>JAQMYG010000016.1:21220146-21231285 GCA_030014215.1 Clariallabes teugelsi
TACTGTATATTGTGTGTATCTGTATATGTGTTTGTGTGTGTGTGTGTGTGTGTGTGTGTGTGTTCATACCTGGACTTGTCCTTCATACTTGAAGAGTGAGAAGTCAGATTTTGGGGTGTGTCCCCGTGTTTGTGTGAGCATATCCGTGTCACTGTCACCTGTGAATGAGTTTGCGGATGTCTTTCTCCTGTGTAAACGTGTGTGTGTGTGTGTGTGTGTGTGTGTGTGTGTGTGTGTGTGTTTTTTTTGTTTTTTTTTGTTTTTTTAAACCGTCTACTCATAGAGGAAGTCAGGTGTCTTTTGTGGGTGTCAGTTTGCAGACACCTTAAAGTTGAGTTCATAACCTACGTGAGATCCTGTGCCCCATGTCTCTGAGATCTTCATTCCCGTTTTAATGCTCAGTCACACACTTGAGTCAGTAATTATGTGACATTATGATGTGGAAATATCAGTAATATATTATGCTATGATGAGAGATTTTCACAGTGTTTTTTTTTAAGGATAACCGGGGTATAGTTAGTACTTACATCAATCTTCTATACATAAAGTGTAATAAATTTGTAAAGTGGGCGTGTCTCTACATTGAAGATATTTGCAAATATAACAAATAGAACAAATCAAGATGTTTTTTTATTTTATTTTGTCTGTTTGTGCACACATCACATAAAAACTACTGAATGATTTTTAATGTTGTTCATACAGTAGGTGTATTTGGCCGAGCTTGAGGTAACATATAGGCTTTGTTTCATCGCAATCGGCTTGCGGGAAGAGAAGAAATACTACTTTAAAATTTAATTGGAAAACTCCCTTATGTCATAAAAAAATATCGACCTTGAGAAAAATCCATCTTTCAAAAATTCATCTCACAATTCAACAGATGGGGCTGTAAGTTTTTTTTATACACACTAATGAGTGTGGAATTGAAATCTACTTTATAAACACGATCTCACATTTGCTTCCACGCACTTCATGGTAACACGTAAACATTTTAGTTCATTACACAATTCAACAATTCATCTTTCAGTAATAACCACCGAGTCTTCTGAAGGTGTGCTGTGGCATCTGGTATCAAGACTTTAGCAGCAGATTTGTTTTTTGTAAACTGCAAGAAGCTGCTTCCACAGATCTCTCTAGACTTGTGACTCCACCACATCTTTCTGAAGGCCAAGTCAACACCTTTTTCCTGTGTGTGAAGCATGTAGGGTTAGTCGAACACACAAAGTATAGTTTTACTTTATCATATTCGCAGCACATCTGCCTCCCTTTACCCGTCATGTATTGTAGGGGGGCTGCATGTTTTCTTCACGGGATCAGACAAGGCCAGAGCGTTTTTACTCTTATCTCACATCTGCCCTAATTTGGTCTCAGTCACAGTCTTCAAAATAGAATACCAGAACTTTTTAGGACTCCACAGCAGACGTTGGTCACTGCTCCTTTAACTAGGCCAGTGGGTGTCAAGTGCTAGCCTGGTGTGGGTGTGAGTGCCGCTGCAGGTTTTAGTGTTGTGTTTGCACCAAATAATTTAAGACATTTAGACGTTTTTGTGCCACCCTCACCACCTCGCTAGTCCGTGTGTTCATATCTTAACCTTAAATGTGTTTATAGAGTCCAAATATTAAAAAAAAAAAATTCTATTTTTAACAAAGGTTATTGTCACGAAGCAGCTTTAAAGAATCAAAAAAAATTATGGAAATGTGTATGAAATGTAAAAAAATGTGTACGAATCAGAATGATCAGATTGTCCCTGATGATCGAGCCGAGGGCGACGGTGCTGAGTGAAAAACTTCCTGAGATGGTAATAGGAAGGAACCTTGAGAGGAACCAGACTCAGCAGGGAACCCATCCTCATCTGGGCGATAACGGAGAGCAGGGATTGATCTGCAGTCATACTGTGTGTTAGGAGGCTGGAAGTTCAGTATAACAGATGATGTCTTTTAGTTAATATGGAGTGGTGCTTTGTGTTTTTGTTTAATATATTTCTTCATTTCTAAAACCCGTGAGACGATATATTTGAAACATCTGCAATTTAATTCTATAATGAACTTGTCCTGAAAAAAACAAACAAAAAAACAAACAGCCTGTACTCACACTGTAGTGTTTGACTGTTATGAATATTTTGTCCTATTATAAAGTATTCTACAAGCAACACTTCCCCTTTACACCGTTGTATGTGTGTGTCTGTGTGTGTTCATTAGGACATTGTCTCTGCACTGGAGGACCGCTTAAGGCCCCTGGTGCAGGCCGAGCTCTCTGTCCTCGTGGACGTCCTTCACAGACCCGAGCTGCTCTTCCCCGAGAACACAGAGGCTCGGAAGAAGTGTGAGAGCGGAGGTTTCATCTCCAAGTAAGACTGTGATGATGATTTCATATAGTAGTAATAATAATAATAATAATTCTCACCCTGTCCAAATACTTATGGCTGATTCCACAGTAGCTATAAGGGAGGTGTGTGAGCAGGTGTAACAGACAAAGTGCGTGAACAAGTGTGTGCGTCATGGCTGAGGTTTTCTGGTAGACAGTTTTTTTTGCTGGGATTAGACGTGTGCGCGTGCATGTGTGTGTCTGTGTGTGTGTGTGTTTGTATGATGATTGGATTAAATGCTTGAGAGGTGTGTAGGATGAGCACGAAGATTGGAACGTGTTTACAGCGTGGACTGACACATGCTTGTGTGTGTGTGCGCGTGTGTGTGTTCAGACGTGTTTCAGACAGACACACCTATCTGCACGTGCTCGTAAGCCATGAAACGTAAAACGAAACGTAAGCCGTTTCAGAGCCGTGTGATCGTCAGCTTGTTTAGATTTATTTAAACATAAAGCTCAGAGATATAATAAAATAAAAAGAAATGTTTAATAAATATAAAAATATATGCACATTCTTAAATTGTTAATTTGATATTGAGCACAACAGTGTTTGATAAACTAGCTGCTCTTTCTGGATTTTTTTTTTTACACATCAGCAGAATCTGGATATGTCTAGGTTGTATTTCACAGTTAATCTCTCTCCCCGTCTGTCTGTCTGTCTGTCTTCCTTCATCTCGCAGGCTAATAAAACACACCAAGCAGCTTTTGGAGGAAAACGAGGAGCGTTTGTGCATTAAGGTTCTTCAGACTCTCAGGGAAATGATGACCAAAGACCGGGGTTACGGCGAGAAGGTATAAGCACAGAAGACACCTCCGTGAAGGACACCGCAGGGGTCCGGTTCTCATTAATCGAAACTCTGTCAAGGTCTTATCACCGTAAAACCGTAAAAGTTTCACTGTAAAAGCGCAAACACTCACAGCGCATACGAAACAAACAAAAAAAACCAACTGGATTCTGCTCTTTCTCTTATCTTCCTGACAGCTTTTTCAATTGCAGCGTCAGGTTTATTCTTTGATGTGGGTTTGCGGGTTACCATTCCTTACAACGCACAAAAGAAAAACAAAAAAAACCCTACTACACTAGCAGTTCACTTTTCAAGGTCAGCTCATTTTTTTTAAGACTCTCAACACTCTGCGAGTGCCGGCAGCATGTCGTAATCACTAATAATCCGTCCTATTTGGCTGAATGAACCTTCTGAGACTAATATAAACTCAAATCACAAAGCCTTGGTCTAGATAAAGTGTGTCAAAGCTCATAGCGAAGGGCCACGGTTTCCAACTGCCTGAGTCAATTCAGGAGTTAATCGTCATTCTCGTACCGAGACGACCCACTAAACACTCATCTCTCTAAATCACTAACACCTACAAGAGCTGCGGCCGTCCGGTCCACGAGTTTCAGGCACCCGAGGGCTATATCACCAAGCAAGAGTCTGTGGTTTAGCTAACTAAATTCAGGGTAATGACGGTGGCTCAATATTCGGCCAGCTCTGCCACTGTCGCAACTTCCTCTCTTTTAGAGAAGAATAACTGATATTAGCTGAAGTAAGCAAGGTTTTTAAACAATTGTGCTTTGTTTTTAAAGAAAAGTCTAATTGTTAAAAAAAAAAAAAAAAATTTAAAAAAGTATTTCTTTTCGCCACTGCAACGCTCTACAAACCATCCAGTGACCATCAGGAGCCGGGCACTCAACAATTTTTCCACAACACGTGATAAAACCAGTCGACTCTGTACGAACTGAACGTGTATAGCTTTAATAATCACCTAGTTTTTCAATTTTCAAAGGAATACAAAACAAGCTGTTTATATATTATCATCTTTAAAAAAAATCAGTGCTAAAACTAATCACGCCACAAAAAATATTTACCCACTGAAACGTTTTCTTTTACTTTCGTTACAGTTTATTTTTTTCTTTTGTCGTGAGTGCCTGCTCGGCTGTGCGTGTGTAAGTCTATCCTGTTTGCCTGTGGTAGAAATATGAGGTTACACACATAAAAAGAAGAAAAAACTATCAGTAAATACCCCTCAGTAAATACCCCTTCATCTGAGACCATGAAAGCCATCACAGAACATTTCAGCAGTAGCCTGGCGCGTGTTCATAGCAGAGAGGGTTTACTGAAAATAAATAAATACATAGGGGGGAAAAAAAGCTCAAAATAGGAAATATATATATATATATATGCTTTTTTATACATTATATAAGGCTTTTGTTTTTGTTTTGTTTTTTCGAAAAGTGCCAGTTATTCTGAAATGAGCTAATAAACTAAATTTTTAGGACTACAGAGCAGTGAGGTAACGTGAAAGAGACAAGAGATGATGTGTAGATTGTCTGATAAACAGTAACCGATGACCTGACAGTCTGTAGACAGTTTGTCGTCTGTAGATCGTCTCCACGGGAGTGTTGTCCATCATCCTAGCCGATTTTCTCGACAGTTTACACTGAGCTCATTTTTTCCCCCTTGTTTTAATTTTTATTTTTAATGTGTTATTTTCTAACTGTTTGCACCACATTGCCAAGACGGATGTGTAAAACAACTTGGCATTAAACCCGATTCTGGTTCTGATTTATCCTACTAAACCTAACAATTGGTCTGTTATTCTGCTTCTTTTTAATAAATTTTTTTTTTATTTTTTATTTTTTTTATTTTTTATATATCTCTAGTAGGTGAAAGTGTGCATGAGTGTGTGAAAGCTCTAAGCGTGCTGTATGTGTGTGTGTATCAAAGGCTAACGCTGATGACACTAAAACAAGAGCTGCACTACAGTATGTCATTATCTCCGGCTTGGCGATATCGCATTCTCTTTGCTTAGTGATATAAACTCTCCTTCTCTAGACCAAGTACACTCACACTTGGATTTGTGCTTCTTAAATTGCCTAACTAATGTCCTGAGGTTCCCCCCCGGGGGTGCATGCACATTCGGGTTTGGTGCTGATACCCCCCACCCAACCCCAACCCCCCACTAACCCCAGGCTTGTGTTCTCTCTCTTGCAGCTGATTGCCTTTGACGATGAGCTGGATGTGGCTGAGGTTGATCTTTTGCCTTTTTCCCCCCTTTTTGTTGTTTCTTTGTCTTCTGCTTCTCACCCGCCTGCTGTATTATCTGTACTCCTTCCAGTTTACTGCTTTTAGTTTTTTTTTTTTTTCGGTTCCCACAACAAACTTGGGCCCCCCTTTTGTCTTTTTGTTATGTACGTGTGCGTATGCATGAGTATGTGCGTGTGGGTTTTTGTAAAATGCTGTTTTCTGGCATGTGCGCATGTGTGTATGTGGGTTTGTGTGAATTGTTGGTGTGTGTATGCGCGCGTGCGCGCGCGTGCTTGTTGCTAGATTTCCCCACAAGACCATTGAAGTAACCACTAAAGTAACTCATGTTTTTTTTTGTTTTTTTTTTAATACCAACACGTCTCCTTTTACTCTAGTTCTCAGACAGTTTTTAACATTTTTATTTCTGATATAAAAGAATGCTTGACATTTGCACACAAGTACATTTGTGGCCTGTCACACACATGTGCACGCACACACACACAAATTTATAATCAGATTCAATCTATGTGTGTGTGTGTGTCTGTGTGTGTGTGTCTGTGTGTGTGCGCTCGTGTGTTTGTAAGCTTGAAGTTTCAGGTTATTAAGTTATCTTCAGAAAATGAAATGTCATAGACAATCATACAGTTTATAGTACAGTAAACCACTTTAAAGATGACTTAAAGACTGCAGGTCTGCGTGGTGTGTGTGTGTGTGTGTGTGTGTGTGTGTGTGTGTGTGTACGTGTCATTTATCATTGTGCTACCTGTGAATGGGTGTGTAGGAGACTTTGAATGTCTTTGCTGTATAAGAGGAAGTCGAGTGTCTTTTGTGGGTGTCAGTTTGCAGACACCGTAAAGTTGAGTTCATAACCTACGTGAGATCCTGTGCCCCATGTCTCTGCTCAGTCACACACTTGAGTCAGTAATTATGTGACATTATGGTGTGGAAATATCAGTAATATATTATGCTATGATGAAAAATGCTATCTCAACACGGTACGTTTTAAAAAAAAAATTTTTTTTTATTTTTATTTTTTAAGGATAACCGGGGTATAGTTAGTACTTACTACACCCATCAATCAGTAATAATACTGTATTAAAACCAAACCAGGTTCCTAATATTGTGGCACTAAAACCGGCCCTGAGCCGCCGAGGCCTGGACTGACATGTGCCGTGGTATCTGGTATCGAGACATCAGCAGCAGATCTGTCAAAGTTTGCAAGAAGGTGTTTCCATGGGTCAGACTTGTTAGTCCAGCACATCAGACAGACGATTAGTCAGAATGAGACATGGGGGATTTAAAGGTCAAGTCAAACACCTTTCCATTAAGGGGTGTATTTGGTCAGCAGCAGTGTTTGGGTAGGTGGTACGCGTCACAGCAACGTACACATGAACCCCAGGTTTTCCTGCAGAAAGAAAAGATCGCACAGTGTATCACACCGCCTCTGCCGGCTCGCCATAGTGCAACCTGGTGCCATGTCGACCCCAAGATAGACAAGTGACGCACACACACACACACACCTCGCCAACCATCCGCGTTATGTTAAAGAAAACATGATTCATCAGACCAAGACACTTTCTTCCACTGCTGGTCCAGTTCTCATCACACGTGGGCTTACATGCATATAGGAGAAGCTTTCAGTGGTGCACGTGGATCAGCATGGACACCCTGACCTGCGACGTGCTGTGTGTGTGCTGCACTCACCTTTCCAGCAGTTTGTGCTGCACTAGCCTTTTTTTTTTTTGTGGAATTGAGCCAGACGGACTAGCCTTCACTCCACTGGAGCCTTGGCCACCCATGACCCCGCCACCAGGTCACCTTAGACCTCTTTTTATAGGTACTAATGACCGCGTACTAGGAACACCTCACAAGACCTGACGCATCAATACTGGTGCATGATTTTTGCTCTTGTGTTTTTGTGTTTATACTGCGAATGCATGTTTTGTCTATACTAAGAGGAAGTTAAGCGTCGTGTGTGTGTGTGTGTGTGGGCGTTAGTTTGACACTTTCTGGGTGAAATGTGACACAAAGTCCACGACCTGAGGTGAATGATTTTGCAATAAAGGTAACGGCAACACTCACACATTTGCACATTTCTGCCGCTTTAGTCACACATCACTCCTTACAATCTGAGGTTTGTAAAACACACTCTCAGAGGCTTCGTCGTCATGGTTTTCAGGACAACACAACAGTTCTGTTTCAAGTGAATTCTGTGTCCTGAGAAGAACTGAGCTTTAGAGATAATAATAAAATGATGATCAATCTGATTAGTCTCAAATAAGGAATGATCTTCTGGCCTTATTCAGGTTTTATCAATTCTGTCTTCCTGCTATATAGATTAGACGTACTGGATATTAGAAAAGTTATTAGAAATAGAGATATCTTTCATGTCTTTTATCTTGGTCACCCAGTGGATGTAGAACTATCGTAATTGTCTTCATTTGATGAGGCGAAGACAAGAATCCCCACTCAAGATTCTCATCTCCACAAAGTTCAAATATAGACCAAACTCAGGCCTGTTTTATGATTTTTTTTCTCTATATATCTTTATTTATTACTTTCACATATATTAACTCTTGAATGCTCCGATGCGGACGTCTCGCGGTTGATCTCCTGGATGTTTTGTGCGGCACAAACGGAGCTCATATTGAAAAATGCTTTAAGAAAAAGCATACGGCTTCATGCGTCTACGTTTCTTCCGTTGTGGTTTTTAGTAAATGATGTAAATAGCGTTAAAGTTGTAAAGGTTAAAGATACTCAGACATCCTGTAGATAGTTTTTTTTTTTTTTTTTCCCACCAGTTTAATTTAGTTGTTTCGCTTGTCCTCTGTTCTGTGATCTGATTGATGAGGAAGTACAGTAGAAATGTTGACTTCAATTATTTTTTTTACTTTCTGGTATAAACATTTTGATTCATAACTTTTTCCACTTGAAGATATTTCTCTGTAGGTTGCCGTATGTGATGGAAAAATAGTAGCTAATAGAGTTTGATCTTGTAGTCCAGGATATTTTGCCAGAATCCACCATTGGCTCCTCCCTTCACGATGAACCACAAACACCGTCATGGGAAACGATTTAAAAAGCGAATACCGAGCGGTCCGACTCATCTGGGCGTGTTCTTTAGTTATGGGTCCATCATAACAATTACAATTTTTTTTTTCTTTTTTCTTCCAAGTTCTGAAGAACAGAGTTTACAAACGTTTATTTGCATTCAGTCTTAAACGCCGATTAGAAATAGCAGAAAGGAACCTGCCGTCTTCCTCTTTCGTTCCAATACATTTTTAGCCCTCAAACATTTCTTGCTAATCATCTCATCTCCACAAAGTTCAAGAATAGACCGAACACGGGCTTGTTTTCTTTTCTCCATCTCTTTATTTATTACGTTCACAGATATTCACATACACACATACAGTATATATCCATAGACACACATCATGTGTTTTCTCCTTTTCACTGACACTGTTGTCATTGAGGCTGTGCGCTCATCTCTGTACAAACACACACTCATAACTCAGACTGAAGGCTGTGGATGTGTGAGTGTGTGTGTGATGTAAGATGGATTGAGATAATGCTGTGTGTGTGTGTGTGTGTGTGTGTGTGTGTGTGTGTGTGTGTCCACTCTGTGAACTTCTAAGCTTTGGGGTTACATAACGAGGCAGAGTGGGGTGAGGCCGTGTGCTGAGTGCAGGTGTGTTTTAGGCGTGATCCTCCAGCCAGCTGATTACAATCATTGTGAAACTATCACATCCCCCTTTCTCTCTCTCTATCTCAGTCGGGGTAATCTTACCCTCCTGGCTGTGTGTGTGTGTGTGTGTGTGTGTGTGTGTGTGTGTGTGTGCGCGCGCAACCCTGTCTCTGTAGTGCCATCCGCGCCCAGTAGGGGTAGATATTCTCATATGTGCGTGCGTGTGTGTGTGTGTGTGTGTGTGTGTGTGTGTGCGGCCTTGTCCCAATTTCCTTCCTGTACACTGCACGATTATTGGGTACCGGCCAGTGCTTGGGCAGCGGTTACATAAGAGCCGTTTGCATTTCTTTTTTTTTTTTCCTTTTTTTTTTTCTTTCCTGGAATTCAGTCTCCCGGTTGATGTTTGACCTTCTACTGTAATTGCCAATAAACATGTGGCAGAAGCGGTTTACTGAGAGACGCTAGCAAATGCATAAACACAAACACGCGCACACGCGCGCACACACACACACACACACAATCTCAAAATGAGGCGATTGAGCACCGGTTTATTTCACAGCCCTTTTTTCTTCACTTGTTAACCCTTCCAGTTCCCTTCTGTTATACAATATCGCTGTCATGGTGGGGTATTTCCAGCACACACACACACACACACACACACACACACTGGCAGTTTTAAATGGAGCCAGTTTGGCATAACTGAGAAGTTACGCAAAGGCTGCCCTGGCCATTATGCCCCTGTTTGTGCTGGAATGTCTTCCCAGGATGAAAACACACGGCCTCAGCAATGTTCTTTGGCTTCTTCTGCTCTGCCATCTAGTTTAGATTTATTCTCATCAATTACATCAGCATGAAGAAGCTTCTTGCTCTACTCTTGGCTTTAGTGCCAGAACATATAACAGCAAGTAGTGATGTGAACATTCATTCTTTCAGTAATTTTTTTTTTCTCCCCCCAATACAAGGATACAGCTTTCCATATCACTGGGTATTGTGACCTATTTATGATAAACAAACACACACACACACACACACACCAAAGAGAAGTATGGACTGTTTCCCTTCAATAGCATCTACAGAATCATTCAGAGTGACTCATGGGAATAACGCCGTCCTAATAAGGCAGAATTGGCAGCGATCAGAGTCGGTGTTTGCCAGTGCTGTCAAAACTGAGTTTAGTTTTTTTGTTGTTAGTTTTTTTTCCCTCCATGTAATTTGTTTTTGTTTGTTGCTGAAACCTAACGAAGTGTCTAATCATCTGGTCATCAGGCTTCCACTTTGAAAACCTGCAAATCATTTCGAACCTTTCTTCACGCCATAAATCAGATCTTTATTTCTAATTAGCGTATTCATTAATAGAATGAAACTGAAAAGAGATTTAGCTGATAAAGTTCACACACACACATACACACAAACAACAAAAAACAAACCTGGCATGGAATTAAAATGTTAAAACCTATTATTTAGTAAACTGTAAAGGGCAGAATAAAAAAAAAAAGAGGCTAGGGGGTCAAGCGATCCAGGCTATAACGACAGGTCATATGTGTGTGTGTGAGAGAGGCGCAGGGTGCAGTGTCGCCCCCTGTGACCACAGCCCAGCGGTTCCGTGGCATGCATCTCGATCTACCACCTTCCGCTGCCCTCAGATCTCGATTGAACGAGTGGAGGAAATGAGCAAAACGGTCTGAGACGCTACGCGGGTTGCGTTTCTTCTGAACTGATGATAAGCGCGATAAGAGAGCCGCTGGATGCGAAAAGGGACATTTGTAAGTCGCACCTTGCTAACATCACAAGGTTCTTCTTTTCAGCCCTTCATGCGAACTTGCACAAAGGGAGATTCCTGACTGGTAGTGTTATTACTCAACTGCGTGGCGTCGTGCGTCACTGGTTGTTATTACACCCCCCCCCCCTCAACCCCCCCCCACCCCTTTCCACTCACTGGGGTGTCTGCAAGCTGCTGCTGGCATTAAGACAGACACTTTTTTTTTTTTTTTTTAAAGTTTTTTTTGTGTGTGTGTGTGTGTGTTCAGATCAGTAGCGCAAGTCGTGCACCAGCTGTCTGTCCCCCTTCTT
>JAQMYG010000016.1:21231385-21245266 GCA_030014215.1 Clariallabes teugelsi
TTTTTAAGTTTTTTTTGTGTGTGTGTGTGTGTGTGTGTGGTCAGATCAGTAGCGCAAGTCGTGCACCAGCTGTCTGTCCCCCTTCTTCAAGCAGGTCTAGTGTGTGCCATGATCTCATGTTGTAGCCGTGTGTGTGTGTGAAACATTTTCAGTACTTGTCGTGTGTGCCATGTTGAATGTTTGGCCCGAGATGCTGTAGCGCTTGCTCTCGCTTTGCCGTCTCGTTCTGTCGTACTCGCCTCGCATGATTTCTGTGGACTTTTACTGATTTGTTTACTTTTTGTTTTTTATATCCTTTTTTATAATCCTCCACACACATCGATACATCATACAGATATATATATTTATGTATTTCATATAATCAGGTAGGTAATATTATCTGTCGTCTCTGCTCTTAAATACAGTATAAACACACAAACATATACACACACACACACACACACACACACACACACACACACACACACACAGAGGCATAACTACCGTGGGAAACAAAAAAAAGAAAGCAAATTTATTTGTAATTCATAGGTAATGGGTTAATGGCGTGTCATCACCTGTTAATCTTTTCTAATTATGTACAACTGTACAACTCTCCGATTTAAAAATTCCTCTATCAGAGAACGTTTGCTCAGTCGTTAGAGAGGCGCTGACGGGAGTGTGGATTACTCAGAGCTCATCATGCTTTGTGTGCTGAATTTGCATACATACTTCTTCTTTAAAAAAAAATATTTATAAAGTAACAACACCGCCTCCAGAGACATGCACATTGTTTGTGTGTGTGTGTTAAGGTGTGGTGCAGCCCAGGTCAGGCAGCTCTGGATAACTCCACTCTGTGTACTGCACATCTGCAACACCAAACACAATCCTAACCGCCACCGCCGCCGTAGGGTTTCGCCTCCCCACTTCTTTCGCTAGATCCATACCCGCGTACTGTCCGAAGGGAAAAAAACAGGTTAAGAACGCGGAAGTGTTTCCGCACGGCCGCTGCGCCTCGAGTCCGCGCTCCCAGGTGACCTGCATGATGAGGCTCGAGGGTTATATAAGCCACATGATGCTCCTGTTCCAAATATAGCACCTTGAGGGGTGAGGGCTCCTGAGAATGGATGCAGGATTCGTTTTTGCTTGTTTTGCCTGAGAGAGATTCCTCTCAGGTGTTAGTGTGTTGTTATGTGCGTTTCTTTTTTAAAAATTTTTTTTATCGGTTTAGTTAGTCATGGCTCGACTGGATTAATGAGGTGAATTAAAAAGAAATAAACTCTTACGCACAGCTTTTGCATGCCAGGTATGAGGAGGTTAGGCTAGGTTGTTTGCTTTGTGAATCATCTAACATCTGGCTTGTTTTTTTTTGTTTTTTTTTGTTTTGTGTCTCCATTAGCTGGTTCCTCCTCCCGAGCCAGAGAACCTCGCCGAGGTGTGTTCAACACCCATATTTCGGAAGGAATATGGGTCGTTGCAGATAGTAGTCGGTTTTGTCCCATAGCATCTGTGCAGATGCGTCGCATTAACCGCTACAGCCCCAACACACACCACACACACACACACATCCTTATCAGGGCTGTTCATGTTGACACAGAGACGACTCGCACATTTGGGCACAAACACAGAGCTCTGGCGGAGCCTCATCAACACGCTGAACGCATAGACGCACACGAGCTCCACACGTCTCTCTCTCTCTCTCTCTCTCACACACACACACACACATCTATTCAACCTCATACTTTTTTAGACTGATGTTCACATGATGTTCTGCCCTTTTCCTTTCCGTAGGTCAGTTTGTCTTTGATGTGTCTATACGTGGCAATGTTTTAAAAAAAAAAAAAAATCTTTTCTCACACAATTTATTATGTAACCTGAGTGCAGCATCCCCCCCCCCCCTTTCTCCCATTTTTAATCTGTTCTCTCACCTTTCACCTGCCTGCCTTTATGGAGGTTAACACATTAACTTTTAACATCAAATGCTGTTCATTCTAATTACACACACACACACTCTCTCACACACACCTACAGACTAGACACCTTGTTAGCTTTTGACTTGTGTGTCCTTTGTGGCTGGAATTTTCACCAAAAATCAAATCATGGACCAAAATGTCCGAGGGTTATTTATATTTTTATATTATTGTCATTATTATTAGTAATTATAGAAGACTATATGTATATATACATATGTTGTATGTGTGTATATGTATATATAAAATATGTGTATTACTTAATCCAGTGCTTGTTTTGTCTTACACAGCCAACTTTACCATACCCACACACACACACACACACAGATATTGACACAGACATGTCTCATTTCCTTCATTTAACTGCATGATGAAATCTGTCCCACTTCTTTATTTTATTTATTTTTTTCTCCCCAGCATGGCATTAAATAAATTACTAATTTGTATATAATTAATCCTTCCTTTGTTTTTTTTTTTTTTTTTTTTTTTCACTTGGACGCCCCTTTTTTCCTCCCCGTCCATCCTCCTCCTCCTCCTCTTCCTCTCTCCTTTCGGCTTGCTGCTCACCCGCCTTGCTCTCAGGACCTTGATCCCAACCAGCCCCAGAAGCAAATGGAGGATCAGAGACGGGTATGTAGTCGCATGGCTCGAACCCGAGACCCCGGGCCCCTGGGCCCCTCCCTGCTCCAGCAGCATGTTTCCATTCACACACTCTCACAGGCTGCTAACTGTACTAACTGCCTAATACTGCCTTCGAGAGGAAAAAACAAAAACCACCCATCGGTATTTGCGTTCAGTTTCCACTATATTTGCGTGTTTCTGTCACACAGCATCGATGGAAAAAGAGGTTCGGAGGATTTATTAGCGCTGTATTAACAGAAGAGTAAAAATCCGGTCTGCGTACAGTTCTGAGAAATCGTCACACTTATCCAATCACACTATTTATTTATGGCCATAAGACTCCAAAAGCATCACTGAGGTTTAAATATTTTTTTCCTTTTTTTTTTTTTTTTTTTAAAGCGAAATTAAAATATTCAACTCATCGTTCATCCTCAGTGACCTCTTGGTTACGAGACACGAGTAGAGGAAATCCCCTAGATGCCCCACCTGACCACACATCTCCATGAGGTGGAAGTGTGTTATGAGGAACTGCAACCACTTTTGGGAAGATATTAGATTCCACATCAATAATTTGACACATGCTCTCGCGCTACAAGTGAATAATACTTCTTACTCACAGTGTACGTGTGTGAGCATGAATAACTGACTGGTCATGGCACAGATTTACTGAATTCTGCCCAAATCCTTGAGGCTTAGAGACGTAAGATGGTGCCCTGAGTTTGTTTACATCAATAAGATGATTTTTGGTCTCCTTTACAATCCTCTTCTAAGCGTTTTAAAGGTCACAGGTCATGTGGAGCACGCTTTTAGGGTTAATAGGGTTTTGTCTCTGATCTCCTTTTTTTAATATCATAAATGTATGATTTAAAAACATACAGAACATGATTACTGTTGTACATAGGATTTTATCAGCACTAGATTTGAATAGAAAAGCCACTGTCCAGATAGCCCCTGTTTGTTTGTTTGTTTTGTTTGTTTGTTTACCCTGGCATCCCATGGTCTACAAGCCCTAAAGTGACATATCGAGGATGCCAGCTGGTGCTAGTTAAAGTGGACCTTGTTTGACTCGGCTTCCTCTTGCGTTGCCAGGGTGAAGCTTTGAGGCAAATCCTTGTAAACCGTTACTATGGCAACTTCAAGCCAGGAGGACGGAGGGACAGCCTGACCACCTTCAGCAACGGACCCCTCGGCCCCGGGGCACCGAGTAAACCCCCCACAGGTCTGTGGCTGTGGATGGACTCTATCCACTATTATTATGATTGTGTGTGTGTGTGTGTGTGTGTGTGTGGTTTATTTGTGTGATTTAAAATATAATGAAAATAGCCTAAAGCTTTGCTTTTAGTTGGTGAGGTGTTGCCATAGTATTAAATAGGCACGGTAATGACTGTATCATTAGAACCGCCACAATAAGTGTTTGTGTGTTTGTTTGTGTGTGTGTGTGTGTGTGGGGGGGGGATTTTTTTTGATAGTGAATGTCTCTCCAAGCGTAGGACTATCTGACACCATCTACTTCGTGGGGACATTTAGCCGGTCCCCACATGCCAAAATGTTTTTTGTTCCAACAACAACGACTTAATGGTGTGTGTGTGTGTGTGTGTGTGTCTAGGCATGAATTTGTGACAATGATAATTGCGTCAGTGAAAGTTCGTCACCTTATACAGTATGTGTGTGTGTGTGTGTGTGTGTGTATACAGGTTTTTATAGAGGACCCTACAGCCCTCAATTCCTATCTAGCATTTCATTTATCTATCTCTTTCATTATCTCTTCATCTCCACCTTCATCCCTCTCTATCTGAACTGATACTGTCTGTTCCTAGTATCAGTTCAGCTTTTCTGTTTAGCTCTTTCTTTTTTTTTCTTTCTCTCTCTCTGTGTTTGTGTGTTCTTCCCTGCCCTTGTCACCCGTGGTGTTTTTGTGTTGCGTGTCCTGCATAGTCAGAGCCGTCTCTGCAGTTACCCAGGCAACAGGAGCAGGATGCCCACACTTCCTGCGGGAATAGCCTGTAGACGCACCTGCTACAGGAAGTGTGTGTGCGTGTGTCTGTGTGTGTGGAAGCAAAAAGCTAAAAAAGCTTCCAATCATGTCAGTATGCTATGGTGCCTGCATGGCGCACATTTTGTTATTTCTAAGTCACAGGTTTTCATACCTTCACCTGTCTGTCGTCAGTTTGCCTACATGCACTTTGTGGCCAAAAGTATGTGGACACCAGACTATTACAAGGGCATGTGGGCCCTGAAATTTTTGCCACCAGGCAGATAGTGGAGACTCGAACTCGAACCCTTGTCCTATCTGAGTAGAGTGTTGGTTATTTCAACAGTAAAGGGGAGAGAGAGAGAGAGAGTGTGTTCAACCACTTAAAGCAGGTGTGTCTCTCCTTGTGCCCCCCCCTCCCCCCCCAGCGCCCTCCAGCTGTTCGGTGGGAGCCCGCGGGGAGCTGAGCCTGGCCGAGGTGCAGTGCCACCTGGACAGAGAGGGGGCGTCTGACCTGGTCATCGACCTCATCATGAACGCCACCAGCGACCGCATCTTTCAGGAGAGCATCCTGCTGGCCATCGCCCTGCTCGAGGGAGGAAACCCTGTCATTCAGGTATCTACTGCACTGCTCTACTGTGCTGCACATCGACTAAAGCTTTTAGCTAAATGACTTCGCGTTCCACAATGATGTGACTAAATGCATGTCGTATTATAGTTTACAATGATGTCACGTATACACCATGTAACATGCGCATATATACAGTACAGTGATGTACTGTACGCTGTAAAGTGAAAACCAAACCATATGGGATTCAGGATGTGTGCTGGAGGAGAGCTAACATTATTATTATTATTATTATTATTATTATTACAATAAACAATTGACAGACATAAACATTATAAAGTGCTCGCTCTATCACAGGAGATCGCGAGTTCGGTTCCCTGGTGATGCTGTAACCTCTCGCAGCCGGAGGTCTAGAGAGAGCTGACTGGCCGAGCTCTCTCAGAGGGGAGGGATGAGAGGTACTTCGTGCTCCCACATTAATCACGGCTCTACAGCCAATCAGGGGCGTCTATGAGCTCACGCAAGCGGAAGGAGCGGATAGCGCTGTCCTCCGAGTGTGTTACTCCGCAGTTCGAAAAGATTCGGTCGGCTGTTGTCACGTGGTTCGGAGGAAACATGTGATAGTCTTCACTGAGTTGTGGTAGTAGGCTTAATGTGGGAGCCGCCTAGTGATGGAGAGGAATTGGACGCGACTAAATTAGGGATAAAATCGGGGAAAAACCCCCCAAAAAATAATTATAATTTCAGAGCTCTCTAATATCTAAACATAAATGAATTTTCTATGTTATGGTGCATATATTAATGCAGTTTTGGTTTTGTTTATTTTTTATTTAAAAAAGTTAAGATTTTTTAAATGGATTTTCATGAAATAAAGAGGTCATTTTTAAATACATATACAAACATACATTCTCTTTTACAAAATTGTTATCAACAATGAAGAATCAGATATGTTTTTTGGCTGGGAAATTGCTAAGAAAACATGTATATGTATAGGTCACTTTATTAGGTACGCCTCGCTAAGTGCATCACTGCACGGTGAAATTCTTTATTCTTCGCGTATCCCAGCTTTGTTCGTGCGCAGGGGTCAGAGCGCTGCGGTTAGCCATTTTTACCGCACCCCCTTGGAGCGGACCACAGTGTCATTTTCAAGAAGAAAGTCTGAGATAATTTTAGCTTTGTGACATGATGTGGTCATAAAGGGACGGACACGATCAGCAGCGATGCTCAGGTAGAGGCTGTGGCATTAAAACCACACTCAGGTGGTGTTAATGTGCCCAAGAAAATCTTCCCTCACACCATTACATCACCACCAGCAACCTGAAACGCTGATACGAGGCAGGATAGATCCATGCCTCCGCGATGCTCGTGCCCTACCAGCAGAAAGTGAGACTCGTCAGACCAAGCAGCGTTATTTGGAGTCCATGCGAACCTGAGCCCCGGGTTTCCTGTTCTTAGCTGACAGGAGCAGCAGCAGGTGTAGCGCATCTGCTTCAAGGTTCGCCGCGTTACTCTTCAAAATTGCTGCCTTGCGATTGGCAGATTAGATAGTCGTGTTACCGAGCAGTTGAGCGGGTATACCTAATAAAGTGGCCAATGAGTATAGATCATGCATTATAGAAATGTTTTTATTTATTTATTTATTTTTAATCTCTCATCTCCCCACCAATGTCTAATGTCTCTGTAGTACAGATATTAGAACAGATAAGCTCTTTTGCAGGTTGATTGTTATCAAACATTTGCAGTAAATTAGGACGTTGACTCAGAAACAGACACACACACACACACACAATGCACCGTGACACGTGCATGCTCACACGCACATGTTCATTATGCAAATCCCGAAGCACTGACGTCTTCGTGCGTGAGGCTGAAACACTGGCATCGATGGAGTGGAAACAGGAGACTCCGGTAGGTTCTGAGCGCGAGCAGCTCCGGGGTTTTGCGGCTTTTTCCGAACGATGCGTAGACGAGAAGGAGAGAGAAAAGGAGAGGACCGGAGGTTCACTTTCCCTATCTCCTCAGATAATTCCGGCTCATCACGTCAGCACTGCCAATCCAGCCCCCCCATCTCCAAACCCCTATCCCCAAGAATAAAAACACCTCCCACCTTTTTATTTGAGGTTGCCATGGCAACCTGTCAATCCGCTGACCTCACGGTAAGGTTTGCGTGCGCAGACCGGCATGGTTCGGGGGCTGAGAGACAGACTGTGGGGCATTTCATCACATAACATATTTCGTGTGTGTGCATGTTGGCTTGGTTGTTGTTGTGTGTGTGTGTGTGTGTGTGAGATTGTGTGTGTGAGCTTGTGTGTGTGTGCCTTTGCACAAACAGTTCCTGTTGCGTAATGAGCTTGTTATTTGCATAGCCGTTTTACCTGATGCTCCCCCCAACCTCAAGCAGCCTCTCTCTCTCCCTGTCCCTCTCTCTCTCTCTCTCTCTCTCTCTCTCTCTCTCACAAAGCGGCTCACATGAGGGTCTGTTACATAAACCAGGCCCAGCAGAGCAAACACACACACCAGCTATGCAATAAACACACACTTGAACAGGGTCACTGCTCAGTGCCAGAGCTCAGGGCCATAGAGAGAACGGGACGGGATATAGTGAGAGAACGAAAAGAAAAGACAGAAAGAAAGAGAAATAAACGTGAAACATGTATATATATATTTTTTTTTTTTGGAAGTGTGTGTAGGGACGGTTTATGTGTATGAAAGGCAAACAGTGAAGTTACCCAAATATGAACTTTGACTGCCAGTGTTTTGTTCCTTTATCGATTGATATGATTCAGTACGTGTGAGGATGAAACGCGGCACAAACAACACTTAGTCAGAATATCGAGCGGTCATCAGGCCATAAGGTAAAAAAAAGAAAAAAGAAAAAAAGAGGTTTTAACATCGGCATCGACACATGTTCAGCATTCACATGTGAACTGTTTCGCCTTTGCATATGCAAAGCTAAAGCTGGAAGAACGTCAGCGGCACTTTGACAGACTCGTTCAGTCGGAGAGCTTCTAAAAACGGTTCTGTTGTCATCTGTGGGTGTGATGCAGGACAGATGTGTGCACCGGCGCCCTTTCTCTAGAGGTAGTGGGGGAATTACAGCTGATCGCTTATCTTCTCTGCACTGATGTGTTCTTCCTTTCATATTTCACAGTGAATCACTCTCTCTCTTCTTTTTTTATTTTATCTCCTACCCTTTGATCCAATTTTCTTTTCTTGACAATCACAATCAGCTCATCAGTAAGCAGTCTGTATAAAGTTTGTCTGATCACGCTTTCCAACCAGACACCTTCTACACCGTGCTTAATATAACTCGCGGTTGTGCCTTTTCGTCTCTTGGTTTCCATGGTGATGGCGATGTGACTCAGCATCCCCACATCTGTCTGTACCGTGTGCTGAGCTTGAACCCGGTTCACAACGATGTGGCTCTAAGACCTCAGATCTGGCCCGTTAAGGTCCGTGATCCAAGAAAACTCTCGTTTGTTGTGTGTGTGTGTGTGTGTGTGTGAGTGTGTGTTGCTGAGCGAGTCTAAACGGTATCAGTGGTCACGTCACTGTTTCGTAAGGAGAGTCCTGTTGCCCTGCTTCTTTTACAGAGGAGCCTTGTGTTTCAGAGTAACAGAAGCAGGTCAAAAGCACACTCATTCCTCCCTGTGTGTTTGTTTTCGAGGTAATCTGGCTCGGGTGCCGCGCCGAGAAACATCACGGATAGATTGATTTTTATAAGGAGAGGGCGAAGGTTAGAGGTCGATAGAGACGGAAAGGACGGAGTAGTGAAAAAATCAAGGGAATGTTCCAAAGAGACGGTATTGAAGGGGGAAAAAAAAAGTTGAGAAGTGAGTTAGTCAGGACAAAGAGAAGTGGGACATGCCACAAACCCCTGCCTGCACCAAGACCTAGGAACCTACAGTATGTTTGCACGTCTAAATCCTGTTGAAGTAGACAGTTAACAGCCTCAACATGTCGGTCTGAGCTGTTAATCTATATCAAATTTGGGACTTTCCCATTCGCAGTACGATGATGCAAGCCAGACACACACTGATCGAAAGAGAGAGTATTGTGTGTTTTCTTTATCTGTCCCTTTCTCTGACACTACCATGACCTTTCAGTGTCTGTTCCGCGCTCGTACTCGTCTCCTAGCTCTAGACTCCCTTGGCCATGAAGTTATTGTCACTTTTTATTTCAGTAATGCACTCAGAAAGTTGACCCATCTGTCTATGGTTCTAATGTAGGTTCAAACTCGACTCTCTAACGGAGAGAGGATACTGAAACTGTTTGAAAGGAAGGGGAAAGATTTGCGTAATGTTTTGCCTGAAACATCTGTAACGCTGCAGGTGTTTGGGTAGGAAAAAAAGCACTGGTTAAGCAGCTGTAGGTAGGTGACCAAGGTTAGTACAGAAACTCTGAAGAGTTAAATACGCACGTTGCTAATTTTTCTTTTAGTAGATACTTGCGCATCTCTATCACGGAAACCACAGAAAGAGAAAATAGCGGATATAAAAAAATTTTTTTTTAAAAAGTCTACACACCCATGTTAAAATGATAAAAAAAAAAATTTAAAAAAAGCAAACAAACCACAGCTTTAATTATAGATAAAAATAGCAAAATAAAGTCTACAAGAACGACAGTAATCTGGCCGTATATGTGTGTAGACACAGCATTTTTAATGAGGAATGTAACTGCGCTCAATCACATTCAAACTCATGTTTAAAAATAATAATCATACAGCACCAGTCATATAAACCCACTAAGAAAAGTGAGTACACCCATTTAATTTCAGCAATCATGTTAGTACATCTTCTCAAAGGACAATACTATAGAAATGAAACTTGGATATTTTTTGAGTAGTCAATTTATTTAGACAATAAAGTGTTATTGTGTTATTGAGGACAGTAAATCCGTACTGTTATACAAGCTGCACATTGACTACGCTATTTCTATAGTATTGTCCCTACAGGAGTCAGGACATATACTCAAGTGGTTACTGAAATGTTTTGTGAGATACTATATATGATTCTGATTAATCCCACAGAAAACACAGGAAACAAACAAAAAAAAGCTCATTAAAAATCTTACAAAGCATGTATGGGTTCTTTCATTGTTGAAAAACATCGATCAGAAGAGGGAAGAAAAGCATTTCCAAAACTTTAGATGCGCCATGGAACTCTGTGAAGGCCATCATCAACAAGTGGAGAAAAATAGCATTACCAAGAACAGGACAGCCCTCCAAGATTGACGGAAGGACAAGTTGAAAACACGTCGGCGAGGCTGCTAGGAGACCCACAACAACATTTTAAAGGAGCTGCAGGCAAGTACCGGACACTTCCTCCCGCATGTGACAACAATCCCTGGTACTGTATTCTTCACTCATCTGGGTATGTGAAGGAGGCTGGCTAGAACGAAGGCCTTTTCCAAAAATCCAAGCCTGCTTAAATCAAACCAAGGTGTTAAAGATCGAGGTAAATAATTTTTTGGACAAGATTTGTTTAGAGCAATAACAAGACCAATTATTATTACCAAAATAACACCAAACCCATGGTGAAGTTTGATGGTGGCTTGACCATCCTGCGGGTCCGCTTTTTTTTTTTCTTTTTAATTTGGACTGTGGAACTAGAAATGATGGATAGCTCCAAATGCTCTTCTAACACAAAACAAGATAAAGAAACATCCACCTTCTAGCACAAACAACGACCGAAAGCAAGAAAATCCAAGCAAGACCGAAATCCAAGGCATCAAGGGGACAGCTTCAGAACAAGACGGTCATTGTTTTTTGGAATGTCCCAGTTTGACCCAGTTAGAACCCAGATCTAAATCAGAACTATCAAAAACGTGTGGAAGGACATAAAGAGCACTGTGCACGATTTTACCAAGTCAAGATGAGCTCACTTGTTTAGACTCTTTGCCAAAAAGTCTCAGTGCTGTAATATGAGTGCACCGTGCTTTAAAAAGTATTAGGTAAGGAGAGTGCACACTCATGCAGCCAAGGTTGTCTTTTGAAAATAATACTTATTCCTCTTGTCCCAGAACCACCCTTTCCCAATCTGAGTCCTGGAATATGTCCGTGCCATCAGGGAAGAAAGAGAAACCTCATAGATGTGATAACCCGGTCATTCAGTACATTCTGGTCGTCAGCTGACTTCACTTTATTGCCACGTAATGTTGCTGAGTTTAGACCTGAGCGACTGAACCAACCCCAGATCATAACACAGTGGACACTATGCATGATGGGTGCATCGCTTCATGCTCTTCCCTTCTTATCCTGACACGCCTCATCGCCCTGGAATAGGCTCAATCTCATCAGGTCATGAGATCTTTTTCCATCGCTCCAATCTTTTCAAGTCCAATCTTTATGCTCCCTACGAGTTTTTTTTTTCTTTTCTTTTTCTAATGAGATCTCAGATGACACATATTCATAATGTTCCAGATTTTATTATTGAGTTGGACAGTTAACCCAAAACCCTAACCCAATTCCAGTCATTTCATCAATCTCACTCTCCTCAGTTGCTTTCTTTATTTGATACAGTTCAAAACGTTGCTCCTTGTAAAACACACTAACAAGTTTCCATGACCACATGATACATGCAGGTTTTTAAGAAATGAGAAGCTCCTCACTGAATCAGTTAGAGTTAAAAGAACTGTTGCAGCTGAAGTGTATTAATTCTTCCAGTAATTACACAATCAAAGGCTCTCACATTAACTCAGAACATTCTCCGTTTGCTGTAACAGGAAGCAAATCGTTCGAGACGTCAGCAGCGTGTTTCATTCGACCGGGAAGAAAAGACTGTTGCTCTGAGTGGAAACTCTTAGCATCGTGTTGTGATATTAAAGTTAGGCACAGCAACACAAAAAGCTTAAAGGATTATCAGGGTTGTCAGAAACTACACTTACATGTTGGAGCTGAGGGGACATAATGGAGACAATGTCGTAAGGACATTTATATCCCGTTGGCGCAGGACACCTACTGTATATAACTGGATGCTTCGGTACTTGATTCAGGAAATGTCCTGGTTCTTTTTCTTCTGTTTGGGAAATAAATACCCCGTTTACCAGATGTACGCAATCAGAAAACAGAATTCTTTACGCTCGGTGGCTCAGGCTGTGTAGGTCAAGGTGTAGCTTCAGGCCCGGACGGCTCAGCCATGCGTGGTTGCTGTTTTTCCTGCTGCAGCACACCTGATTTGAATGTCACAGCGTCTGACCTAATGTAAGTGATGTCGCTTCGCTTGCGGATTTGCTTAGAAGTATAAAACGAGAGGGGACGAAACTGTATTCGACTCTCAGACCAAACCGATAACATCCGGTTATGTTTTTTTTTTTTTTCTTTCTTTCTTTGCAAAGCGTTTTTAACGATCAGATCATTTCGAGAAATTGAAATATAACTTCAGTATTAAAGCCTGTTGATGAACAATCGAGAGGAATTTTAAAAAAAGTTGAGTTGATTAGGAAGTGTTTGAGAAACCCGTAGGACTGAAATACGATGCAGGTTTGTCCAGAAATCAGACAGGATGTGGTCAGTGGTGACTAAAATTAGCAAGACTGAAAGGGAAAGAATGAAAGAATGAGGAAGGGGGGGGGGGGTGGAGGGGGGGCCGGGGGATGTTGGAGAAGTTGTGAGAAAGCTGTGTGTGTGTGTGTGTGTTTTTTTTTTTTTGATGGCCCATGACGGAAGCATTCGCCCACTCTGTCCTGGCAGCTACAGAGAGAGTGGGCTGGAAAACCGCAGACATCTCATCTGATAAACACACACACACACACACACTCACATGTTTTATTCTGTCCCACAGTCTTTTTCCTCACCGAAACATTACCTCTGTACACACATCATTTTTTATTTTTATTTTTTTTTGTACGTGGGGTGGTGGTGGGGGGGATGTTGTCCCCATGCGCACAATTCTCACAGAGACGGCTCAGCACACACACACACGCACACACACACAGGTATATTTATTCGGTGAGAACTCAAACAGAGAACGTATACGCACCAAGCATACATAGGCAAATCACCTAAAAAGGAAGTACCGTTTTCCTGTTAGTCGTGGCTTTATTTGCCGCCGTCCCTCCCCAGGGCTGTGAAGAGCCGGGTTTAGTCACTGTCTGCAATTTGTGCAAAGGTCAAAAGCCGAACTCCCACCGGTGCGTGAGGAGATGATTGTGGATACTGACGGGCAGGCGTCCAGATGGGGGATCATTTTACTACAACCCAGAGCAGGGTCCGTCTCAAAAAGCCAATATCCGTGCTCCCGGTTATGAGAGCAATCCAGGTTATTATACGAGTAAAATCCAACTGCTTATTTCTCAGAGCTTTTAAAGTTGTTGTTTTTGTTTTTTTTTCCCCCAAATCTTTTTGCTTGTGGCATGTAGACACGGTACAGGAGGTTCCTGAGAAAAGTATAAATAGAACAGACTTTTATTACAGGGCAGCTGGGAAGTCTCGTGTGTGTGTGTGTGTGTGTGTGTGTGCAGCCAAGCGTCTTCTGCTCATGGTTGCGGTCATGGTCTCGTGTGCATCTCTGTGCTGACCTGATTTTTGGGCTCTTTTAAGTCTCATTTGTGGTCATGGGGTCTTTAGAGTCGGTAACAACAGCCTGCGTTTGACGAACTGGGCAACAAAATAATAAATCAATGCTGTTTATCTGTAATTCAAAAAAATCTAAAATGTCAGCACCTTCCTATCAAACACACACACACACACACACACACTGAGAGCCCTGAGCCTGGTTGTGTTATGAAACTCTGAGCTCGGTGCCACTATGCGGCGAGGAGGGCGCAGACCCCGG
>JAQMYG010000016.1:21266012-21276484 GCA_030014215.1 Clariallabes teugelsi
CTCACCCACCATCAGGCACTGCTTTCTCTCTGTGTGTGTGTGTGTGTGTGTGTGTGTGTGTGTGTGTGTGTGTGTGGTCAGACAGATGAATGGATGTAGGCAGGGAGGAGCTGGTGACGTGCGGCCCCGGCTGCGTCTCTGGCTGCGGGCCCTGTGGGCCGGAGCTCCTCTCCTTTCTCAGACCGAGGCTCATGCATCTTTCAGCAGACGATGGCTATTTTTAGCGTCCCGTGTTATGTAACCCGCACCTGTCATTTGATCTCCGCACGACGGAGGGAGAGAGAGAGAGAGAGAGAGAGAGAGATGGAGGGAGTCAGGGGCTTAAACGTCGCTTCTGTGTCGACCTCACACATCCAGCCAACGCTCTTCCTCCCACACGGTCTCACACACACACACACACGGATACTTTCACACGTTCGGCCCTGATGGGTGTGCACATGCATACGTGCATGCGTGTGTTTGTGTGAGACTGTTCAGGGCAGGTCCCGGAGGCCAGGTAGACTGACAGATTTGCATTGAAGCCTCATTTGAATATTTCGCTCTTGATGATTTATGCCATCAGGCTTTCACTCCATTTTCTTTTTCATCAACTCGCCCTTTCCTCAGGGGGGTTAGAATGTGCCCGAGCACGTTCATCAGGTGAATCCACTGCGCGCACACACACACACACTTCCGCAGCACAAATCATCCGTGTGTGTGTGTGTGTGTGTGTGTTTCTCTCTCTCTTTTTTTTTCTTTTTTTCGTCTGACTCTGTGAGCCACTTAGAGTTCCTAGGAATAGACTTTGCTCGAGTCACGTGAGATTCTTTTGTTTTATTTTCCGTAAATACAGTTCAGCCGAGTGACTCACGGTTGCGTAAATGCAGATTAAGACGGCTGGGAACAGGAAAAGTAGAAAAAGTAGAAGAAAGAAAAAGCGAGTTGGGTCAGGAGCATTTTGAATAAAAAATGTTTTGCAGTGGAAACTTTTTATTTCTTTAGGGGTGCGGGGGGTTGTTTTCTAAATGCAAAATTGCAAAATCCTTTAGAGCAAGTAGAGAGAGAGAAAGAGAGAGAGAGAGAAACAGACCTGGACAGCTGACACACTCACGTGTCGTTGTGTGTGTCTTGTTTTTTTTCCCCCTTCTACAAACACACGCTCCAATTTCAGCCGCACGCATCACTGAAAAACCAGCGTGGCTAAATCTGTAAGCGCTCAGGTGACACATGACATTCACTGGTGTGACAGTAACATACAGGAGTGTATCTGATCGAGATTCCTTACGTTTACTGTAAAGTGACGGATCACACTGACTACAGTAGCTCCGGAACGTTCTGACATCACTTCAGTTGCTGCCTTTTGAGTTTTTAGTCTTTATTTATAGCACCGCTTGATGCAATAAAAAAATTTATTAAATTAAATAGTGGAAACATTGTATTTTAAAGATTTTTCCTGGTTTTACTACAATAATTATAAATAGAAAAAAATAAGCCACTTCACTCCCACAAGCAGTAACAGTAGTAACGTAAATATCCACAGACTTCTGGTTTGTGATTGTAACAAGCAGGGTTTTCCACACTACACTACATGTGAGCATGATGACTCTAAAGTTATGTGTGTGTGTGTGTGTGTGTGTGTGTGTGTGTGTGTGTCATTCAGGAACTCTGGAGCCTCATCTGTCGGCGTTGTTGTGGGCGGCCATGTTGGTGTCTCTGGCCATCGTGATCGTGCTGCCGCAGCCTCACGGGATCCGAGCTCTAATCGCGTCCACCATCCTGCGACTCATCTTCTCTGTGGGTCTCGAACCTACGCTCTTCCTGCTCGGGGCGTTCAACGTAAGTCTCTGTCTGATCAGGCGTGCTTGTGAACTGAAAGGTGTGTGTTTGTGTGTAAGTGTAAGTAAAAGTAACCTCTGCATTCTCGGACTGCACCCTGTGTTGAGCTGAGGTGTGGAGTGCGTCACTCATCTCTTCCTCCCCGTCCTCACACCCTTCTGCTAAAACACAAGCCAGGCAGTGAAAAGGCCACCAGTGTTCTCCTGGAGTCTACACACACACACACACACACACACACACACACACACACACACACACACACATACACTCGAGTGTACTCCAGCAGTGACACTTTGCCCTGGTCCTTTGCCATGTCACGCCTTCGAATACCTTACGATCGCGTCTCCCGTAGTTCCAGAGCTTTCTGTTCCGCTGTCAGTGTAACAGAAATACACCGCCTGGCCAGAAAGAAAGGAATCTGACCCCTGGACTCCTCAGCACAGAGCTGTTTTATTTATATATTTTAATGTTTTAATTAAATGGAAGATGACAAACTAAAAGCAGATTCGATATTACAGTTGTGTATGAAATCTTTACAGTGTAAAATGTTAGTTTTCTACAGATACATTTGTATCTCTTTCTCAGTTGATCTTTTTTAAATACGGTTATTCCCCAACTTACGAACATCCGAGTTATGAATTTCTGCAGATACGAGTGGGCCGCAGTTCCAAAATAAAAATTTTTTTTTAATTTTATTTGTCACATACACAGTCATACACAGTACGATATGCAGTGAAATGCTTGTACGACCGCCAGTGACCTTAAAAAGAAAATAAAAGCGTAAGGAATAAATATTAATTAATTAATTAGTTCTACGTATACAATATTTTCAGTGTGTAAGTGAATGTATAAAATGTCTAAAGTCCGGTATATCGTACGTGTGTGTGTGTGTGTGTGTGTGTGTGTGTGTTCGTTCCTAATTTCGGAAAATCACAGTCCAATACCGTGGAAAACAGTTCTGAGACAAAATGGCATCCCTTCAATCGCGCAGTGTTTGTAAACACTATGTAGCATTGTCCTCCGCCCGACGTCTTCCTAGGTCAGCTGACCACCAGGATTCCCCTCACGATTTGGAGGTGTGGTTATTGTTTTATTTATTTATTTTTTATTATTTACATTGTATATTCTTTTCCAAGGCGTATAAGGCTTTGTCGGATTTACGAACAAATCCGACTTACGAACGTGTTCCCAGCACGGGACTTGTTCGTAAGGTGGGGCATTACTGTACTTTAAAGATGTTATAAATCCTAGAACTACAGGTTGGGAGCAGTGTGTGTGGGTGTGTGTGTGTGTGTGGTGATACCTGTTGTGTATTGTAAAATTGAGAATAGTGATGTACAATATTATAGTTGAATTGTCTGAGCTGTCCTGTAAAAGAACTCTCAAGTTCTGCAGTACGTGTTTGATAAGCTAACCTCGCTAACTGTCTCTCTACAGTAGCTCTTAACTAGTAGCTAACTTTTAGCTGACAACCATGTTTCACAACTCTATTGGGTATTTATTTTGTTTTAGTATTATTAGTATAATTTTTTTTTGTTATTAATTCCACGAAACAAATATGTCACCATCTCAACTAAGCCCTAAATAACTTTTATTACTGAACCAGTGTCAGGTTCTCGAAATGTTCACACTCATCTCTCGCTCCTCTGAGTGTAACTGATCCTTTGGGGAAAGTGGTTTAAGCCGTGCAGATAATGACCGTCTGCAATGAGGTGGAAAATAAACAGTTTAGTCTAGAAAGTCTTTTTCTCTCTCTTCTTTTCTGAAGAGAGTGGTCTTGCTCTGTAGTACAAATTCTACCGAGCAAGAATATCTTCCTCTGTAGTACATATTCTGTGTGTGTGTGTGTGTGTGTGTGTGTGCACACGTTTGCTTGCACGTTCCTGGAGCTCAGTCTAATTTTCTCCCAGTGTTGCTTATGTAACACAGTAGTGTATATGTTATCTGAGAGACGTCATGCTGTAATGGAAAGTCCATGTTTCACACTAAACTTGTGTGGAACGCTGTCGGCTCCTCATGATCATCTTCCCCATCATTTTAAATGCACTGCGTACATTGTTTTTTTTAAACACACAGATTTGTATAGATTCTGGAAAAAAAAAAATGTCTCGATTTTGCTCAGCGAGCGAATCACAATAGTTTTGTGTTGTTTTGTTGTTTTCTCGTGGAAGGTGTGCAATAAGGTGATCTTCCTGATGAGTTTTGTGGGAAACCGGGGAACGTTCACGCGGGGTTATAAGGCCATGATCCTGGATGTGGAGTTCCTGTACCACCTCCTCTACCTCATCATCTGCAT
Organism: Clariallabes teugelsi; assembly: GCA_030014215.1. Classification (NCBI taxonomy): domain Eukaryota; kingdom Metazoa; phylum Chordata; class Actinopteri; order Siluriformes; family Clariidae; genus Clariallabes; species Clariallabes teugelsi. The sequence goes on from JAQMYG010000016.1 coordinate 21,270,124, forward strand.
CATGGGTGTCTTCGTACACGTCTTCTTCTACAGCCTGCTGGTAAAGTCAAAAAACACACTCACACATACACACACAAAAAAAATCTGTTCATTAACTTATCAGGATTAATTTGTGTGGCAATTCATGTATTAATAAAATTACTCCCAAATCTACAAAAAAAAGTTATTAATATATACACACACAGAGTCAGCCAAAAAATGTGTACACACTTCAGGACAAGAAAAACTTTTAAATATATTGAAATATTTAATATATATATATATTAATACTACATGTATTGCTATGTTATATATTGATATATATGATAATATTATAATATAATATACACCATACTATTTTTCTTTTCTTGAAGTGCGTATACATTTTTTATTTATTTTTTGGCTGAGTCTGTGTCACAAAAGTAAGTACACCCCTCACATTTCAGTTTATTATTTGACAATACTACAGAAATGAAACTTGGATCTACTTTAGAGTCGTCATTGTGCAGCTTACTGTATATCAGGACAGATTTACTGTCCTCTAACTATAACTCAACATGCAGACTGTGTTGACTAAATAACTGCCAACGAAAATGAGTCGACCCAAAGTGAACATATCAAAACTGTGTCAACACTCAGTATTTAGTGTGAGCATCGTCGTTATCTACAGTAGCTCGGCCTCAATCCTCCTGGGCCTGGACTTCACCAGAGCTGCACATGTTCTTCTTCCACTCCTCCATAATGATGCACATTAGTGGGTACATGTGTGTATACTGTACATACATTTTTTTTATCCACACCTCTCTCTCTCTCTCTCTCTCTCTCTCTCTTTCTTTTTCTGTCCAGTTGTTCGATCTGATCTACCGGGAGGAAACTCTGCTCAACGTGATAAAGAGCGTGACGAGGAACGGGCGCTCCATCGTGCTCACCGCCGTGCTCGCACTCATCCTCGTCTACCTCTTCTCCATCGTCGGCTACATCATCTTCAAGGACGACTTCATTCTGAACGTCGACCGGATCCCCAATAAAACCCTCGGTACGGAGCGCAGGGACTAAATATTTGATCTGCATGTTTTTTTTGTTTTTTTTTCATCATGCACCAGCTCACAAACTGTCCAATCTAACAGAGCAAAGTGCCACCATGATGAGCGACTTCCTGACGGGCGGGGTTTGTCAGAAAGAAGGCGGTGGAGAGAACTGTTCGGCAGAGGCCACGGTGGAATGTAAGTACACCCACTTCGCGACGTGCGCTCTGTATCTTAAGCATTCCCATTCGCAGGAAATGCGTCAGTAAGCGTCCTGCGGTTATCTGCGGTTAGCTCAGCATAGCAACTGAGCACTAAGTGCAGAACCGAGCCGACTACGTCAAAGGTGCAGATGATTTGTTAATCCCACAGTTAACAGCAATTACTTCAAAATAGTTCTCTATTAATAACATACTTGCTGTCATGTGACACGATGCTGCATGGATGACCGCATGCAGGTTTACAGAAACAGACAGGAGACCTTTTCTTTGTTTTTCTTTACAAAATTTGTAGCCCATGACTACAGGAGACCCCGACACGTCTCATGAACAGCATCCTGGAACACAGGAGCAGGAGGGTTAAAGGTTAATCATGCCTCAGAATATAAGAGGGAGGGACTTGAGGCGTGACCTGTAATGACCGGGCAGGTTACAGGATCAAAGCCGACCCGGGTTTCATAAATCAGTCCCGTAAGTCTCGGATCTTTTGTGCGATCATGTGGTCTGATGTGTCTGAACCAGCACTGCACCACGTGTGTGATTATTCTGTTTGCCCTTTTGATCCTTTCACTTAAACATCAACGAGCGAGCTCCCAGACCTACCGAAAAAAAAAAAAAACCTGCCCTCGAAAATATGCAAGGCACTACAAAGATTCCTCTCCGGTCGTGGAAGCGAGTCTTAATTACTGGTTTGTGTCACCGTCTCAAAATAGAAACAAAGATTGTGTGCACGTTGTCGACCTTTTCTGTTTCTTTTTTTTTTTTCCTTTCCTTCCTCGTTCCTGCAGCATGCCTTTAGAGAGCAGAAAGCTGCTGATAGTGTGTTTATGTGCATGCGTTAATTAGGAATGTGTATGTGTGTTGCACAAGCAAGTCCGCATATATACACACTGGTATGCTTAGTATGTACATGTTTCAACATGTCATGAGTGTGTGTGTGTGTGTGTGTGTGTGTGTGTGTGTGTGTGTGTGTGTGTGTGTGTTTTGCGCCCTAGCCGTGGCAGCATTGGTGGTGGAGGATAAGGAGCGGACGTGTGACTCTTTGCTCATGTGCATCGTGACCGTTCTTAGCCACGGCCTCCGTAGTGGCGGAGGAGTCGGGGACGTGTTACGAAAGCCTTCTAAAGAGGTACAAGACTGCAAACTCACCGCTTTTACCGCCTAATCACACCCTTTAAAGTGACACAAACACTGACACACTCATTTACCTCATAACCACATCACTTTTGCACCTGTCTGAAATGTGTCGCTTTACCAAATATGGTGATGAGAGTTTTTACACTGGTTTATGCGCTATGGCTCGATAACGTAGTGTTTCTGGGAGATCGAACTGCTGTCGTTTAGCTAACGAGCCATTTTCTGTCCTATCGAGATGACACAGTGTCCTTAAACCAGCATTAAATTAACACGGAATGGCTTTTAGATCGTAACTTGTTTGTAGAAGTTTGTGTGAGTAATTCATTTACACAGACTTCTGGACTTCAAGAGTGTCTGCTAAACGCGGTAAAGGGAACTCGATAATTGTAAAACCTGATGTATGATTAGTCATTTCAGTTTTAGCTCTTATTTTACTAGCATATAATTTTGTTCCTTTCTAGAAATAAATGCCTAATATTAGCATAGATATTTGCCCGTGATCAAACCTGACATGAATGAAAATGTACTGAATTAGCTGTAATAACCTTATATTTGTAACTACATACCTGGCCAAAACTCTTAAGATTTCCTTCAATCAGTCTGAGTTTTCAACACACACATACACACACAATGTGGTGTCCAGTTCATTTGTAAAAATGACTTCTTGTTCCCCCATTACCACTCTTTCACACTCTGAGTGCTAGGATTCTGTATGTCCGTGTCATAGAAAGGGGAGAAAGAAAAACTCCATAGATGTGATAACCTGGTGATTCAGTACATTCAGGTCGTCAGCTGACTTCATTTTATTGCCCCATAACGTTGCTGAGTTGAAGCAAACCCCAGATCATAACACTGTCTCCAGATACTTGTACAGTGGACACAGTGCATGATGGGTCGATTAATCTGGACTCATCAGGTCACGTGACCTTTTTCTGTCGCCCCAAAGTCTAATCTTTATGCTCCCTGGCAAACTGAAGCCCTTTTTCTTCTGATGAGTCTCTTTTTATTTTTTGAGTCTGTTTAGTCCAAATCCTGTGAGTTCTCATCACATCATGTGTGTGTGTGTGTGTGGAAATGCTCTTACTTTCACTATTAATGAGAGCTGATTTTTACTGTAGATTTTTCACTATGCTACGTCACCAAGTGTTTTAAGTGGTCTCCATTCATGATTTTGTTTTCCGACCACATTTCTTCCACAGAGTTGTCGGTTCAGCAAGATCCTTCCAGATTTCTAGTCATTTAAATAGATTTTTTTTTTGCTTGATGCAGCTCAATCATTTGACTGTTTTGAAATGGGGACTTTTTTTGGCCAGGCAGTATTAATGTATTTAACTACATTAAAAAAATAATAATTTTACTTGTTTAGATTCAGTTTTGTAGTGTTTGCGTGTAAAGCTCTTTGATTGTATTCAGAACAGGCACAGAATTTACATTTATTGTTTAGTGTTGATAAAAAGTATTTTGATGAATATTGTATTTAGGTAACAGCGTGAATACTTTTTGCCTGTGTTTTTTGAACTACTGTATGTTCCTCTTCCTCCCTCCCTCCCTCACTCCCTCCCTTGCTCTTCTGCTCTCGTCTACCCAGGAGCCCTTGTTTGCAGCCAGGGTGATCTATGACCTGCTCTTCTTCTTCATGGTCATCATCATTGTCCTGAACCTGATCTTCGGTGTCATTATCGACACCTTTGCTGATCTAAGAAGTGAAAAGCAGAAGAAAGAGGAAGTCCTCAAGACCACCTGCTTCATCTGTGGTGAGTGCATGTATCTATTATTATTATTATCATTATTATTATTATTAATGACTAATAAAAAGCAGTACAACATCATGACTTGGAGCGGTATGACCCTATCGGTAGCCGGATGGCCTTGAATATATGTGCGTAAGCTTCTTCAGAAATTACTTGTGATTTTTACGTGTGCGCTCGGCGTGATGTCGCGTCTCATCAGGAAGTCCATATTAAGCGTCTCAGCCGACTGTCATGCACACAATGAGCTGTTTTCATTCAACCAGTATAAACACCAAGACGCTCTTTCCTTCCCAGAATGTTTAGTCACGGCTACTTCTGTGGAGGAGACTCTTATAATCGCTCCCACTCTCTCCTTCTCTCTCTCTCTCTCTTTCTTTTTCACACACACACACACAGATTCTCACAGCCCTCATCATGAAGTAGTGAGGGACGAAAGGGGTTTAATGACTTACCCAAAAGCATGAATCATCACTTCTGTTACTGACGCTTCGGCTCACCGGGATTGTGCTTGTGTTATTTAGTCTTTGGCTGATCAATAATATCGAATACCATATAGTTTCCGGTATCATTTATTATTATTATTATCTTTTTGTGCTGATGTTGATGTGACTGCGCTCGTTTACTGGTTATTTATTTATCATTTAGCTGAAGAATAATCTTTTGTTACGGTCACAAGATCCATCACTTCTTCTTACTTTTGATAAACACACACACGCGACACCCTTGTTTGTTGACTATGTACTTCCTGTCTCAGGAGTGAGGAACTGATCCTGGAATAATGAAACCATCCTCATCTGTGGAAATTAAAAAAAAAAAAATTCTTTTCTTCTTATGAAATAAATTAACACCTGAAGTGTTATTGGTTTAAATCCAGTATTTCTAACAGTTAGAACTTCCTGCCATCGTTATAGTCTGCGTCCCTGACTAAGGCATCCATCAAACTGTTGTGTGGTGTGTGTGTTTGTGTGTGTGTGTGTGTGTGTGTGTGTGTGTGACCTGACAGGTTTGGAGAGAGACAAGTTCGATAACAAGACGGTGACTTTCGAGGAGCACATCAAGGTGGAGCACAACATGTGGCATTACCTCTTCTTCATCGTGCTCATCAAAGTCAAGGACTCGACCGAGTACACGGGACCCGAGAGCTACGTCGCCGAGATGATCAGGGTAAGAGGAAAACCCCGGACGAGGGAATCTTCTCATCCAAACTTTTGTTTTGTTTTGTTTTTTGTTTCATTTGCCGATATGAAAGACGTCATAAAAGCACTAACGGGTCGTCAATGTCACGTTACATTCATGCGGATGTTTGTTGTCATTCTTTCAGTAAGTGTGTGTGTGTGTGTGTGTGTGTGTGTGTGTGTGTGTGTGTGTGTTTATTACTCAGGGACTTGGTCTTTGTACTTGGCTCCATCATTTCACACAACTAAAGACAAATTAAGAGTCAGAAGTAAAAAATAAGAAGGAAGGGTGAACTGATAGTGTTGTCTCTTGTGGGTGTGGCCAAAAAACTCTCAGCCAGTCAGGTAGATTTGTGACTTTATTACATCATAACTTTTGCTCCGCCCAGATCCCTGAGGAACACGATGTGGAGAGCCAGGTGAGGAAGGAGAGGGAGTGGAGGTTCCTCAGGAACGCCGGAGTGCGTAGACAGAGCCAACGTATCACACAGAGAGGTACACACACACACACACACATAGAAAACTACACACATGTACACACATTAACACCCATATCACGCAGTGTTACATAACCACACACACACAATAGAGAGAGGTACTCAACTACACACACACACAGAAAACTACACAAATTAGCATCCATGTTATGAACACACACACACACAGAGGTACACAACTATACATGTACACAAAACTACACACATATCCACAACTACACACACTCACACACACACACACACATTCACACACAACTACATGCGCATACATAACTACACATGCACTACACGCACATATGCAACTACACACACACAACTGCACATACACAACTACACACACAAAACTACACATCCATACACAACTAAACAAGTACATAACTGTACAAACACACACGCGCGCGCACACACATATTTATATTTATATATATATATATATATGTAAATATTAGGGCCGGGACTTTTAACGCGTTAATTTAGATTAATTAATTACACAAAAAATAATGCGTTAAATTTTTTAACGCATTTTAATCGCACTTATTTTTGCACCGCGGAACGTTTCTCACTGGATGAGTTTCGGCG
>JAQMYG010000016.1:21278546-21294535 GCA_030014215.1 Clariallabes teugelsi
AAATGATATTAATAGTAAGTCTTACAGTAGATACAGTGTGTGTGTGTGTGTGTGTGTGTGTGTGTGTGTGTGTGTGTTTGGGTTGTACAGAATAAATCAGGTAAATTCACCGACTGGGAAACCATGTAGTGTATGACATTTCTTTCTTGATTACAGTCAGATTAAAAGTCAGACTGCATCTGCATGCACTCAAACACACACACACATACACACATACAGATACACACGTTCCTGTGGTGAGTATAGAACTGGTTTTCAGCTTTCGCTTCTGAGTGTGAAGGAAGAGATAAACGAAGCGATAAAACAGCGGGCAGACTTATCGTTTGGCCACATGACCACCGAAATTGTTTTCACGACGTCACTGGAGCAGAGTTTCTGGTAAACCGTGTCGCCGTTGTTATGACTGACGTCTGCAGACCGTGCCGTGCCAGAGCGAGCGCCGCGTCGCGCCTGATAACACGTTTCTTGGATGAGTGCGCGGTGGTGTTTCATCCCTTCACAGGACAGGTGATGAATAATTCGAAGCGTCCTCGTACAGTAAATGCGAACCTGACGACCTGTGATGTGATTTCCTCCCTGCGCTCTTGTATGACTCTCATGACACACTAATATTGCCGTATAGATGTGTATGTGTGTGTGTGTGTGTGTGTGTGTGTGTGTGTGTGTGTGTGTGTATGTGTGTAGGCAGGTTCAAAGGGGCTGATTTTGGGTCTGACGTCGTTGCAGATCAGACCGCAGCACGTCCTGTGTGTGTGTGTACGTGTGGTATTAGTAATGAAATTCACACTTCCTTCGTTTCCATTGAAGCAGCAGATGCAGTCGAATTTGTTGTGGCGGAGTTCTCTCTCTCTCTCTCTCTCTCTCTCTCTCTCTCTCTGTGTCTTTGCCTCGCGAGCATGTATGCACACACACACACATGCACATGCTGTTGATTGTAAACAAAGTCCCTCAGATCAGCACACACAGCCTCGTCCACCTATTTTCACCTTTATTGATGGAATTACAGTACGTCTCTCTCTCGACGCTGTATTTGTTCACCCCCCTCCAAAAAAAAAAAAAAAAGAACTTATGACAATTTCATCCGCCTCCACATTTCCAAGTTAGTAGCCCACTGAAAACGGATGTGGACTTGAGTAATCTCTATATTCACGTTTGGCGGGACTTTTTTTTTCTTCATAGAAATAGCCAGAGTTCTGTTTTCTGAAGAACTGAAAGTAGAGGAAGTGAGGATCGCAAGTGTGAGTCATGAAGTGTATTACTGTACCTTCTCTCCCTCAATTTTATCTACAGTGTCTCTCCGAGAGGGTTTTTTACACGTAGGAGCAGCAACAGCAGCAGCAGCAGCAGTCATGGAGGGAACATTCTGCAGAGAAAATGAAAGCATTAATAACAGAATAGGATTTTATTTTCTACCGTTGCCATTTTTTCCGGTTCAGATAAAAGATAAGCAGGTTCGACAGAAAAAAAATGATGTCTGTGAATATCAACGGATAATCGAGGATTGTTTAAAACCAGCTTCTACTCTAATCTAATCGAATCGAACTTCTCCATTTTGAAATTCTCTGGAGATAAGGTGTGTATTAATTTCCGAGCAAACTCATCGTCACGTTCAGGAAACCAGTTTGAGATGATTTTTAGCTTTTTGACGCGCCGCGTTTTCCTGTCGTCATTAAGGTAGGCGGCGGTGGCATTTAAACCATGCTCAAGTGGCTCTACGATGCCCAAAGTGTGCCAAGAAACCCCCCCCCCTCCCCTCACCAACACCATGACGCCACCACCAGCCTGAACTGTTGACACACGGCTCGAACCGGCCTCTCCTTCTGACCTCTGGCATCCACAAGGCGTTTCCACCCAGAACGCTGGATATTTTCTCTTTCTCAGACCATTCTCTGGAAACCATTCTCTAGAGATGGTTGTGCGTGAAAATCCCAGTCGATCAGCAGTTTCAGAAATACTCATATCAGTCCGTCTGGCACCAACAGCCGCAGCACGCTGTTAGTGAAGTCACTGAAATCACCTTCCCTCGCCATTCTCATGCTCAGGTTTGAGCCTCGGCAGATCATCTTGACCGTGTCCACCAGCTTCAGTGCGTTGTTGTTAAGTTGCAGCCATGTGATTGATTGGCTGATTAGATATTCACCTTAATGAGGCATTTAAACAGGAGTACCTAATAAAGTGGCCGGTTAATGTATATATGATGTAAGAAAATAAAATGGAGAGAATCAGACATTTTGACTGCTCAGATTGACCGCTTTCCATTCAGGAAAAACATTACGTTAATATTTATCATCACGATACATCATGAAAAGTGTATTGTGATAGTACGTCGTCATATCGCCCAGCCTTACTTAAAAATAATGAAGCAGAAGAGATGATTATCAGACTCTACAAAAATATGCCAGCGAGTAAGTGACAGTCAAAAGAATGCGTGTTTTAAAAAAAAAAAAAGAAAAAGTAAAAATGTTTTATCTCATCGTCTGAAGAAATGTTGCTTGTAGCTTCAGGAAGTTTTGGTATAACTGTTTTAATTTAATGAAGGCAGGCCAGAAGAATGAATGTTTCTATAATAATGATTTAAGTATCAGTACATAAAGCTTTCTGACCTGGAGTTACAGAACGGGCAGTTTTTTCCAAAAACCTCACGTCTGAAAGTCGGAAACATTTTTCATTTCCCTTTCACACTAAATGCTTCATTTTTCGAGTATTTAACTTCTGTTAAACTCTAACACAGTGATGTAGTTCACATATTACATGACTGTAACTGACCAGTCTGTCGATCAGTCTTCCATTCATGATGTCCAACACCTTACTTTTTTTTTTCATTTGGTGTGATATCTGATCTATTTAAACAGACATTTGTTCTGTTAGAACAGACAAGAGAGAAGAAGAAAAAAAATCTCAACATCTATGATGATTTGTTCTTAAGAATTTCCCTTACGTTTTTTTTTTTTTTTTAGATATTTGATGTCAAAACGTGTCTTGTTCCTTAATAAACAGAATGTTTGTTGTTCTAAATTGTGACGGCTTCTGTTTGAAGACGTGTGGAATAAAGAGTTCATAAGAGTGATTATGCGGCTTGCTGTGGTTGAGATGACAGCTGGACAGATCCAGACACATTAAACACAAACCCCTACATGAGAGTGAGTGTGTTTGTGTTCGCTTCCTGTGTGTACACACACACACACACACACACACACTCCTCCTCTAGTCTCAGAATTAGTGTGAACGTCTATGCATCACTGGCAGCGTGATTTCCCTGTGTGTGTTGACGTTTAGAGAAGGGGACTTCGTCTGGCAGCCACACACCACTTAAAGACTGTTAACGCTCTTTTACACATCCTTCATCTTTGTCCTTATTAATAGAAATATGATGTAATGCGCCTTTAGATATTCTTTCCTTCTCCTGTACATATATTACTAGTAGTGGATTAACTTTTTCTGATGCCCGTCGGTTTAAGCACCTTGTAGTAGACAACAAGGATCTGTACTGAATAACCTTCAACTCTTTAATTCCAGCATCACACAAGCCACATAAAATTATTGTTATATTTGAATCTAAGTGTCTGAATTTGCTTCCTAGCAAATCAGAAGGGATCGTCGTGATAATCCTCTACAGTAGTTCAGTTTGGATATAGAAAGTAACCATACTGAGGAATATGCACAGTAACATGTAGAAGTACTGAACAACGAGCTGCTTTTATTTATTTATTTATCTATTATTATTTTAAACAAATATTTAAATAGCTGTAAATTCATTCCAACTCGCTTTGTTTGAAAACTCTTTTAGGTTTATAGACAGTTCCAGTCAAAAGTCTGGACACACCCTTCTGATTCCACAGTCTTTCCTGATTTAAAAAAAAAAATAAGTATTTCTACACTGTAAGACAAAAGGCTGTTTGCTGAAATCATCAAAATTATACAATAATCTCCTCTGAACAGTTGATATTGAGATGTACAGTATATCTGCTACTTCTGCTCTGTAAATCCTTCATAACGGCTCTAGTCTGAGGTGATGTTTGAGGTTAATTGGTGATTTCTGAGGCTGGTGACTCTACAGTAAATGAACTTCTCCTCTGCAGCAGAGGTAGGTTTTGGTCTTGATTTCCTGGGAAGGTCTTCATGAGAGACAGTTTCATCATGGAGCTTGATGGGTTTTGCAGATACACTCGACACAACACTGTTCTTGTAAGAACTGATCCAGAAGAAGCTTAAAATAACAACTGGCTGTTGTTGTTATTTATTTGCTTAATGCCATATGTGTTGTTTCATAGTTTTGGTGGGAAAAAAAGTCAGTTTTGTTCTGGAATATAGAGAAAAAAAATACAGACTTGTGTCCAAAATTTTGACTGGTATTGTATATAATGTGTTCAGTGATGAGATGTGGCCCCATTTAAACCAGATTTCACCATAGCACTTCCTCACCAAAAAAAAAAAAAAAAAAAAGATTTTGAATTAAAAAATGTGAATTTTGAAAAATTCTTAAACGTTGCGGAAATGGCATGAATTTGTAACAGACTGCTTCTGTAATTCCTTAAAACAACAACTAGCACAATAATTCCCCCTTCTTTATTTAATGAGGTCACATCCCACATGCCTCTCATGGGACTTGATTTATTTTTTTTTAGGTAATTTTTTTAAGGTGGAACACTTTCCAGTTTCATTCTTATACAATACTGAAATGTGCAACATGTAGTACGTAATAAAATGTTTTATGATGAAAATAGCTTTGGACCAGCAAGTCGTCTCATGAGGAATATTCGTTAAACAGCATCAGTGCGTTTGCCCGCTTCGCTTCAGAAACAGATAATAGAACAAATAAAAGTAGGAGTTAGAGTTCAAATACTCTGATGCTAATTCTCATGTGTGTGTGTGTGTGTGTGTGTGTGAAGGAGAGGGCAAAAGAATGCAGTGTAGTGACCTTCCACAAGTCTCTATGCACTTCATTCCATCTCTCTCTCTCTCTCTCTCTCTCTCTCTCTCTCTCTCTCTCATGCTCTCTTGTTCGACCTTCTCTTCCTAACATGTTCCTCTGCAGTAATACCTTCACCCCGAGGCTAATTACCTGTGACTGTCTGTCTTTTTTTCACTTTTGGTGCTCCTATAACATAAATATTTCCATAAAAAATATGTACATTATTCAAAGGATAATAAAAGCTTGTCTAACAAACTATATGTGTTTTAGAGAGGGACTATTTATTATGCGTTTATTTTTTTGGGTTTGATGTTTGTTTATTCGTCTATTTGTCCTCTTCAACTCAGGCGCAGGATTTCAAGAGCGAGTTGAGTGTTTGTAAGATTTATATGGAATCAGTGATAGTTGATATTTAAACCAGCTTTAATACATTTGTATGGTCAAATTGTTGGAGATAGAAGGTTATTGGGGAAGAGAGAGAGGGAGAGAGTCTTTCTCTGCAGAGCCAAACCCTGATACGAGATCAACAGGAAGTCTGCTTGCCAAATCATGCATGAATCCTATAAATAAGTGGCATTGTCTGGTGTTTTGGCCGCTTGTCTTAGGGGATGGTGATTTCCCACAACTAAACTTGTGCTGTCTAATGGACAAGGCGAAAGCACGCTCCGCTGCGTTCAGGCATGAAGAAAGCAACATAACACTACACTTCCTGGATGTTCAAGTTGATAAAATTAGGGTGGGTAATCTGTGAAATTCCTCTGTGAGACAGAGTGGGACTCCTCACAGCCTCCGGTAGGGACGTGCAGGACACAGACAGTGTAGGCCGTGTTAAAGGAAGCGTTTTTTTTCTCTCTCTCTCTCTCTTTTTTTTTAAAGCCCGTGTGACTCTTGATAAGTCATCTCCTAACACTGTAACTCAATTTCACATTCACAATTTAATATCAGCGGCATCTGCAGACAGGAAGATTAGTTCATAAGTTCATAAGGACTGGAATTTATGTGCTGTTTTTCATGCGAATGCTGTTTGTGTTAACTGTCAGGCTAATCAGCACTTAAAAACACGAATCTCTCGAAAGCACCGCTTCACTGAAATAAGTAGATCTTGCCTTGAATTTCACCGATATCAAAAATGGAGATCTATTCTTATGACGCGTTTAGTAGATAGAGATCCTGCAATCCTACTCAGTGTGATATTATCAGATCTTGTTAAGCAAAGTTAAATAAACCAAACAAAAGAGTTTCTGTAACACTGATTTTATTTTTGCACACATGCGTACTGTATGTTGGAAATTACCTAGAGCTCTAAACGAATAGCTCGCTTGTTCATGATAAAAGAGCTGAACCTGATATGATAAAAAAAAATGTTTAAAGTGCATTTCCAATTCCTCCTCCTTTTTATAGTGCGCCACAGCATGTCTGAATTGTCTCTTCTTTTTTTTGTCTTTATTTAGGATTTGTTTTTGATTGCTTTGTTTAGAAATCATTCGAATAAAACTACAAAGTATTTGTTACATTTGTGTCGATTGTAACTGAAATCAGTTAGCGATTGAATTGTCCCTGGACAGAGTCACTCAGTACAGTCTGAGGTTTGATTTAACCCTAATGACTGTTCTAACAGGAGCACAACCTGGACTGGTTTCCTCGGATGCGGGCGATGTCACTGGTGAGCAGCGATGCCGAGGGCGAGCAGAACGAGATCAGGAACCTGCAGGAGAAACTGGAATCAACAATGAAGCTGGTCTCCAACCTGTCCGGCCAGCTGACTGAACTGAAAGAGCAGGTACGAGATGGACATGGACGGGGCAAAAAAAAAAAAAAAAGGCCTTGCTTGAGACTAGCCGGTTTCTGATCAATTTTCTTATAGATACGTTAAAAAGGAAATGAACCTGGAGTGAACAGGAACCTGTGAATCCTCTATGAATGCGATTATTGACTAAATCTTTTGATATTCACAGCAGGGCCTCATGTGTGAAACCTCAGAACAAAAGTGCTAATTTACAGCTGAGTTTCTGTTCACAATGAAACTAGACAATTACCTGTTCAGTCCGAATAGAAAAATCTTCAGGATTGTTGTATGTTTAGGATGAGTTTGAAAAAAGAAAATCCCTTGAGAGTCAAAAACCCAGAGTAAAGGGCAATGAGTCTCTCTCTCTCTCTCTCTCTCTGTCTTTCTCTCTTATTCTTTCTCTCTTATTCTCTCTCTCTCTCTCTCTGTGTGTTTCTCTTTTTCTCTCTCTCTCTCTCTCTCTCTCTCTCTGTGTTTCTCTCTTATCCCCCCCCCCCACATCTGTGATCGGCGCAGCAAGCCCATGTGGTACTTAAATGATCTTTCACCTGCGTCACGAGGCCAAGTGTTGTTTCACTCTGAATCAACTCGTGTGTGTTCCAGACAAAGTTCTCTGAACCAGAACTGTTTGTTTCCACACATAAATAACACTGCAGGCAGAGATGATAAAATGCTGTCAAAAAAGCTATTGATGGTGCGTGTGTCAAGAGTGAGCTTTTTGATCAACTGCAGTGCACCGTAAGTCAAAGAGTTTCTTGTAAGTACAGTAGAATGTAAGACAGATTTTTTTTTTTTTTTTTATGTAAAACGGGTCTGCGTGTAGCTGCTAAATAGGGGACTGACAAATGAGAAGTGCATAGGAGGAACTAGAACTTCTTTTGACACCCAGACAGTGAGAAACAAAAGAAGGTCAAGTAACAATACTAAAAAAAAAAGAAAAAAAAAAGGCACCCTTCACTTTTCCAGTACTTTATATGTCTGTCTCTGGAATCGATTGTTTTTCTTTTTATTTAATATATTTAGGATTTTAAAACATACTTAAAATTATTTGACCGAAACACACATTAGTCTTACTCAGAGACCTAAGATCTGTAAATCTATACTGTATAATACACCCTATAATAAATATTATTAATAAAATTAAATGGCATATAAAAAAGGTGGAAAGTTGACTATATATGGAAAATTAACTTCAAAGCATATAAACTGTTGTTATTATTGTCTATGTCTTCAAAAGTAAATATTAATAGAAAGCATTAAAGATCGGTTAAAGTTGGGCCAAATAAGAAAAAGAAAAAAAAATCCAAAACCACTGCACATTTGTCTACACGTTTAAATTCTTTTCCCTAGATCGTACCCTTTGATCTCGCTTCAAAGCCTCTCGGGTATAGCTGTGTTGTCAGGGTGTGGTCAGGTGTCTGAGTAACCATGGAGACGGCTCTCGCACAAGGAGATCATAAAGAAGTTCGCCAGTGTATCGACGAGAGCGTGGCGACGATTGTAAAGCGATAAAGTTGTCTAATCAAAGTAACGACAAGAAATAATTAAAGAAGTGTATTTCTCCCCGAACCCTCAGCCACGGTCCTGATCCGGAGTCCCCGCGCTGGATGGCGGGAGAGCCGTTTCAGAGTTTATGGGCCATGTGCTGACGACCTTGTATTATTTAGTGCCTCTGGTATTCAGGAAATTCCTGATTAGACCTTTCAGCTGTTCTGTTCTGATGACACTCGCAGCTACACGGTGACACAACAACAATCAAATGTTTTTCTTCTTATTTATTTTATTTTTTAGATATATTTGAGCAATTGTAATGCGCACTTTCGAAATGTGCACTTTCGTACGGTTAGTATGACGATGGCTGACCGAGTCTGTTAGTGTTTTGCCTGTTTTTCATAACGTTGAGTCAGATCAGGGGATTTTACAAATGACAAAAGGATTCATTTCTCCATTAGATTTATTTGTGTGTGTGTGTGTGTGTGTGTGTGTGTGTGTGTGTGTGTGTGTGTGTTTTCATGCTCATGTGTTTATGAGTGTGAACATATTGCATGAGATGGAGGGAGTGCGTGATCACGGTTGTGGCACAGTCACTATCACAATGATACACACACGCACATGCAAACACACACACACACACGCAGTCTCTCGTCTCCTAGCGAGGGAACAGGAACAGATTTTACAGATGCGTTCATGCAGGAAGTGTATACAAGGGGGGTTTGTGTGTGTGTGTGTGTGTGTGTGTGTGTGTGTGTGTGTAGGGTTAAGGGGGCAGCTAAAGATTAAATCCCTCTGTATGTTGTGTGTGTGTGTGTTTGTGTCCTAACAGATGACTGAACAGCGTAAGCAGAAGCAGAGGATCGGACTCCTCGCACATCCCCAGCACATGAATGTGAACCCTCAGCAGCCTGCCTGAGTGTGTTTGTGTGTGTGTATTTTGTATTGTGTGTGTGTGTGTGTGTGTGTGTGTGTGTGTGTGTGTGTGTGTGTAGGTGAGCTTCAGCACAGGCCTTGAACTGCCACGCTACACATGTGCCCTTAGTCATAGAGCGAAATTCCTTCCAGACTTCCTGCACACACGCGAACCAATCTGAGTAAAAATTAACAAGGTTAAATGAAATGAAACAGACAGGCATGTCTGCGGCCCGTCGTCCCTCGCTCGGGTCGGGTGGCAGAAGTTCACCGGCGGCAGTAATTACAGCGGGGGACACTTGAACCCGGGGCTACACTGGACAGTATATGACTAGTTATAGCTGCTGCTTGGAGAAGTATTAAAGAAGTGTGTGTGTTTTTTTTTTTTTTTTTTTTTTTTTTTTTGTATTTCCTAACCAGTATAGCAAGCAGTATTTTATGTCTTATTTTTGTATTTTGTGCAATATTACTACTTTAATATGCAAACCTGTCGAGCTGTACAACGTGTCTTAAAGAGATGCTGATCATCTCACATGTTTAAACGCTTTTCTCACCCACCCTTCGCCCCTTTTCCTCTCTCAGCCTCATGATTGTTACTGGAACGCTGTAGATTCCTAGCGTCAACTTGGCAAGAATTCTAATAGCCATCAATTTGCATTTATGAGTCTTATTTATTAATTTATTTATATAAATAAATTGAATATATGATGGTTAAAATGTACTGACTATGCCATGGCATACACTTTTCTATAGAAAGATGTATTATGTTTGTAACTTTTTTTTTTCTTTTTTTTTTGCCTGGTCAGAAAATAAATTACAGATAATTAGCTTTTTTTTTTTTTTTTTTTGAAGCATTAAAATGATAAGATTAGCATTTAATCTCTTTAGACCAATAAGCTTTGTTTGTGTTTTTAATTCTAAGTGGCTTTAGAATCTAGAGCATTTTTAAACAGTATGAACGCATCACTCACCTGTGGCGAGTTCTGCGTCGGGAGACTCTAAAGGGCTCGTCGAAGGAACGAGAGAAACGCCTTCCTCATTAAACAAGCAAGTCGTTTCTTTTTTTTTTTGTAAACGTGGCACAGCGTAATAATCTCTACCGGAGAGAGCAAGTGCTCAGAACAATCCTTGCACTACCATGTCTTACACACACGCCATATCTCTCTGTTGATATTCATTTTTTTTTGTTTGTTTATTTCTAGTTTTCTTTAAAATATGTGTCTGTCAAGTCTTTGCTTTTGTATAGAGATAATTTCCCCTCCCTTAATAGAATTTAATAGCGCTGTTAATGAAAGTTATATGAAATATAATTCTAATTTAACATGTCAAGATTGTAAATTAATTTAGCAATATTTAATAAATACTGTAATTCACCTTGAATTAAGCTTATTATTATTATTATTATTATTACTTTGTGCTCCTTTCTCCACCTGCTCTAAGTTTAATGAATGTGTTTTATTTTGGGATGATGCTGTTTTTGCCGAGATGCCGATTTCCAAACTAAATTCATTTCAAATAAGAGAAAAACTGTCAAATAAAAATCTTATCAGTAGAGAAACACTCACTGGCTGAGTTTACACAGACGACCTGAAACGTACTGAATGTTTACCCGAAGCTGCTGGTGCTGGCCAATAAATATTTTAAGTGAAGTAATCCTACAAAAAGGCTTTTCTTTTTTATAACTTTATGAAAATTACATTTTTCTTCCACGTACCTCAACAATAAAACAGTAACTCGAACAACACAACCGGATGGAACAGAAAAGTTAACAAAGTCATGACATTTGTAATGTGTTTAGTCACTGTATGTTGAGATCGAAAATTCCGGCAGTAAAGACAGCACTTGTCCTTCGAGGGGAAATGCACTTCAGTCGACCTCTTGAATCACAGACCATATAAAAGCTGTTTTTTCTTTTTCTTTTTTTTTTTCTTTTCTTTTTTTCTCCTTTGTTCAGCGATGTGTGGGAGAGGCCTGCGCAACAGAATCTGCAGAGAATAAAACACATGATCTGCATATTAGAGATTAAAGTGGGAGTTGGTGAGGATGTGAATCTGAGAGGAAACAGAAGACTGCTGAAGATGTGAAGAGAGAGTTTGTGACCCGTGGGGTGGGGTGGGGTTGGGATGGGGAGGTGTGAGGACAACAACACTTTATCACATGCACATTTGAGTGTAAATACTTTTTAACAGGTGAGTGAATCAGATGATGAGTCTGTGTGGAATGAAGGTCTTCGCCGCACTGCTCGCGTACAGACGACTGGAGTGAGTTTGTGTGTCGTCGCCGCTCGCCGCCGCCGTGTCTCAGTTCCCCTCCTGAGTCAGGGACGGAGAATCTGCTCGCGTCCCCGTGCTGATGCTGTCATGATTAGAACACAGATAGAATTGGGGAAAGGTTCAGAAGGGCGTCTAACATGCAGCAACATTTATTCATCGTTTCTTTACTGTTGTCGTGACGATTTACCAAATCCAAACTTATTAAGAATTACAATAAGTAACTGTCACAACGTAGCGGTAAGCCATCCTGTGTTTTGTTTGACAGAAACCGAAGTTTATTGCGGAAAACAACAAAGAGACACTTCGCAGTCACTTTGTGTAAATATGATTCAACTAACACAAATGTCAGACCATGACACAACCACCAAAATTCCTTGGTTGACACCTTGCACTGCAGACTGCTACCTTTGTTTGAAGCAAAAGGTTATGGGTGGGGATTTTTTAAAATTTGATTTTATTAGATTTTTTGTGGTATAAGTCCATAGTAACATGATCATCACCTGCAAGACTGAAAGAAGAAGAGGAGAGAACTTAACAAGAACTAGGTTATGTTAAAAGGTTATTAAACCATCGCTAAGCACTGATTTAAGCTCTGGGTGAAAAGAAAACATGGTTATTATGAATTTGTGCTACCTGAAGCTGTTCGACTGTAATTGCTGGAATCATTCAAGGCTTGATTTTACAAATGCAGGGATGAGCAACCCACAAAGTAAATATCACGAGTCTCAATGGCTTGATGGCAATTCGGCATTTAAAAAATATATTTTTAAATGACCTTTTTCTTTCAAATAAATAAATAATAATAATACATTTCTTCAATTTGCCACAGATGACTACAGACTTACAGAAGTGGTTCGTTATCGCTGCGGTATAAATGTCACGAGGAACTGCAGCTTTGTGACACGAAGCAAAGTTTTTTCTTCACACTTTATCATGAAGCTTTTATGACGCAGAATTGACCTGAACTTTGCACATCACTACCATGCTTAAAACACTCGTGTAAGATGTTCCAGCACGCGGGGAATTTATTTGTCCTGTTAATAAAAGTGAACATCACCGGTCTTCCTGTCTGTGCATTAAAAAAAAAAAAAAAGATGGCTGAAGCTGCTGCATCATCTTCGGTGATGCATGTCTGACATGAAAGCAGTTCGAGAACTTTCCACACATGATGCATGCTTCATGCGAACAATTAAAAAAAAAAAAGAAAGAAAGAAAGAAAAATACCCACTTCAAGCGAATTTGATTTGCTTGCTGTGAAAGAATAAAAAAAACTCCTGGTATCACAGGAAAAGTAAGACTAGTGGCCTGCAGGTGGAAAAGAAAAAGAAAAAGAAAAAAACTGCAACAGGTGCATGTGCTGTGATAAAGTGCTATAGGGAGGAACAAACGCCTGTGTGTGTGTGTGTTTGTGCACAGATAGAAAAGACACACCTAAAGAGTTTTAATCGACACACATCAAATATATTAACTTTTATTTTCCTAAACTTCTAAAACAAATCTCAAGGGATATAAATGTGTCGATAAATGTAGTTCTGTGTGTGTGTGTGTGTGTGTGTGTGTGCGCGCACTTATGTGTGTGTGCATGGCTTATGAGGCACGCAAATTACTTTCAAAATGACATAAATGTCATGTTGCTATTATCGCCTTTTTGTCAACATCTCAAGCTCTCGCTGCAGTTTACTGTATATAAATACCTGTTTATTACACGGCCTGCATGTGATTACTCACTGAACCCACCTAATGTGGTGATTTCCCGCCGCGACACGTCAACTCAACCTGATAATCAACCGGTTAGTTGAAATTAGTCGACTTTAACCAGAAAATTTGTTAATTGCGCTGGACTCTGACCAGGTCCACCCACCCCCGCTACCACAGTGACCTATGAGACGTTGCACGTAAATTATATCACACACACACCACACAGTTTGATGATGTAGACTGTGTAGGAAAGTAATACACAAAAATATACCAGACACCGATTCAGACAACCCGTATACACATCAGGACACACACACTCACACACACCCACACACAAACACACATGCAGATGAGTGATGATGTGTAGCTCCCACTTGTGGTTCTGAGACCTGTCGAGGCCCGGACGACACAACACTGTGGTATCTGGTGTCAAGACGGTAACAGCAGATCGTTTAAGCCCTTAAATTGCGACTTGGTTGTCCAGCGGATCCTACAGAACCTCAGCTTGAGAACCGTGGGGCCGAGTTAACACCCTGGGTATTCCCTATGACGGGGTTGTAGTCAGTCTGCAAAAATGTCCAAAGGAAAACCAGGACCCAGGACTCTGTTTCCCAGAGCAACAAACTGGTTTGCTTGACTTGTCTCCTTCCCATAGTGCATCCTGGTCCCGTCTTTTCCCCAGGTAAGTTACACACACACACGCACACACTCAGCTGTCCACATGATGTAATTAAAAAATGTGATTCATCAACCACCATCTTCCATCACTCCATGGTCTGCGTTCTGATGCTCACGTCCACATTGTAGGAGCGTTCAGGGCACAAATATTACTGTGTGCTTTTAAACAATGCGATCATTTGTTGTCTGGTTTTTACAGTACGTCGGTCTCTGCAATCTGATGTAGCTGTTTGTGTAGATTAAAACTAATAATAATAAATATATATATATATATATATAGGGACTGTGGAAGCCATTGTTCTGTATTTATTCCCATTTTTACGATTGTGAAAAGACCTCCGGTCAGCATTCACATGCTATAGCCAATTAGTCTAATCGACATGTCTTTGGACTGTGGGAGGAAACCGGAGTACCCAGAGGAAACCCACCAAGCACAGGGAGAACATGCAAACTCCATGCACACAGTCACACACATACAGACAGACCCAGAGGCGGGAATCGAACCCTCGACCCTGGAGGTGCAAGGCAGGTAGATGATACCAACCACGACGCCACCATGATGCCAAAAATAATATTGTGTTTATTTAAATAATACGATTATTTTTTATGTGGTTAGTGTACAACAAACGTGTATTTGCGAAAAGACAAATAAATAATTATTATAGTATTATAATATTATATAGGTATTTATATATAATATTTATAGGTAACAACATTTACATTTTGTTATTAAAAAAAAGCTTTAAATGATAAAAATGTCATAAGTATTCTATTTGGTTCCTGTCTTCTTTTTTTTTTTTTTTACCCTGTGCTGTTTTTTTTCAACAATTAACCCTTAAAACCCAAGCAGCAAACAACACAACATAGGTCGATGACAATTTTTTAATAATAATAATAAATAAATAAATAAATATACATAAATAATATATATCATGGAAAAGAAAAATATATTTCAAGAAACGAAAAATTGTATGATATATATTATATTAATATAATATTTAATAATATTATCATATATATATATCAATATATACCATAGAAATAAATAAAGTTTTTATTTTCCTGAAGTTTGTATACATTTTGTTGGCTGACTCTGTATCTGTATGTGTGTGTGGTGGCACGGTGCCGTAGTGGTTAGCTCTGTCGTCTCCAGGGTCCGGGTTCGATTCCCGCCAAGGGGGCTGTGAGTTTGCAAGCAACCACGATCTGCAACCCCAGATTTAAACAGTTTTTCTTCTGCTTATTATTGTTTTTATTATTATTATTATTATTATTATTGGTCACAGAAACAACTGGAAAACAACCATAAAAACACATGATCATATGTATTTCTATGCTTATGTGACCCTTTTTTTTTTGCTCAGTAATGTTTGTGTACAGTATTACCGCCCACATGTTCTACAGTATATCACTGCAATGATTAGAATAATGTTCTTGTTAAAGAGCTGAAATAATTTTGAAATAAATTGTTATCCTGTCCAGTGATGCGGCGGCGTAGTGGTTAGCACTGTCGCCTTTGCACCTCCAGGGTCCGGGTTCGATTCCCACCTGTGTGTATGGAGAGTTTGCATGTTCTCTCCCTGTGCTTGGTGGGTTTCCTCCGGGAACTCTGGTTCCCTTCTACAGTCTACAAAGACATGCAGATTAGTGTTCTAATAGGCGTTCCCAAATTGCCCCTAGTGTGTGTGTGTGTGTGTGCCCTGTGATGGATTGTCAAACCCTGTAATACAGGATAAAGTGGTCTAGGTGATGAGTGAGAAAAGTCCAGGTTGTGATTTAAAAAAAAAAAAGGAATTCACTTTATACTGCACAATTTTTTAAAAATTTATATGTTTATTTAAAAAAAAAAACCCAGCTTTGTTGTTTTTGACTCCGCTGGCTCTCCACATCAGCAGCTCAGCCTGTCGGTTGCCGCTTCTGAAAAGCGCGTGGTTGTACACGAGACACTGAGGGGAGGAGAGACAGAGAGAGAGAGAGAGGGGGGGGGGACGCTGAGTGATTGAACAGAGAAAATGAGAACGAGAGGACAGAGGCGGCATTTCTAGCACTGAATAAGAGAGCGAAAGGAATTCCATCAGCAGTGTAATTACTTTTTGTCTGTTTAAATTATGACAGGCCTCGTCAGACAGCGTGTGTGTGTGTGTGTGTGTGTGTGTGTGTGTGTGTGTGTGTGTGTGTGTAGGATTAGGTGGGTCTGAGTGTGGGGAGGGTCTTAGTGTCTGTGTGTGTGTGTGTG
>JAQMYG010000016.1:21294635-21305443 GCA_030014215.1 Clariallabes teugelsi
CAAGCGCGTGGTTGTACACGGGACACGGAGGGGAGGGCGAGAGAGAGAGAGAGAGAGAGAGAGAATTGATCTCTAACAGACTGGAGCTGCTGAAAGCGCCGTCCGACACGTGAGGCTCATGTGACGGAGATCTGGGAGGAGGAGAGACGTGTCTGCAGTCACAGGGCTTCTTTTTTTTTTTTTTTTAATACATTTAACACGTAGTCTAGTCCACCCACTGCACACACTCAGACTCAGACACACACATAAACACACACGCACACGCTCTCGCACACACATTTAACCGACGACCGGAGCTTCTGAACTATTGCGCCTTTGCGCCTTTTACGCGCGACATCTCCTGCGTGCCTGCGCGCGTGAGTGACTGCACGAGCTCACAGACTGACAGGTTACAGAATAATCTGGAAACACTGGAGCAATTGTAAAACTTTTTTTTGTTGTTTGTTTGTTTGTTTTTCTTGCACATCGTGGGACAGTTCGCATCTGAGGATTGATTTCTCTATCATTAAAAGCAATCACAGGAACTTTGGTCTTTTTTCTTTTTTAAATATAGATATAGATATATGTGTATGTGTATTAATATATACACATATTTCTTGGTTTAAAAAAAATCGGGAAAGAAGTTGTATTTTTTTTTTAAATATATATTTTGTGCACTTGGACAATGGAGAGGATTACCAGCGCGCAACCTCCTCCTCCTCCTCCTCCTCCTCCTCCGTGCCTGGCCAAACAGAACCCGCTGGACATGGCTGGCATTCCGGGGTAAGAGCCATTTATAACATCCCAGAACCTTGTGCTAAATAGATATAGATATATATATGTGTGTGTGTGTGTGTGTTTCCTATAAATAAATGCAGCGTTCTGACATTAAAGGAGCCGCGTGTGTTACATTGTTGCAGAAGGGGCGTAACGGTCCATCCAGTGTTGCGCCGCGCAAAGTTTCTCTAAAACAATCCTGATGTGTGTATTAACTCTTCTTTCCTCTGCTGTCATTTTCCTACAGCATGGATTTCCCCATGTACGTCTACAAACCCCGGAGAGGCGCGAAACGAGGCGAGGACAGCAAGGTACAGATAATATATATATACAGAGAGAGAGAAAATTCATTTAATAAACTATAAACCTGTACTGGGTTTTTTTTTTTTTGCATGTCAGATATTTAACCCTGCGTGAAAGTTGTTGAAAGTTTTTATTTTATTATTATGATTATTATGATGATTATTTGCTGTAAGAACAGTTCTGCCCTTAGAGCTCGGACTCTAAAGATTTTCCCCCTGATTTGCCGCAGGACACGTACAAGCTGCCGCATCGTCTGATCGAGAAGAAGCGACGTGACAGAATAAATGAATGCATCGCTCAGCTGAAGGACCTGCTCCCAGAGCACCTCAAACTCTCCGTAAGTCCTTCATGATAGTGGAGCCACGGCTCGAAATGTCTATCTGTAGCGCCACCTGCAGTGCCGAGTCCCAAGCTCAGTTCATTATTTTAATTATTATACATTTTTGGTTTTCAGATAATTAGTCCTGATCCATCATACATTATTCACTTCATATTTTATATACACGTATATAGTGTCACCCAAAAGCAGGTGTAGGTTACGGAAACAGGACGATAAACTTGCATGGAAAAGCAGAATATCATTAATTAAAGTAAAAATATGATTTGAATAAATCCGATATAAATAGCAAGCAGCACAAAAAACTAAATAAAAAAAAAAGAAAAGAAAAAAAGACATACGACAACTAAACTTATCATTACTTTTATACTGTGTGAATCTTTACAACTACCAGAATATGGGAACTATGTCACAAAAATGTAGAATTCTAACAATAAAATGAGCATAATACTATTATTATTATTATTATTATTATGTTCAGAAAAAATCGGGAAGAAAACAAGCAGAAAACAAACTTAATCATGTGTATTTGTATATATATATTTATTTGCCTTTTTTTATTATTATTTTTTTTTACTTTTTTGCCTCGTGTAGCCTCGGTTAAACTAAACTAAAAATTCAGTTCAGCGTGTTGCCCAGGTTGTGCTAAAAAAAAAAAGGATGTGTCACTCTATACTGCACGATCCCGAGCCCTATATACCGTATGTTTAAAAAAAAAATTTTTTAAAGCTAAAATGTTCTGGCGTTTATGGGCTACGGCACCAGAAGAGCATATGTTTGGTTTTGTATGTTCCTACACTCAGAACAGTGGAGTAGTGACTACTGCTGCTGAGATATTATAAACCACGCAAGATCATAGTTTATATATAACCTCTGCCCAGACAAAGTGAAAACTGTAAGCATGTGTTTGTTTTTTTTTCTCTTTTATTTAAGCTGGATTTGCATGTCGGTTGTGTCTTTGGGTTTGCCCTCAGCACAGGCAGCTTTAGAGTGTTACATAAGAAAGATAAACAAGCTTATCGAGTGATTCCTCCTTTTATAGACGCTGGGCCACTTGGAGAAGGCCGTGGTGCTGGAGCTGACGTTGAAGCACGTGAAGGCTCTGAACAGCCTGCTGGAGCAGCAGCAGCGGCAAATCATATCTCTGCAGAATGGAATGCAGATCGGTGAGTTGGAGATGAGAAACGCTCGCGATAAAGCAGCCTCGTAAACATGATCCGTTCTCACACCGTCTGTTCCTGTCTGTCATGCACCATCAGCAGGTGTTATGTAACCAGCTGAGAGGGATGAGCTCTGAGATGAGATTGTACTCATATGTAACCTACCTGTGTGTGTGTGTGTGTTGTTGTAGGTGATCACACCAACGGGGGCGTGGAGAAGAGCGAGGAGATGTTCCGCTCTGGTTTCCATTTGTGCGCCAAGGAGGTTTTGCAGTACATAGCGAGTCAGGAGAACGGGCAGGATCTGACTCCTACGCACATCTTAAACCATCTGCACAAGGTGGCCTCCGAGCTGCCGCAGCGGCCGGTCAGCCCTCGTCAGGACACGCCTTCCCCCGCCCACAAAGTACATGAGATCCATGAGAAACCCAGCGCGCCACCATCCAGAATGCCAGAGGGCCACACCAAAAACTGCGTCCCTGTGATCCAGCGGACTTACCCGCATAGCAGCGAGCAGAGTGGCAGCGACACGGACACGGACAGCGGCTATGGTGGCGAGCTGGACAAAGACAAGCGTGACTCTAAGGGCCAGCGGCCGAGCTACTACGGCAAAGAGGGCGCCGAACTGAAATATGGCATCAAGGAAGAATGGGATGAGCCGCAGGCCAAGCGGCAAAGGTCGGACTCTTCCGAGGACGAGTCTCTGTTGAGTCACAGCGGGTACACGGGCTTCTCCTCTCACCAGCCACCTTTCTGCATGCCCTTCTACCTCCTTCCTCCAGTGACAGCAGCCACCGCTGCCGCATACCTCCCTGTTCTGGAGAAGTGCTGGTACCCAGGGGGCATGCCCATGCTGTACCCTGGCATCACAGGTTCCCCGCCGAGCTTGTCTCCTGAGAAGCTCCCCTTGTCGCTTGTCTTGTCGCCCAGAATAGCGTCCCCTAGCGCCTCTCATGCTCATACAGACTCTTCGGCTCTGCACCAGGCCCTCAAACAAGTGCCCCCCTTAAATCTGGAAACCAAAGACTGATAACCACGTGGAGTCCCTCCGAATGTTACGAGAGGAGGATACACTGATGAAGATCAGAGTCGTGCTGGCTCCAGCTCTGCTACTGCTGCCCCGCCCTTCCCCCAGTTTATTATTATTATTTTTTAAAAATCACAACCGTACACACGCACACACCAGCCCCATGGCCAACTCCCTCCATCAGAGTAGTAGTCATGCACATTGGGGAAAGAGTCGGTGTGTAGACATGGTGCACGCTGGCCACCTTGAGTGAGTGGCTGGGAGACGAGGACTAGGGTGTAGCACTTAGAGTCACTGTGAAGATGATGCAGGACACTGAGTCGTCTGGTTTCAGGAAGGATCGCTCTGCGGGGGACGTCTGCTCTCTCTGCGCTCGTGCTGAATGTTTCAATAAACAAATAAAACCGAAATCCAGAATGTGACGTGCAGATCGCCCCTAACAGATAAACCATAAGGACTCTGCCCTTTGCACATATCTTTTAAATTATGAATGTAAACCAGAAAACAACAACAACAACAAAAAAACAATGGCGCTAGCAAAACCCCTGTAGATGCTGCGTTTTTTTTTCTTTTTTTTTTCTCTTCCTTTATGGACACTTTTCTCTCTCTCTCTCTCTCTGTTCTGCCGAGCAAGGCCTCACACTGTCAGGACTCTCTGGCTGCTTTAAACAAAGACTCTCCTTTTAGCCTAGAATGCTACCAAATACCGGTCTGCTTTAGTTGACCAGAGCTTTCACAGAATGAGACAACAGCGAGAGCCTCATCCTCATCTCACGCCATCGCTAAGTTAAGTCACGGGTTTCCCCTCCATCGAATGCACACACACAAACACACACACACACACACACACATATGCAGGTGAGGCTGATCAGCACTGATGTGGGTCGCTTGTGTAAATAAGGGAGTAAATGTAATCACAGGTCTTTTTTTTACTAGAAAGTTTCTGAGTATATTTCATTACTGTTTGTGCGAATAGATGGGGTAACTACATTGTGTAACTCATGTGTTTATACAACATTATTTGTACATTTCTCTTCCTTTTTTTTGATACATGAGCCACAGTTTTTGTCTTTTGATTGAGACGGGAGTCTCAGAGACATTATGGCTGTAAAACTGTGGAGGTTGTGTGTCTGCATCATTGCTCTGTGTCCATTTCTGGTCAGATTAAAACAGATCTCAGCTCATGCTGTTGCCTTTACTTGTTTAAAGCAGTAAAATAATGACAGATATGTATTATTATTATTATTATTATTATTATTAATATTATGTTTATTTTGTTTTTTATTCTGGATTCTGTGGAGAAGCAGGAAATGTGAATGTACAATGTTTAAACAATATACTAGTTTTGTATAGGAAGAGGTACTTGGGATTTTTATTTTGGGACCTAACAGAAGGTTGCTTAATGTATATATTTTGTCAGGAAAAAAAAATGCTGTTGATATACATTTAAAAGTATTAATAAAGTTTTTTTTTTCCTGTGGAAACGCTGCATGTGTTTGCTTTGTCTTTGAAGCCCTGTTTATCAGCTGAAGCCATGTGGCTGTTTCTCAGCCTGTCGTTATGTAATGCCTTATATAACGCTGTCTGTGGAAATCATGTGGACACGGGACTCGATCTCGATCAGGTTTACAATATCCTGCGTTACAGATAATAACTGCACCGGGCTTTTGATTTAGTGTACTTTTAATTACGTAGAAGTTATAACAGTAATAATAGTAGTAACAGCCAAAGTTTGGTGTCTAGTCCATTTATCAGGTTTACATTTATCATTTTACTTTACAATCTAAAAAACAAAAAAATAAACATTGCAGCCTAAGATTTATTTTATTCCGGTTGGCTCATTACCATAAAAGCTGCTGCAGAGAGACGAGTCTGAGTGCATCGCCCGTGTGGTTACATCGACACGCCTGAGCTCTCGTCACATGTGGAGCCCTGCTGATTCCTCCTCTGTGCAAAACAGCATGCTCTGCCTCGTGCCACCTATTCAATACAGCAGGCAGGAAATAAACAAACAAATAAATAAATAAATAAAAATTGCAAAAGCCAAACTCTGAAACGGCAAGCCCTTTTCATCAGCATTTTTCCCCCTTCTTTCAACCTCACCCATAATAAACCTCTCTACACGACTGTTAATAAAATAATTTGCAGATGTATAAATATGCCTTTTAATTGCAGATGTTGAAATATTCCTTAAATGTCCAACATTGTTTACATTTACTGCACACTAATCAGCCATAATATTAAAACCATTAACGTTAAAACCCACCTAGGTTTTGCCGTCCCCTTGTCCTCTTGTCCCACCGGGCCTGGTGTGCGCGGCGGGCTGTGCTGCACTGCGTGTTCTGATACCTTTTAACAACTTTTTTCAGTGATTTGTGCTGCGTTAGCATTTCTGTGGGATTCCCAACTACGCATCTATGACCTGGAATAAATTGAAGCAATTTGCGATTAGATTCTGTAACTGCACAGGTCCATATTGTAATCTCGGGTTTTATCCGATTAATCGTGCGGCACTAGTGGCACTGCTAGTTAGTTTGTGCCGTTCAGTGAATTTAATGCAACACTTCTTTACACTGAAACCATTTCTTGTCCTTCAGGCTCCCCTTTGTTACTATGGCGACATGCAAGCCTCCATGTGCTTCTTTGGGATCTATTTTTGTCGATTAAGCAAAAATAAACCAATATCATAAAAATAAACCAGTCATATTTTGGGTGAAATGTTAGTTATTTAATATTAACATCTCGTTGATAAAAAGCAGTATTACACTTTCAACCACGAGGCAGAAGCAGGCGGTGCCGTGCAGTGGACAGCACCGTGTAGGGGATTTTTACAGGTTTTCCTGTTTCCTCCTTTCAGAAAAAAAAAAATAAAAATCACATGCTAGTAGTAAGATTAGCTCTTAATAATATACACTGAACAGGATAATGTTCTCATTAAAGAATGGAAATTATTTTAAATCAGTTATTAATTCTACGTAGTGACACAGTGGCATAGTAGTTAGCACTGTCACCTTCCACCTCCAGGTGTGCATGTTCTCCCTGTGCATGGTGGGTTTCCTCCGCGTATCCTGGTTTCCTCCCACAGTCCAAAGACATGCAGATTAGGCTAATTGGCGTCCCCAGTTTGTCCATAGTGTGCGAATGAGTGTGTAAGTGAGTATATGTGTGTGTGTGCCCTGTGATGTATTGGCACCCCGTCCAGGCTGTACCCCGCCTCGTGCCCTAAGTCTCCTGGGATAGGCTCAAGGCCCCCTGCGACCCTGAATACAGGATAAAGCGGTATAAATGATGAGTGAGTGAGGAAGTGAGTGTTATTCTACCTTATTATTCTGTAGTTGTAGGAACTGTGTAATAACTCGAGCCAACCACTAATCACAACTCGCCCTCAAATGAACCAGTGTTTATTGTGTATATGTTAACTTTTTTTTTTTTTTTTTTTTTTTTACAAATATAAACCCATGTGTTACATTTTTTTGTCATTATCTTGTCCTGTAAATAAAAATATAACTTTAATATTTATATTTTGTTCAAATCTCCAATCTTTCAGTCAGTGTCGCAGCAGTTGCAGCAAACAGAATGGCTCAATGGTTTGATGTGATTCTGGCGCCATCGTGTGGTGAATTAAAGCGTTACAAGATTAACAACTCTTCCAGATAGATGTACAGATTTTTATTACAATACCCATAATTGCTATATAAATTTAAATAACAACAATAATAATTACAATACAACATGATAACAGTCTCCCATTAGAGTTATGTCTTGCTTTTCGTTACCAGGTTACTTGCCTGCCTTTAAAGGTGTCCAGGCTCAGGTGCGTGTCACTTGTAATGCTGGAGATGAGTTTGGAGTGTGGAACTGTTACTAAAATATTAATAATTATACAGTTATATATGATTTTGAACTGTGTTTGTGTAGGGTAAAATAAGTACGATTGTGGTCAGGCCTAATTGTGCAAAAGATACTGATAACACAGATAATGTTACTTCTTTAGATAGATAGATAGATAGATAGATAGATAGATAGACCAATTTTCAGTTAGCTATCGTTTTAGTTTTAGCTTAACGTTTACCGGTTTGTAAACTCCACAGGTGCAACATTACTGAACCACACTAACAGCAGAAGCAATTATTCTAGAGTATTTCTGTGTTATTTCACCTCCAAGGTCCAGGTTCGATTCCCACTTTGGGGTCTGTGTGCATCGAGTTTGCATGTTCTCGCCCTGTGCTTGGTGGGTTTCCTCTGCGTACTCCGGTTTCCTCCCACAGTCTACAAAGACATGCAGATTAGTGTTCTAATTGCCGTTCCCAAATTGCCCATCATGTGTGAATGAGTGTGTATGTGTGCTCTGTGATGAATTGGCACCCCTTCCAGGGTGTACCCCGCCTCGTGCCCTAAGTCTCCTGGGATAGGCTCCAGGCCCCCCGCGACCCTGAATACAGGATAAAGCGGTACAGACGATAAGTGAGTCCACTGGCCGTGAGAAATTCCTCTGTAACAGGTTTTTCAGTTGGAATGATCATGAAAAAGTGTGTCTGTGTGCTCATGTGTGTGAGCACACATCATGTGATGATTTTCAGCATTTCTTTTGACCTGCCAAAGACTTTTGATCAGCCCTGACATATAACAGTTTAATAATAAATGTGTTATAGAAAAAGAAAAAAAAGAAGAAAAAAAAAGAATACAACAGCCCTGCAGATCAGATCTTATTGTCAGTGCCATGTGTTTTACCGGACTATTATTTTGAAGGCCTTCTAGCAGCTTCTCCGCCCAGATTAATCACATGACTCCGTATAGTTCCTGTGAAGGTCTGCAGGGTGAGTCGCAAATCGAGCACTACGTCCTGACTCGCAGACAGTCATGTTGAACTATAACACAACCAGACAGTTACTTACATGATGTAGAAATATTTATTTATTGATTTATTTATTTATTTACAAGTAATGAATAAGAGGTATTCGGGAAAGACATTGAGATAATGGTGTACAATGAGAAAGTCCAATCTTTATTATTATTATTATTATTATTATTATTATTGTTGTTGTTGTTCTTTTATACTGTAGTTACATTCAGTATTGTACAATATGAACAAGTCATATGTCATAAATCACTGAAACTGGAGACTCTATTTCATCATCATCATCATCAGCGGTCTAAACCACTTTAACCTGTATTAAAATTAAATATTTAAAAAATGGATTAGCAATTATATCGTCTGTCTGACGGTTGACAGACAGACGATATAACCATACAGAGTCTCGCTAGTTAGTAATTTTGTGGGTTAGTATTGTTAGTGCTGTAATATTTGATTAAAAAAACACATGTTGTGATTAATTTGACACATATTTAAATTGTGATTCAAACAGCGATATGTAGCTATTAAACGTACAATTTTATCATTGACGTCCACACCGCTTTATCCTGTATACACGGTCACAGGGCCCTGTCGCCACAGACACCAGTATTCAGAGCAATTTACATATATTTATCTGATTTTACATTGAGGGTTAAGGGCCTCGCTAACTGCCCAACAGACGCATCTTGGTGGTGGTGGTGGTGGTGGTGGTGGTGGAGGGGTTTAAACCTGGGACCTTTCAACTGGTAGTCCAACACCTTAACCACTGAGCTCGTCCTGCCTATATAGGAGCTAGTGATGGCTCGTTCATGAACGATTCGTTCTTTTCGAACAAATCTTTAACGTGACTCAGAAGAACGAGTCGTCTCAGAGAGTGATCCGTTCATGTTCTACTGGTTGCGCATGCGCAAAGCAATGAGTAGTTACCTTCGAGTCTTTTTGGTCTGAATCGGTCGTTTTTTTTGTCATGTGACTCCCATAGACGTTATGCGGTGCAACAGATTCAAAAAGAATGAACGACTCAGACCAGAAGATATGAGAGATGAGCTACTCATTCTGTTTATTATAATATGTCCTTGTAATTGCTATATACAATGTAAGTCCATTGTACTATGCTGCATTGTAATATTTTAATTACTGGAATTATAGCCAATATTTGTGTATGTAGACGTTTTGGGAGTCTGTTTATTGAAAATGTAACAAAATGTAACAAGATAAAAAGATTCGTTCATTTTGATGAACAAGATTCAAAGAACCGAGTCAATAAAATGATTCAAACCTCCCATCACTGGTAGGAGCTACCCTGGGGAAGGGGGGGGGGGGGGGGATAAAATAAAGCACTTTAGGTAGTGCGGGGACGGTGACGTCACACACATATGTGACGTCACGTGCTTCAGGAACGCCATAAGAGCCGCCATGTGTGATCGTTTATTGTTTCCCCACAGCGGCACAAGACGAGCAGGGTTTATATCTTACACACACACACACACACACACAATCCTCTACAGGCTGGAACACAGCGAGGGCGCAGTGTGAGTGAGTGAGTGTGATTTGAGACGCGGCCCCGGTCACATGATTCCCTCCCGGAAGTGCAGTCAGCTCTCAGTGTGCCGTAAACAATCCTCCTCCGAGTGTGTGTGTGAGAGAGAGAGTGAGAGTGTGTTAGTAAGAGTGTGTGTGCGTGTTTAAGGGCTCTCTCTCTCTCTCTCCGCAGTGAGTGTGTGTGTGTGTGTGTGTGAGTGTGTGAGAGCAGCATGTTGGCGCTGATTAACCGCCTCCTGGACTGGTTCCGCTCGTTGTTCTGGAAGGAGGAGATGGAGCTCACACTGGTCGGACTGCAGTACTCCGGGAAAACCACCTTCGTCAACGTGATCGCGGTGAGCTCACACACACACACACACACACACACACACACACCTAGCCGTTTACTTAAACACTGTTCAGGAGTTGTACTGGATCCGACATTCCTGTGTTTTCATGATCAGGACGTGTTGCTAAGCAACGGGGTTATACCGGGTCATTATTATTATTATTATTATTATTATAAACACGAGATCTCATTAATGCTGCTTCTGCAACCTGACACACACACACACACACACACACACACACATGACTCCCTCACTTACTGCTTCCTCATCACGAGGCGCTACATCCATCCATCCATCCACTCCTCTCTCTCTCTCTCTCCTTCTCCCTCTCTCTCTCTCTCTCTCTCTCCCTCTCTCTCTCTCCTTCTCCCTCTCTCTCTCTCTCTCTCTCTCCTTCTCCCTCTCTCTCTCTCTCTCTCTCTCTCTCTCTCCTTCTCTCTCCCTCTCTCTCTCCTTCTCCCTCTCTCTCTCTCTCTCTCCTTCTCCCTCTCTCTCTCTC
>JAQMYG010000016.1:21315236-21325914 GCA_030014215.1 Clariallabes teugelsi
AGACAAATACACTCCCTGTTCGGTAATCGGAGAGAGAATCACAGATGAGAAATGGAAAAAGTAGATCGGATAAAGATTTTTAGAAGTTTAAAGTCTTAAAACGACTCCAGCGCGTTAAAATTCACTTATACCACTTCAGCGCTGTTATTTCAGACAAAGTGAAAATATGAACTAATGCCAAAGTTTCATAAGTTTCCATCCAGAGGTGGATTTAAGGCTCGCCCACAGTTGGACACATCCGCGGTACGCCGTTAAAACTTGCGGTTTATAATCTGGCACAAAACTGCTCAGACCGTCACTTCTACTCAACATTATGATTGAAT
This sequence comes from Clariallabes teugelsi, assembly GCA_030014215.1. Classification (NCBI taxonomy): domain Eukaryota; kingdom Metazoa; phylum Chordata; class Actinopteri; order Siluriformes; family Clariidae; genus Clariallabes; species Clariallabes teugelsi. The sequence goes on from JAQMYG010000016.1 coordinate 21,315,560, forward strand.
TTATAGTGCAGGTTTAACTTCAGGCAAATCAAGTTTTATTAAATATTCTTTCCAGACAGACAGACAGACAAAGAAATTTTTTTTTTCTGAAACTGGTTTCGGGTTCTCCAGTGTATGAAGTGTAAATATATCATTGAAAGTGCGAGTTCTGACCCAATGTACAGACAAAACCGTTCTTTTATTTATATAGACTGGATGTTGTGGAATGTTACTGCTTCCTCTTTTACTTCCGACTTCTCACAAAGTGCATTTTGAGTCTTAATCTTTTTAACCTGTTTAGTTAAACAGTCGATTGAAATCTGAAAGCACGCTGGTGTCTCTTGATGGTGTTTCATACTTTTCCTCACGTGTCTTTAACGTGTCATGTTCTGGTTTATTCAGGTTCTCGTGTTGGGCAACAAGAGGGACCTCCCGAACGCTCTGGACGAGAAGCAGCTCATTGAGAAAATGTAAGCTCGTTACTCCTCTTACTGTGACTGAGCGATTTCTAGATAACGTGGGGTCGACGTGGGTTTGGGTGAAGAAGAGATCAGAGGAGAGAGAGAGAGCGAGAGAGAGAGAGCGCGTGGTTCATATTACACACATTTACAGTCATGTGATGGCCGTGAAATGAAATTTAATTAAACTGTCAATTCAAGTCACATTTCTTTGTATAGCACATTAAATAACAACCACATGGTTGACCCAAGTGCTTTACAATGTTAAAAAGAAAATTAGTCAAAATCATCAAAAATAAAACAGTAAAAAGCATATTAAAAATAACAGAGGACAAAAACATATAAAACATCAGTGTAGAACACCGACTTTAAAACAGTAGTAGAATGTTGTAACCAGTAGAGACATTAATTCACATTATATACTTGAGAAAGGTTTTTAGTTTGGCCTTGAATAATGTGATATTGGAAACAGATCAAATGTTAAAGCAGTAGTCATGACATTTTATTCCCGCTTCCTTTCACTTGCTCTTAAAAAAATAATAAATAAAGCCTTAGCTTGCCTACTAAAGTTCATTCTTGCCAAAATTTTTTTTTTCCTTTTTGATGATTTTATCCGCGTTATGCTTCAGTACAGGAGGATTTTACAAGATCATCAGAACGAGAGTCGCCGTGTGTTCAGAGTAGTTAGAATAATCTCTGTTCTGTCTTACCTTCTTTTCAGGAACTTGGCAGCGATACAGGACAGAGAAATCTGCTGCTACTCTGTCTCCTGTAAAGAGAAGGACAATATAGGTGAGTGTTATTGATGGAGTTGGGATTGTGTGTGTGTGTGTGTGTGTGTGTGTGTGTGTGTGTGTGTGTCGGGTTAGAGTGATGCACTGTGGCTCGAGCTGGAGTTTGGTTTTTGCCTCGTCATCTGAGTATAATGAGGAAATCAATACAGTGAGATCAGCACAGATGCGCTCACACGTCTACCACAAGGCTTAGAAATAAAATATTCACAGATTATATCAGATTTTTATCCAAGCATTATTTTGATTTAAATTTTAAGTTACTGTTTGGGCGTTGAACAGAGAATCTCAACAGGAAGAAATATGTGATCTAACAATAACATTGGGAGTTACACATCTGCCTTTAAAAACTATTTTATATAGTTTTTTAAATATAGTTTTTATATAGTGTATTTTATATATATATTTTTTTACTATAGAGTCAGGCTAAATAATGTATACACACTTCAGGAAAAGAAAAATGGTATGATGTATATTATATTAATATAATATTAATAATATTATGATAATATAATCATGTATAGCAATATATAAGGTATAGCAATAAATTAAGTATTAAAATATTTATACAGGTTTTTTTCTTTTCCTGAGGTGTGTATACATTTCCTTCGGCTGACTCTGTATAAATAAATGAATAATTTAAGGCAGAGAGCCGCGACCCGGATCGATCCCTCACTGAGAATAAACCAGTCATCACAGTAAACATGTCCAATGCCACGCCCCTTTTTCATCCCACAACCTCCACGGTTTTTCCTTTATTTCCTAATGTTGGAGTTGATGAGTTTCTGTTCCTGATCCTCTGCAGTGCTTCTTTCACTATATAGACACAAAAAAAGCAGAACAATAGATGACCGTGGCACGTTTGTCTTGCCGTTAGTTGTTGATTGTTGCTGAAGCAGAACATCCTACAATCAGGGTCTTTCCTCCTTTTCTTCCTCAATCGTCAGTAAATAACTTCAGCACTTCATCATTGTGATGTTGATTCTCCTGTTATTTCCTTCACTATTCAAATGTTTTTTTTCCTTCTTTTCTTTTCACAGTACTGTGAAATTTTGCCTCCTCTATTTTGTCATAGTTTGCTTCCAGAGAGCCAGGCTTATTTATTTATTTATTTATTTAAACATAGTCTTGAGGAACAGTTCTCCAGGCTCCCTGAAGGACATTAGATTGTTTCCTCTCATTTTCAGTCCAGTCCCTGTACTTTGAGTCACACAGTGACCTACAGTATAAATCATTCAAGCAATAAAAACCCACCTAACTGAAGTCCTGACCCAGTGAGAACCAGGTGTAAAGTGATGATGACGGATGATCTGGGCGGTGATTAGTTACTGCTGATGCTGGATGCTGAGTGGTTGGAACAGATGAGAGGGGAAATGAGGTCGATGCTGAGGCTGTTATATAAACAAGCAAGATTAAGTTTGATCTTTAGGCACTTTTGCTGCCTGTCGCAGTTAAAACATCTGTTCCAATTTCTTTAATTTAATCTACAGAACTGTAATTATTTTTTAAGAAATGAGAGGAGCTCAAGACTGTTGTATAGACTTGGACATAATGTGGGGGGAATAAACAGTGCTCTAAACACGCAGCATGTTCTCAGTTGGTTCTCATGGTGTAATATATCGGGTTGGATTTCCTGAACTGGTTTAGTGCTGCTGTAACCACGAGCTCATCGATCTGCCTGATACAAGCTCTGCTATTGAATGTCTGTCGAATCGAGATGAATAAATGCTCAAGAAAGAACTTTATCATTAATCTGATTTGATTTCATCCAGAAATGTTGGGATTGTCTAAGGCAGATTTCTTGTTTGTTCTCTCTCTCTCTCTCTCTCTCTCTCTCTCTCTCTCTCTCTTTCTCTCTCAGACATCACACTGCAGTGGCTTATTCAGCACTCAAAGTCCCGGAGGAGCTGAGAGGAGACGTCAGCGTCTGTCCCACGTCCCGCCCTGCAGCCAAAGCCCCAGCCTGCCCTCCCTCCCTCCCTCCCTCCCTCAGAACCTGAGTCACAACCGGGTCCGAACACGACTCCTATACTGCAGATCCCAGAATCAGCCTTCGGCACTGCTTCGAGCTTGTGTAGATTTTTAATGTAATGCCAAAAGTCTTTTCATGGACCCCATATCCTGGCTCAAAGCACAACACAACCACTCGAACCCTGCACTCTTGGTCTATTCCTTGATGGATTCTCTGTGTCTCTCTCTGTCTCTCTCTCTTTCTGATCCAGGCGTCCTGTTCTCTCACAACGAAACACTAAACGCACCTTTCGGGTCGGCGCGTGCTCCAGTCAGAGCCATGATTCGATCCAATAATCAGCAGATTTTTTTTTTCATTCTTTTGTCTGAGGACCAATTTTTTTTTTTTACTTTTTATATCAAACGCTTAAAATATTGAAGCCTTAATATGTAAGATGATGGTTGTGTTTCAGTCTGATGAACACTACGGTGATTAAGAAGCAGCAGATCATTTGTTTAATGCTTATTTGGAGATAAACGTTATTATGGGATAAGGTCATCTAAAAATGTTAAGTGTCCCTGATGTGAGCGCAACGAATATCAGCACAGAGCGAGCACATGATGTGCGTCCGGTGGGTCGTGTCACACGCACATAACCAGAGATTTAAAGTTTGTCTTTGTGGGTTTTTTTTGCTTTTTGCATTTTGCTTGAATTTTCAATTTAACGACTACAAATTACAAACTGCCGCTTTAAAATTGTACAAAATGATTAATCGCCTAAATGCAGTTTAACTTAATTATTGTCAGTCTTTAAACACTGAGTGTTGCTTTTAAGGATTGAACATCTAACACATAGAATCTGTGTGTACCTCAAACACACTAACTGCATAAAAAAAAACACATAATAAGTAATAATAATAATAATACTAGTAATCAGCTATATATGTGCCTTGACAGTTTCTTTTCCACTACAGCAGAGAAATGTATCTCGACACACAGATCTTTAAGCTTTAATGTTTTGCAGCATGACGGTTTCAGTTGCGAGTCTCAGTGCCTTATTTGTGAATGCGTATTAATATAATCATACTATCGTCGTATAAGGTTGATGATGCAAACTGCAGATGTAGTAAGGTATGATTAAAGGTGCGATTTGTAATTTTAACAAAGCCTGTTTTATTCATATGACCTTGCTAATTAAAAATAATAATAAATCACAGTGTTGCCATGCAGTGGCTCTCTTGGAAAAAGCATTTTGGAAATGACCAAGCAGACACGCCCCTTCCCATAATGCATTTCCCGGGGAGTTTCGGCAGAGGGATGCGGTTGTATTCTGCTGCAGTTGCGGTTCATCTTGCAAGACTACAGACAGTTCTTTAAAAAAAACAAAAATCACCTGTGAGTGCTTCGTAAAGAAATTCTAGCGACACGGCCCCTTTGAGGCAGCGTGTTCTTTCTTTTTTTAATAGTTTTTTTCCCTACATGGCTCTAAATTCATAAGAGCCCAAGAGCTGAAGGATTACTTTATAAAAAGCACAGTGCTTTTTTTTTTATGAGAGAACAGGACCCTCTGTCTTATTTCCTCTGTTTATCACTCTCTCTCTCTCTCTCTCTCTCTCTCTCTCTCTCTCTCTCACACTTGTATACACCCTGATCTCTACTTAATCTCCAGAGTGACACTCAAACCCTGTGCCAAGTCTCACGCCACTCTCACCATCGTCTCACCATCGTCTCACCTCCTTCCCAATTTCGGCCGCTTTGAGGTGGACGTTCCTGCTCACTCGCACCTGAGCAAGCTTCTGACCTTCTCCTGGGCTCCTGTCCATCAACAAAACGTTCTCCATCCAAAAAGTGATGTTACATGACGGAAAGAAAGCAATTTATTATTGTGCAAGTCTCTGTGGCGCCGTCACGTCCCTGTGTGTGCTTTGGACGTTATTGTGTAGGAACAACAACAACAACAAAAAAAACACCTGCCAGAGTGATCGTCTTCTCAACCTCTGTAGTGCAGTTAAAGCTTGATTTGTGACACAATTAAAGTGGGGAAAAATAGACACAGTTTTCTCTGTTTAACCACGAAAAGGCTTTAAAAGTAATGTAGGGCGTTCAAGTCAAAGCAGGACTTTTGATTTTGCAGAATAACAGAACACAATTCTGAGAGTACAAACTGGCTTTATTTCTCTATATAATCCCCTGATACACTAATGCACTGATCACAGTGTTTCACTAGTGCATGTTTTCTCAGTACGCCGGAGCTATGATCGGACTTCACATCTGAAATGCCTCCCAGGAACTCCTTTAATGACCCTTTCCTCATACTGACCAACACCCCCTGCACGTTACAGGAATTCAACCATAAGTTATTGCCACATCTCCCGTACAGTCCCGACCTCACTCCAAGCCATTTCGATTTCTATTGTTTGGGCTGTTAAAGGAGTTCCTGGTAGCCCAACGTTTTAGACTTGAAACAAACAGTGTGATCACGGGGCTGGTGTACTGAGAAAACTTTCCACCTTGATGGTGTCCAAGCAGTAGTGAAACACTGGGGAAAGTGCATTAGTGTATCAGGGGATTATATAGAGAGATAAAGGGAGTTTTTACTCTCAGAACTGTGTTCTGTTATTCTGTACAATCAAAAGTCCCGGTTTAACTTAAACACACCTCGTTAATACAGACAAGCAAACAGAATCGAGTAGCCAAAAATAAATAAAAACCCTCTGCAAGCCACAAAGAAGTTGTTGTAATGGTGCACAAATGACTTAGCTGGACATTAATGATTTATTATTATTATCCATCTTGTTTAGAAATATTTTGAGTAAAAATATCTTTTTATTTTTTTTATTTATTGGATGTTAGAAGGAACTTGATCAGTAACTTGACACGGTAATGGTAGAATGGTCATTTTTTAAAATTCTGTATTTTGTTTATATTTATGTTTTAGTTGGTGTATTGGACGTTATAAGTGATCTAAATGGTAATACTTAAGTTTTATTTTAACATTTGCTTTAATCTTGGATGTCATCGTTGAGGTAAAAGTTAAAATTGTGTCCATTTGATTATCCTTTAAGAACAGTTTAGATAGGTCCAGAAAGAGAGAGAGAGAGAGAGCTACGTGCGGAAATTTAAGTGCCTTCAGTAACCATTCCAGCTCCTGCATCAGAGACGTTGGCCTCCCCCAAACACACACACACACACACACACGTATACACACCTGAAGGCACAACAAGAATGAGGATTAATAAGCTAATAGAGGTGCTGCTTTGTAGGCTTTAATAGCACGTTTCAGTGTAACGAGAGAGTTTTAAACAGTGATTGTTGTGCTTTTTGTCTGCATGATGACCATCAGTGGTTCCTGATCTCGAAGAAGACATCGCTGTACTTCATACAGATCCGTGCTTGTCTATACCACTGGAGGATTACGCTGCGTTCTCTGTGCTTTAAAGTGCTAATTTGCAGGTTGTGAAACATTTTCCCCCCTCGCTGCATGAAAGCGCGTCTTCTCTTATGCTTTCCAGAGTGGCTACTGGTTGTGTTTTAGTAAACTTAAAACCTTCGTGCAATATTTTGGGCCTGGAAGCTTGCAGCAAAGCAGCAACAGCAGGCTTTAGCTAGTATTTTAGCAACAAGCTAGCCGGCTAACATTCGTAATAACCCTTGATGTTGATGATTATCTTGGCAGAACAGTGATTATGGCCAGTGTTAGACATGTAACCCAGTACTGTGCGATGTAGTAGCTGAAGATAACACTGCTATAAACGCATGTGAAAGTAGAGATGTGGAACTTTACATCATCTCACACACAGCGGCCATGTTGGTTTGATGTCACCCTGTAAATGTAGAAGAAATTACTAGCTGTGAAGGCTCCTCCACGTTGAAATTCCAGGTTGATGAGTGTTTTTTCTGTGGCTTTTCCTGACTTTATTTGGATTACAGGTTACAACAATGGAACCGGATTACAGGTTACATCTTCAATCTCAAACACAGTATTAAAAGTGATGAGGTATAAAATTTATAGCACCAGGTTCAGGCATTATTGCGTGAAACCTGACATTAGGAACCACTGATGATGCAAACACCAATCGTGATTGATTACTATACAGTCGGTCTTATTTCTCCAAACTTGCATTTAATATGCTTTCAGCACTTTTATTCATTGGTACTTCCAGGCAAAGATTTGTTTTGTTTTATCCCACTTTTGCCATCCAAAAGAATTGGCATCCATCCTGCTTGTCTCTAAAGGAAGTCTGGCAGGGAAGATTTTAAAGGAATTCTCACCAATCTTACACATTCCTGGTGGAATTCTGACCAATCCTGATCGTTCCCAAAAGTATTCTGAAAACCCCTCAAAAAAACTGACCATCTCACTTGACCCTCAAGGAAGTTTGACACCAACTTGACAGCAGTTGAGGGTTAAGGACCTCAACCTCAACAATGCAGCACTGCATTGTATTTAAACCCAAGACCTTCTGATGAGAAGTCCAATGGTTTATCCCCTGAGCGAACCGCAGCTCTATGATGATTTCTCTCCAGTCCCCAAAAGAAGTTTGACCTATCCAGTTTTTGCATCTTAAACTATTCTGATCGATCGAACCCTAAAGGAATTCGGACCAATTCTGCCCATTCCTGCCCAAATAAAAGATTAATTAGAGAGCTTTTTCTTGTCTCCTTAGCTCTTGAATGAAAGCCAAAAGTGGTTTTCTGTTGGGTCCCATTCCTGAACCACACCCCTAGATGGAAGTTTCACATTTCAATATTAAATCCTCAGATATGCAACACTAGAAGTAGATTTTTTCTCCTTATTGTAGGCAGTTACAGGAGTTGATCTACACAGTGACACTATTCAAAGGCATGTACATAATCTCATGAGACCTTCATACTAATCATGTTCATAACTTCTTGTTTGTGTATGCATCGACTATATGATCCTGATTAAGCCCCCATGTATACACCGGCTGACCAGCGACGGCGTGTCTGGACGACTCCTTTAGATTTTACTTGTCGTGTAAATAGGCATAAAATAATTCCCACGTGGCCGAATGTTAGCAGTGTCGTTTGTAGCACGCTGAACAAGTTTCCTCTCGCTTCCCCAGGCAGACCAGTTTGTCCGTCTTCTAACCTGTGTATCTGACCATCACTAAGCTCAGTGCGAACAGTAACCACTTTTATTTTTATGTTTGTTTTTTTCCCTCCCATAGCTGTAAAGGTATACAAAGTTGAATTATTTCAAACCGGATTGCTGATTTGTCCCGTTTGTATGATTATGTGCATTAAAAGTGGGTAGTCTTTGATTTGAAACGGTCTCACTGAAATCTTATTTCATGTCTCGGCTCCATGGGCTCTCAGGACGCGTTGTCCTCCTCGTGTTCATATGCAGTGTATTCTTCAGCCACAGGGTGTCCTCACCGAGCTGTGGAACAAACTGGGATGTGAGAGAGTGAGAGTGTGTGTGAGAGAGAGTCAGCTTATTTTGTACAAGTTACCAAGTAATCACATCATGATGCTCTTCAGGGAAAAGTGTCACCTTGAAACCTTTAATGTGCTTCAAACAATCTAAACTAGGCGTTTTTTCTTTTTAATGACCCATAGTATTTTGTATGTGTTTAAAAAATAATAATGATAAAAAAAAAAACCTTCTTCATGTCAACTGCACAGCACATTAAATGGAGAGCTGGTGAAGGAATGCACATCTGTGCCCCAGAACCAAACAGTAAAAGAATACCAAAAAAAAAAAACCCTCCCACGCGTTCTGTTCAAGCGCCTCGGAGTTGACGTCATGCTCTGTTTAACTTCTAATAGTGTAGCCAGTTCTACTTTTAGCCGCTCTTCCAATTTCTTCTCAAATTCCTGGACTTCCAGCAAAGCAAAGCTTCAAACGTAACCATCAGCTGCTGGGTTCTGTGCCGTAATGTCGATTGAAAACCTCGCAGTCATACTTCATCACACTGTAATCAGTTCTGATTCTGACTTCATTTGTAATTGAATCTCTAATTTGCTTCATTAAATCCTGTTTGTTTCAGAGCTTCATTTCATCGATTTGAACCACATGCTAACACTCAGCGTTCCTGAAATGATTCCTAGGTCAGAACATTCAACTGCTTGTGCACAAGTCAGCGTTTTCTTGATTTGTTCCTGATAAGTCGCTAATACCACCTTTAATTTCGAAACGCTGATTGCACATTTAATTAGTCAGCACGTTTCATCACTCCTCCTGTGTCTCCCGTCTCGCGGCCCTGCTTCATAGCGTGCTGCGTGTTGTAACAGCGTGTTTACTCTGCTGTAAAGACGCTCTGCTGAAGACGCTGCGTTTGTTTCCCGTCCATCCCTGGAGGCTCTGGTTGTGTGTATCCATGTGTATATGTGTGTGTGTGTGTGTGTGTGTGTGTGTGTGTGTGTGTGTGTGTGTTAGTTGTTGAAAGCATCCCCGGGTGGTCTCCACGCTCGTGTTTTCCGAGCTTAATCGAAAGCAGCCTGTTCAGATGCTCCCGAAGAAGTTTATTAACCGGGTCAGATGTGTTAGATTAGAGTCAGGACCTTAAAGGAAGGAGGGGGCGTGGGTATTCAGGAAGAGAGACGGAGGAGATGAAAGCAGGCCGTATGGGCATTGGAGGAGAGCTGGATCCAGTTTTCATCATGAGTCCTGCAGTGATTTCGAGGAGAGGATTGATATTGAAAGCACAGTTGCACAAACTTCAAAAGATCAACGCAAATCAATATTTTCAACATTTCACCCTTTCTTGATCTTGCAGAGTGATTTTTTTTCCCCCTTTCTCCTGCATGAGGAATTTTAGATTTGCTGTCACAAGAATGTCCGTAATTAATCATCATCATCTCTGAATTGACAGAGCAGCAGCCTTGTGCATTTCTCAGAGGCAGCCATGCAGAAATTCCAAATAATCAATCGTAGGCAGCGCAATTTCCTGCAAGTGCTCTGAGCACGAACTCTTTGCTTCATGTTTCACTGCAGGCGCAAAATTTTATGCACAAATTTTATTTATTTATTATTATTTTTTGGTTGTTGCTTATTCCGGCGCCACGGTGGTGTAGTGGTTAGCACTGTCGCCTTGCACCTCCAGGGTCCGGGTTCGATTCCCGACCAGGCTCAGTTCCCGTCTCTGTGTGCATGGAGTTTGCATGTTCTCCCCGTTCTTGGTGGGTTTCCTCCGGGTACTCCGGTTTCCTC
>JAQMYG010000016.1:21330418-21346274 GCA_030014215.1 Clariallabes teugelsi
TTTCCTCCCGTTCATTGCGCCCCACCTGTCATGTCTGTATTCCCCACTAGTGGGGCCCCACACTTTGAGAACCACTGCACTAACCTGATGCTGTTTCTGACTGACTGTGTTAGACATTCATAAATAATCATAGAATTTATTGCAAATACTAGCCAGCTAGCTGACCCAGAATTACCTGAATATAGCTAAAACTGTGTAACCTGACAGGATTTCTGAGAGGAATTGTATAAATGCTCATTTTCACTTCTAATGCTTGCTAGCTTGGATAAAAATGGAAAGAAATAGACAGAAGAATTTTTATCATCTAGTATAAACTAGCCCACTTGACAGGATTTCTAAAAGGATTTTAAAGCCATGCTTAGCCAGCTAGCAAACATAATCTTATGGAAAACTAGCCAGTGTTGGGTGTAACGTGTTACAAAGTTAACCGCGTTAGAGTACTTGGATTACTTTTTTGATGGAACGAGTTATCTACTGTAACGTGTTATGTCCGCCATTTAAGTACTCAGTTACTTAGTTACTTTTTCAAAAATGTAATCCGTTATTCAGACAATTTATGTAATCAGCCCCTCTCTGTTATTCCTGCTGTTATCCCCCTATCTATGTGAGTTTGACCGCCCAACGTTCTGCAAGAACCGATGCACGGAAAGATGGAAACGTAATCACAGCGCCAAAACTCCGCGCCGGTGAATCATGAAGAACCGTACTTATGGCATCCGCTGAGTGATGATGGTAGAATAATTATAAAGGTCTCGACTAAAACAACATGCGTGAGGAATCACAAAGGAGTTTTCATTTTCTGCAGTGGAAAAGTACTCGAACTACTTACTTTTATCAGAAAGTAATGCTGTAATGTAACTGATGACTTTTTAATGACAGTAATTTTTTAATGTAATTAATTACTTTAAAAAGTAACGTCCCCCAACACTGAAACTAGCGTAAGTAAAGTAGCGTAAGAAAAAGGTTTGTAAAAATAGTTAAAAGGTTAAAGCTAAAAATAATCTGATGATCTTTAATGTAATCAGTGATATTATTATTATTATTTCAGATTGAAGCCCACGTACATGTGTGTCTGTCTTTCTGTACGGCAGAACTCTCTGTCTAACTTATTACAGTTTGACGGAAGCACAGGACGCTGTCAAAACTTGAGGTTTATAATCTGGCACATAACTGCTCATAACTTCACTTCTACTCAACATTTTGATTTCGTTAGTGTAGCAGATTTAACTTCAGGCATACCGAATGACTGGAAAAGTTTGATTAAATTCTGTTGAGACAGTTTTGTGTGATGCTGTGACAAAATCTGGCTAGACAGAAAGATATTAATTTTATAAGACTGGTTTCTGGTCCTCCAGTGTATAAAACGTAAAGATATCATTGAGGGAGCAAGTTCTGACCAATGTACAGACAAAACCTCTCTTTTATTACTATAGAGGTCTGAGAAAATGCTAAGCATGTTATTATGATTTGGAAACCTCTCTAGTTCAACTAGGGACCATTGAGGCCAATGGTGACTATTGTATTTATTCCCATTCTACAACTGTGGTAGAGCATCCGTTCAATATTCACACACTACAGGCAATTTGGGAACGCTAATTACTGTAGCCTAACCTGCATGTCTTTGGACTGTGGGAGGAAACTGCAGTACCCAGAGAAAACCCACAAAGCACAGGGAGAATATGCAAACTCCAAGCACACAGCGGGAATCAACCCGGACCCTGGTGGTGCAAGGCAACAGTGCTAACCACCACGCCATAGTGCTGTTACGTTTATTATTATCATCATTAGAACTAAAAATAGTATGAGAATAATTGCGAAGGAATTTTGTCATATTCATAATTGCCTTTAATACTCGCTGCGATTGCTAGCTAGATCACCTGACAGCATGTCAGCAAAAACTTCTGTTAGAAGGGCAGTGGCTCAGAGGGCAGCTGCCTTCCGAAAGGGACTCTTTTGAACTTAGAAATGAAAAAAAAATATTTTTTTTGGTTATAAGAATGAAGAGTTAGATTGGAAATAATGTACATTATTTGTTTGTCCGTATTAGAAATATTATTTGTATTATTATCTTATTAACGTTTTAATGTTATCTGGTTTACAGATGTATAGATGTAGGCATTCAGAAATGCGCTTGTGTGTGTAAGTCTGTGTGTATGTGTAAGTGTGTGTGTGTCCAAGAGAGAGCTGGATAATGAGTTGTGAGTACCCTGGTCTCTGACAGATGTATGACAGTGATGAAGCTAAACGAGAGGAGCAGAGTCTCCCCCAGGACTGCACCGGTGTCCACAGCCGTCCTAATGAGACATCCGTCCTGCTCCTGCTGCCGACGGAATGAGAGAACGAGCCACCGGGGAGAGGAAGAGCTTCTCACCTGGCAGTGAAACAGAAAGCGAGAGAGAGAGAGACCGGGACATTTTCTATAGCAGGTACATGACCTTTTGTTGCTCCTACCGCAGTGCGCGGGATGTGATTCACAAGATTATCCAAGAGGAGGAACTCTTGTACTCTTGCACTTAAAGCACAAATACTACTGAATAATACACAGCTTGAGTGTTATACTAAACATCAAAAAAAAAAAAAAAAGAGAGAGATCAACCCTGGGCTTGTTGTACCAGATTATATTTCCAGTCAACATTATGCTTTTTAGAAGATTGTTTTTTCTATCACATCATAACTTGTATGTGATTAGTCATTTTGAGGATGAGGACGATAACTCTTGGGGCTCATACCATATAAAATAATGACCAAGACCATTTACTTTTTATATAGACTCACATCCTTTCATTAAAAAAATGACTACTCATTTACTTTCCCAGTTTTTTTCCCCCTTTGTTTTTTTTTTTTACATGGCTGTTGGATCATAGCCTGAACACTAGCGTATGGGGAAAAAAAAGAAAAACAATGTTGTAGCTCAACCTTCGTCAAGCTTCCATGTTTTTATCCTGGCGGGTCACATGACATTTGATTTTCAAGCTATTGGGACAAATTATGCTCCAATGAAAAAAACAAAACAAAACAATTATGATCTGAAGATGGTGAACGCAGGGCAGAAACTAAACACCAGTAAGCAAAGCAATAGAAGTGAATACACAGACTCTCTACTGCTAAGTTCTAAAAATGAATTATAGCGATAGTGTAAAGGTTGTGGGTGTGGCCTTATATTCTACGCATGCTTGATTAACAATAGCGTCTTTCGAACGATTTCACTGTGATAGGCTCCACCCACTTGGCCTTATAAAACAGGAGAAATCTGTACCCCATGCTGTTGGCCACGAGACCAACATTAACCTCGTTACAAAACCATCAGAATCTGCTTCCCTGCGGCTTCAGTCTAACGACCAGCAGGAGCAGTATCTCTTTATGTTTTTAAATAAAAGTTAATGTCTGTATGCATAATCTTTCTTCCTTCCTTCCTTCCTTAAATGTTCCCTCTGCTTTTATTACTTTCCTTACTCTATCCTTTCACCTGTTCTTTTTTCTTTTCACCTACTTTATAAAATTTTTGCTCATTCCTTTTCTTGCCCCATTCCTTAATTTCTTGCTTGCTTTCGCTTTATTCACTTTCTTCCTTTCTTTTTTTCTTTCTTTGACCTCCTCCCTTATCTTCTATTGCTTTTCTACCTCATCATTAATGACATCTCTCTCTCTCTCTCTCTCTCTCTCTATCTCTCCTCTTTTAATGACCTTTCACACCCCGTCTGTAATGTCTGTAATGCTTCATGTCCATTGCTGGTTCAGGTTAAGTCAAGTTAGGTCAAGTAGGCATCGTCATTCCAACCATATACAGTTCAGTACACAGTGAAACCAAACAACGTTCCTCCCGGAACAATGTGCTACATGCAACATAAATTAACAAAGCTAGCAAATATAAAACTTAATTAGCTGACTAGCTAAGACAACAAATTAACATCATAACTATCTAAGAACTATACAGAAAGACAACATAAAGTGCACACGCAGATGTGCAAACGAGTAACATCATGACACACTGCAATACTCTGTGATAATGAGTTGAGGTAGTGCAAACACACCGTCGATGAGATGATAGATGAAAAAAAAAGTAGTTTGATCTTCAGGAATGAGGTTTTGAGGATCTCATGCTGAGAAAGATTCTCCTAATGCTGGCTATCAGAGACATGTTGTTTCTCTGCAGCCCAGACACAGTGGAACTTTTTCTGATTATGCTTAGGACAAGATCACTAAAACATGCACACACACACACACACATACACACACTAGCTGTGCATTTCTTTGTTGGTCAAAGCTTACTTTTATTTCATTTGGTTTTTCCTTTTCCTGCTTTGTTACATTTTTTGCTGCTTCCTTTTTTTGCCTCATTCCTTTATTTCTTGCTTGCTTTCGCTTCGTTCTTTCTTTCCTTGTTTCTTTCACCTCCTCCCTTATTTATTATTGCCTTTCTTCCACATCATACATTAAATCTCTCTCTCTCTCTCTCTCTGCCAGTTGGTTAAGGTTTTTTCTGCCTTTGTGAAATAGGATTAGGGGATTAGGACACATAATGGCAGGTTAGCACCCGCGCACTTGAGTATACAAACATTCGTAATGTCACACTGACGAGCCTGATGGACTTACAACAAAAGAAATGACGGCTATTAAAAGAGGGCAGGATTAGGTTTAGTCATAATTATGTGCCTGTGATGAATGAGGTGAAGTCAGAGTCACAGGCCAACAGTTTGTACAATAACTTCTGGAGTTTCTAAATCAGGTCAACAAGTTCATGAGGAAGCAGCGTTGGTGTTGTTCACGTTGTTTCATAACCCTGCAGATCCTGAACTGCCCTGGTTTACCTCCTTTACTCTACGGTGACTATGAGGCAACTCTGTTTTCATTATTTAATACTGAACTGTTTTACATGCGCACACACACAAACTAATACAAACACACACATACACATACACACACACACATACACACCCAGTGATGGGACTGGAGCCTGTCGTGTGTCTCGTTATTATGCAACACGGGATTGCGTAAGACTCGGGCGCTGTATATACAACACACTCAAAACAAGATGTCATTCAACACAACGTAAAAAAAAGACTAATATCACGCAAACGAGGCGGCGCGGTGTTGTTGTGGTTAGCACTGTCTCCTCGCACCTCAAGGGTCCGGGTTCGATTCCCACCTCGGGGTCTGTGTGTGTGGAGTCGACATGTTCTCCCTGTGCCTAGTGGATTTCCTCCAGGTACTCCAGTGTGAATGTGTGAGTGTTGACTGGAGGTCAATAATTGGGAATAAATACAACGGTCACCACCACGGTTCCTAGTTGGAGTTTAGAGGTTCCTAGATGGATGTACAGATGGAATGTTGCCATAATTAATATTAAAACTTGATTGATCTTGTGGGGTTTTTTTGGTTGTTATTTTTTTCAAGCCTATTTCCATTATTTCTGCTCCCATAAGAAAAAAAAATCTATTAAGCAATTTCTTCTCAGTTTAGCTTGTCTGTCTTCAAATCTGCTGACTTTACAAAAACAACTTGTATTACGTCTTGATTCCTATATATATATAAAAAAAAATAATTGTCTCAAAGCTGCCAAAGTGGAAATATCTCATTTTGCAGTCAAATTGGTCATATCTAGTCTTTCATGATTTAAAAAATTGTGGATGATTTTAGCCATTTTCTGTGAAAGGGGTTTGTGGGAGCACCGCGTTCTACAGCCATTGAGTTCTCTGGCTATGTTTTCAGGCAAAAAAAAAAAAAGTACAGTAGTACACTAATGGAGAACTTTAGTGCTCCTCTAAAGTTATAGATGTTTTCAGCTGCTTTTGTATATTTTTAACATTATTAACACTGTAGTGGATATATGCTGGACACCCATATAGTTAAATTGTAATGCATCTGTCTTTCAGAAACCAATTATTTACATTTAGGCATTTGGCAGACGCTCTTATCCAGAGCAACTTACATTTTTAAATTAAAAAAAAAAAATCTCATTACACATCTGAGCATATGAGAGTTAAGGGCCTTGCTCAAGGGCCCAACAGTGGCAACTTGGTGGTTGTGGGATTTGAACCTGGGATCTTCCGAACCGTAGTCCAATGCCTTAACCACTGAGCTACCCCTGCTCAGTGCAATGCAATTGCAAATCACTTGAGGTGACGGTACAGCTTTCATATCTACCCTGCCTTGTTCCTAAACAAAAGACAAGCTTCACTGTAGACATGTGTATCACAAACCTTAATCGGTCAAACTGCACTGACGTCGGAGCTCGAGGTTCGGATCCACCGAGCATCTGTGTCACATTGATATCGAACAATATGTTGTGTTGTGATTTGAGTAGCATGATGTTTCACCTGCTTCTCACCGCTGTAATAAGCATCTGGGATTAACCGTGAATGAAAATTGGTGCGGCTGTTCTCTGGTCCCTCCAGGGCTCGGTGTTATGTCTCATTAGACTGTCTGTGTGTGAGAGCGACGAGAGGAACAGCGTATAGAAACTGAGGTTTGCATTTGAGCGATCAGTGTTTATATCGATTGGTTTATAATCCCGGTTTATACAGCGAGTAACAGATCAGGTATCCGATAAGTCACGGGGAGAAACTTTTAGAGAAACTGGCTGACGTGTTTTTTTCTCGTCATGTCACCACCGGCAGCCTGTCAGTCCCACACGCTCCATCACGGGCAGGATAATGATTTCATGATCAGACGAGTCGTCGTGTTGTGTTTGGATCGAGCAGGGAGAACGCCGTGAGCTCTCCGCGGGCTAGGAGGGTGATTTGTGTCGCCGAGGGCAGGACCGCAGTAGCATTGCCTCATCATCCGCTCAGTGAACTGTTAATGTGATGATAGTGTTGTAGTAACAGGACGAGAACGGAGATCTTACACGCTAACCGTAATCGTACACAGGATGCTTACGGCCTTATTTCTGTTCGATTCCTAATTATTAAGGAGGAGGGAACATAGGTTTATTTTTTTAACTAAATGAAAATTACAGGTTGTAGTATGATTATATTATAACACTGCCTAAAGCAGTTAAGCTGCTCCAGCACCATCGCTCCCGCACGATGTGTTCGAGTGCATGCAGCTGGGAGGTTTTGGGCCACAAGAGGAACTCCGTATGATTAATAGCACGGTCGAACTCGGCGTGTCAAAGTTCCTTCCTTTATGCTCTAAATCCTTTTAGTACATGCACTTAAAAACTAAACCAAACACACGTTCTGCATGCTGGAACCTCAATCAATCACGACCCGTCACGCGTTTAGTGAATTATTAGTCCAGTGTGTGATGAAGTCAGGAAAAATAACTGAATATGACCTGTTTATTGACTGTATTTTATCTTGAGCAGCTGTAATATCTCATGCAATTTGTCTTGTGCAAATGCTGCGAAAGAAAAAAAAAAAGTCTTCTGATGCTTTTATTTGATCTATTTGTTATAAATAATATCGATGTCTTTATAATACTGTCACAATGCTTGAACTTTCCATTATTGCTAACATTATGATTACAATTCTTAAAAAAAAAAAATAGCATAATTTATTCCATGTATGATTACAAAGGAGTATGTGGGTAATGTGGGTATGAAGTAATTCCTTAATTATTAAAAATTATTGGCACCCTCCATTAAAATATAGGAAACATGAATGTTTGTAGTGAGTGTTATTTTTGAGCTATAATAATAATAATAATAATAATAATTATTATTATTATTATTATTATTATTATTATTATTGTTATTCTGTTAACTAATAATAATAATAATAATAATAATAATAATAATTATTATTATTATTATTATGCAATTTCCTGTACTCAAAATAAAAAATAAAAAAAATCTCGGGAAAACATATTTCCCCCCCTGAGAGTTTATCTCTTCTGTTTCTGGTTCTCGAAGTTTTTAAAGCAGACCTGCTGAGCCATCGAAACACAAAGCCGTGCTTCTGGACACCGGGGTTAGTCTAATCTCTCCCCCTGACCTGTTGGCATTTCATGCTGCTCTCTGAAGCGTGAATTCTCTCTGGACTCGGCCTATCTGCCTAACACGTTTCATTAAAAATCATAAGTTCGTCTCTGGAGGCCGCTGATCAAACAGGAAAATGTGTAATGCGCTTTCGCTCCCGAACCCCCATGCGCCATATTTACATATAGATTGAGTATTTATCTGTGAGCCGGTGGTGGAAGTAGATTCGGTTGTGACTTCATTTTCCACAGCCGGCGTGGATTTGTGTTTTTATAATGACTTGAAGATGTACAGCCACAGAACGTAATTATCCGAATACAGGACGGACACAATTCTGAAAGGCATGTGGAACGCGCTGGGCTCTGACCTCGGGGGAAAGTGAGCAAGTGAGCGAGCACAGAGGAAGTGTATTACTCAAAAAGGTTGTGCGCAGTGTGTGTAGGCATGTTTTTATACACTGCCTGAGCAAAGAAAGTCAGCATTTCAGAAGGGTCAAATTACTGGCCTGCTTCAAGCAAAGAAAACAACTAAGGAGATTTGAAATGACTGGAACTGGGTTGAGAACGTTTCAGCACCTTATCAAAACCTGGAAGGATCGTGCTGAACCGTCAACTTTGTAAAAGAAATGTGGTCGGAAAAAAATCATGAATGGAGATCAATTAAACTTTTGGTGAAGTTGCATAGTAACAACATTAAAGACCACCGCCATTTATAATAGTGAAAGTAAGAGCATTTCCACACACACACGCACACTGTGATAAGAACTCACAGGATTGGGACTAAACAGCTGTGCGTCCATAAGAAAACCACTTGTTAGTGAGGCAGAAAAAAAGGCTTCAGTTTCAGCATACAGGCTGGACTTTGGGGCGATGGAAAAAGGTCATGTGATCTGATGAGTCCAGATTGATCCTATTCCAGAGTGATGGGCGTGTCAGGGGGTAAGAAGGGAAGCGCATGAAATGATGCACTCATCATGCATAGTGTCCTCTGTACAAGCCCAAGGAGGCGATGTTATGATCTGGAGTTGCACCCACATGGCAATAAAATGAAGTCAGCTGACGACCTGAATGTACTGAATCACCAGATTATCACATCTATGGATTTCCTCTTACCTGATGGCACGGCCATATTCCAGGACTTAAAATGTGAAAGAGTGGTTCTGGGAGCACGAGGAATCATTTTCATACTTGAAATGAACACCACAATGTGTGCTGTAATCAAAACTAAAGGTGATTGAGTAAATATTAATCTTTTGACCAGGCAGTGTATTTTAATGAAGAAAATTCATTAGATCATCTTCAGGGTTGGAGTTGGAGTGAATTCTGGGAGTGTATAAGGGAAGGAAAACACCCTGGACTGAGCACCAGTTCCTCTCAGCGCACCGTCATATTAAATTGCGCATTAATTAGCATACAAATCATAATAATTAATGAACACACACATGAGGAGGACATGAGACAGTAACTCAGACAGTAACTCTAGTTCAGGATGAGGCTGTCCATATGTTTATCCAGATAGTTTTATCATTGAGTAAAGAGCATTTTCATCACAATTCCACTGTCCAGCAGACATGGAGTGATTTCGGACTCACTGTTGTCTGCAGTATAAACATGGACAAAGCGACATCAAAACACTCAGAGCTCCGTCTGCAGTCGGAATATGTTACGGCAGAAGTGACACTAAACCGATGACCCAACATGCCCTCGTAACATTTATCTTAAAGCATTTTTAAAAAAATCTGATCTAATACACACTTGGGGGCGTAATGGGGGGTGAGGGGGGGATGGGGGGGGGGCGTTCCTGGATCCTGGCATGGACTTGTTTATGTCCTTTAATACCCAGTGACCGTTCTTGGTTTCAAGGTGAAGAAAAGAAAAAAAAGAAAAAGAAAAAATCTGTAACCTCTGAGCAACTTTCAGTTGGTGGAAATCAGTGTTTGATTCAGCAGAGGATCTGCACTGAAACTCCCTGAAGGCAGAAAAACAAGTTCTTGGCTTCTCCTGTGTTTGCATTAAGAGTTTGTCTGACTTCATCAGCTGGTCATGTAGCGACAGAGCCAGGAAGAGTGGAACTGGCTGCTATTAAAATCCAACATGCCCAGTATTTCCTCTCTCTCTCTCTCTCTCTCTCTCTGCCCTTCAAACATACTCATCTCTGTCCTGACTGTGCAGGACACAGAAACCTCTAAAAGAATGTTCTTGTAGCTTTACCGACGCTGCAGGGAAGGTCTATCAGACATCTGACAATAAAATGTTCTTGGAAGATTCTTTGTATTGTACAAAGTTATATCCTTTCCATCTTCACCACAACACTCTGTCTGCCCTTTTCTTCAGAAGCTTCATCATCATTTCTCTTTCCAGACTGGAATCCGACCCCGTCATCCTCCTCCTGATTTCCAGTTGTATTTTCTCTCGTTCACTTCCTCACTCATTCCTCCTTACAATCCTTTCTTTACAAATATACGAACTGTACTGGATTTATTTTAGATATTTTTTCCTCGAGTCGTTCTGGAGCAAGACATCCATCCTTCTGCTAATAATCCAGCATGCTGAAGTAGCACAAAAACTTTCTTTAGGCATTTCTCTCAAATTAAATCGTTAGAGATCTTCCTTTTTTCCCAAGCGCTGCCCTGCTTTCCCTCAACTCGAACCTCCTCAAAGGCAGTTGTTTGAAGCAATTATTTTTCGCTGATGGATGACCAGACGTCCACTTGGACTCAGGAATGTGATTCTTTCTCTATAATGGAGGCGTGCATGTGTGTGTGGGATTTCTTTTTTTTTTTTTTTTTTGTATCGCTGCTGCTCAGGAATCTCAAAGGCTTTGTTTCTTGGTGTTTCAGCTGCTTTCGGAAAAGAATTTGAGGAATGCCGAAGCATCGATTGTGATGTGACAAGAACGTGAGGAGAGTTGACAATAGGTTCGTCTATAGGGTGCGAATAGAGAGAGACAAAACAAGGTCATCTTATCGATGCAGAAATGAGACGATTAATTGAGAAGAGTAACAAAATCATCAGAAAACCTGGAGTCTGACTTTGCGTTATGAGCAGCTCAGCTCGAGCAGTGTTGACGTATGTGTCTCGCTTTGAATACAGTATAAATATTCTTCTCTCTGTTCATTAACTCCCTTTTTCTTTTTGTCTTTCCAGATTTATTATAAAATCCAGATTCAGATCCAGGTGCCCTGCTTTATTTTTTTTGCATTGACATGGAAAAACATGCCTGTTTCTGTTTACAAACTCACGCTCACGGATGGAGAACGCGTCCTCGGTTTTGTGTAGATGCAGAACAGGAAATGCGTCACGGATCGGACAGAGAGTAAATCTGCTGCAGTGTAAATATCTGGCAGCGTCGGTTGCACGAGCCGCGGTACACATCCGATTCTTTTGGACAAATAACAATCGGATTAAGATGTTTGCCGCCAGCGAGGCTCCAGATGTTTTACTGATGTGCTGCGGATCACTTGAAGAGCAGCAAGTCGTTGGTTTTAGAGAACTCGCAGAACTCTGCAGAACTAAAGTGCTACTCTTTAGGGCTCTGCTAAAACATGTTCGCTCACTATCTAGCTTGCTAACTTGTTACGCTGTGTTTGTTATGCTAAATGATAATTAACAAATAAACAAAGTTGTGGAAAGACTTTCAGACATTTTATAGCTAGTGTGTATAATTCTGAGTAACGTTACGTCACGTAGCTAGTTCATTTGAGTGTAAGTTATGAAAATATGAAGAAACACCCAAGTGCTGTAAAAGTAGTGCTACTTTCTTGTAATGCTTCATGACCATCCTCAGGAACGAGGTTCTCAGTATCTCATGGTGAGACAGGTTCTTTCTTTCTTTCTTTCCTTCCTGTTTTGATGAAATTATTTAAATTTTCCCATCTTTTTTGTCACATTTCTTTTATTGCTTCTCTTACTCTATCCTTTTATCTCTTCTTTCTTTTCCTCTAATTTCTTTCCCTTTTTCTTGCCACTTACTTTGTCTATTTTTGCTTCTTCCTTTTTTGCCACATTTCTACAGTATATATCTTGCTTGCATTTGCTCGTTCATTTCATGTCTTTATTTTTCTCTACTTTTCAAAATAAATTTTCCATTTCCTTCTCAATCGCGAGCTCCTTCATGTCACAGGGAAGGTTGAAAAGCTAGAACGTCTTCCCTAAAGTCAGCAACCTCACACGGAAGAATGAAAAAAAAATTTATGAATTTTTTTTTATTTTTAGGAAAGTTGAAGAAATCAGTCACTAGGAATTTTGGGCATTTATCCTCGCCTGAACCTGATCTGGAAAGAGTTGCCTCTATGGCTGATTTGTGCATTTATATCGAGTGAAACCATATGACCTCATAAAATTCGATTTTAAGGATCGTGTTGTTGCAGCCGTGACGATAATGTGTTCCTCCTCGTCTGTGTTGTTTACTCTGCAGGTTTTCCCATGAGAGGAGTCGAGGATGTTAATATTTGTACTAGTTGTCCAAACTGCATAACCTATTACCCAACACACACACACACACACACACACACACCCACAGACTTCTAAAACACTCCAAGACCAGGAAGAAGAAGATAATCACACGGCCTCATTATTGGCACAATCAAAACAGACGAGCGATTAGAGAACATATTGAGCAATTACGCAACAGTCGGAAAGTTGTTACAGTTGGCCAGCGTGAAGGTTCTGCAGCGGTCTGTGCTCCGTAGCGCTCCCCGTCTCTGACAAGCTGCGGATGGTTTGATCAAACGCGTTGCACAAGAGCCACCCGGTATTTCAATCTATTCCTTCATGGATGTTAAACGAGAGTCCTGGAGGTCGCTGCTACTCGCTATAAATTGAAACGATGGCTAATTACGGCGATGGGGAACAGCTGTGCACTTACAGATCTGTTCTCTGTCCTGCCAACCACAGCCTCAGAAAAAAAAATATACAAACGCCCTACGCACCTGTCTCCTTATAATTCCTCTCTTAGGCCTTTGAATGAAAAAAAAAAAGGAAAGAGGGAGAGAGACGGAGTAAATTGGTGATGGATATGCGGGTTCATTTATGATCCTCTTTTTCCTCTTAGGCATTTAGTGCTTTCCGCGTCGTATCGTTTTTTTAAGCAGTCAATGGAGCGTTCCTTGCACTTTCACCAAAATGAATAGTTTAGCTTGCCAGGTCATCATTTTTCTCTGACATGTTAATCTTGAATGGTTTCCAAAGCACACTTTCCATACATCTCCCCCTCGTCGGTGCCAGTAGAACCCTCGCCAGCTCACTGAGGTAATTAGCGAGCAGTTTCACCTGCGCCGTGAGTTTGTGTGATAGTTTTTTTTTATTGCTCATGTGAAAATAATTCGACTTGGGGACACGGAAAAAGCGCCCCTGACCTTACATGTTGGCGTCCTGCTAAGGACACACCCTTATTTTAAATTTCTTTTGTGGGAGAAATAACAACTGACCTGACCGAGTATTACACATTGTCTCCATGCAGGGCGTGTTCCAGCAGGATTAGGAGGGTGTGTGCGCGCGTTCCTCGTGTGTTCGTAGCGGCGCCGTGGTATGCGTGATGACAAAGAGAGCGTGGAATGCTTTTGTGGTGGAATCGAGCGGCACAAGGGGTCTCGGATCAGCACCGAGATGTGAGAAAATGTGCGTTTTGAGGAACGCGTGACGGGATAAACTCCCGCACTTTATATATCGTTGTGTTGAAGTTTTGAGTCACGGCTTGTAAACCCCATCAGAGGTCTAGTCCTAATGCAGTGCAGCTTTATTTCTGCGATTTAAGTTCGAATAATTTGTTTTGTTGACATTTTCATTTCTTTAGTGTTTTCCCTTAAATGATGCTACAGTATTCATTAATTAACACAAACATCAGCATTAACACACTACATTACTAACTACGATGATTAATCAAATAAAGTCCACATTCTCACCGGGTACAATTACTGACAACTTGAACAACATCTTAATCAACAGGTTTGCAGTTGAAAAAAAACAAAACAAAAAACATCAGATCTGATGCTGAAAAACAAGTTCCAATATTTACGCCTGGAGATATGAAGTGATCAACATGCTGTAACTTCATTTCTGTGAATTCACATGGACTCATTTTTAGTTGCCACTGATTTTCATTAATGTTTGAACTAAATGCGTGTTTGTTGGACGCGTTTGTATGAGGGGTGTTCACGTCAAAGCAGGACTTTTGATTGTTTAGTATGATAGAACAACGTCATGAGAGTAAAAACTCACTTTATTTCTCTATATAATCCCCTGCTGCACTAATGCACTTATCCCAGTGTTTCACTAGTGCTTGAACACCATCAAGGTAGAAAGTTTTCTCCATGATAGGACTGTCTTATCCCACTCCAATGTTCATGGGAACGACTGCAGTGTTGCTCCGATCCACCTTATCCAGGGTTCACGGTACGTCATTCACGGACGTACAGCCTTCTTTAAAACTTTTGCACCGTTTGAATGTTTTACTGCGACTAAGAGTCTCATCACTGTACTGTGCTTGAAGTCTTCAGTAAACGTCAATCACTTTTTTTATGCCTTTACTCACCAGAAATGTCATTTATCTTTACATTTAGGCATTTGGCAGACGCTCTTTCAAGTTTTTTCGTCATTGAAAAGATCCTGACACTGGTTACTACTGTAGGTTACTAACTAAGTATTTCATCACAAAGTCCCAGTTTGAATTGAACGCCTCATATACTTTTAGTTTGATTAAAGTAAATTTTTTTGATATTAACTATCGCAGTAAATAACAGAACCTTAATGCACAGATACTGTATGTGTGTTCTGTTGCGACATATTAACCCGAGTTTCACCCCGTCGTACTGATCAGCTTCTCTGCTCGAACTTGTATTAGCTTGTAAGTAAACCTTTTTTTGGTGTGTCTTCAAGTGGTGGAAGTCGTGACATGCGGTGTAATGATGGTGCAGCCATTCTCTTTATGTCTTTGATTTCGACGTCTTTGTATCGAGAAAGAAGCAGCCGACCACCTGAATGAAGAGAGTGGTAATCCGTTAGGGAAGGGCGTGGAGGAGTCATCCGACGCAAGAGTTCGTACATGAATCCGGGTGTTTCTACAATAGCTGGGGGTAAATCTTTAGTCCTGTGTGCGATACGAGTTTCCTGAGTCAAATGTCAGTTAATAAGGAGTCGCAAGTGAAGTGTATAATAGCGACTCTTAAAAATGGCAGGCATTATTGAGGAAGCTTTGATTCTTATGAATGAGTCTTTTCTTGCATGTTTGTTTACGTGAATCTGGTCGCAATTATTAGTTTCTAAAGAACAGAATGTGAGTCCTGAATGGTTCTTTAGAAAAGGGCTCATGGTTTCATGAAGTGTTTTCTACCTGAAGAACTGAAGAACATGAGCTTAATGCAGCTGAGCTAAATATTTTTTTTTTTTGTGAAAAACCTGTAACATCAGTCCTCGTTATATCTTTGGGCTCTTTATTTAGGATTTAGTCATATCCGTCTAGTGAACTCTCTGTAAGTGTTTGGAAGAAGTGCCTCCGTTGCTCTGTTCCTAATCTATAATAACACACCGTGTTCATCTTTGGAAAATCAGGATTTCTGTAAAACTAGCTTGTATGATGATAAAGTCATTGAAACGTAAAATAATTAAAACATTAAAACTCCCTAAATGCTTAGATATTATAATTTGAGACAATTTGATTAAAGTAGATATTATATGATTAAATATGATTATATTTAAGATTTATGATATTATTAGATGATTATATATATTTATATAATCTTTATATATAAACATGAATATACTGTAAGTAGATATAAAAGAGAGGGACTTGCTGATGTGTCACTCTTACTGCAACATCATTGTCCTTTTTTTTCATGTCCCTAAACTACGACACTATAACCAATCTCTCTCTCTCTCTCTCTCTCTCTCACACACACACACACACACACACACACACACACACACACACACACACACA
>JAQMYG010000016.1:21377622-21394805 GCA_030014215.1 Clariallabes teugelsi
GTAAATGGTCATGAAAATAAAGAAAACACATTGACAGATAGATGAGAAGGTGTGTCCAAACTTTTGGCCTGTGCTGTATAAAAAAAAAAAAAAACTTTAATTTTTTTTAAACTTTAATTTTAAAGTGATGCTTTAATTTGAACGCCTCTTGTAAAAATGCATTCGTTCTTAAGAGTTTTTTCTTATCAGAAGTAATTTGTTAATTTTCCATTTAAAAAATGGGCTTGTTTACAGGATGTATACAAAACTATTTGTAATTTAGATGAGAAATGTAAAGCATAATGAATTTCTGTTAGTTGTATCTGCAGTGTCCGAGCTGCGTTATTGGATTGGATTACCTGGACACCAGGCCAAGGAGGCGTTCTTTCATTGTTTAGATATTTTCCTTTTCAGCATTTTTTAAATAATGGAGTATTGTGGGTGTGGTTAAATGTAAATCACCTCTATCTTAAAGGACGTTGGTTAAAATTGTGCGCACATAAACGACACCGAATGATGGGGGAAAAAAAGAGTCAAAGGAAATGTATCAACCTAAATCTGATTATGAATGTCAGTGAAAAATATTGCTGTGTGGTGACACACACACTCACACTCATATACACACACTGACAGCTACAGAAACTTCACAGAAGAGTGTAAACTCTCTAAACCCTGAAATTTCCCGCTGAACCGCAGGCTCGCCCCTCAGCAAAACCAAAATATTATGCTAGCAATCATGCGGTTGCTGCGGCGGGCACGTGTGGGCCGCGCCGTCACAGACACATCTGTGGGGAATTCAGCATTCCTCTCACTCTCTCCACTCAGTCTTTCCATCCTCGTGGATCTCAGCGTCGGAGGAGACGGCTGCTCTGAGCTCTCCTAACGACTCAGCTGAAGTGTTCACCCCAGCAGTGCACCAGCTCCTCAATGGCCACACTTGTGTCTTACAAAGATCTCATCTCCATCCATAGACACCTAACTCTTTTTGCGTGAGAAATAAACGACAGCTATTTTTTCTGACAGTTCAAAATGATGACCCATAGAAGTCAATTATAGTTCAGACTACTGCTGTTTTTTTCATTCTCTTTCATAATCACACACACACACACACACGTGTTAGGGCCGAGGACAGGTGCAGGTATTGGGAACAAACCGCTACACACATACAGTACACACAGCTGTTTATGGGCCCATGTGTGCTGCAGGGTGTCGAATGCTGTTCATATGGTTTAAACATGCGTGTAGCGTGAGAAACCTTCCACATGAGTGCACCAGATTTATTTATTTTAAAAAAAAGAATAAAAAAATTATAACATACACAATTTCTCTCTGTGAATACGTTTAAATTCGCATTCATCAAGAAATCTTGGGACTAGTAGGAATCTGGCTCTCAGTGACGGTAAAGCCCACGTACATGTCTGTCTGTCTTTCTGTACGGCAGAACTCTCTGTCTAACTTATTAATACAAAGAAATGACATTCTCTTCACATTCACAAGGTTGAGTATCTTACGCCTTGTTTACACTAAGTCGTCCTTTCATCGTCAGATAAATACACTCCCTGTTCGGTAGCGACTCCAGCGCATTAAAATTCACTTCAGCCATGTTAGCGCTGTTATTTCAGCCAAAGTGAAAATATGAACTAATCCCAGTATTATATATAATACTGTATATCTATATATAATTATCTTTTCTAATTAATATCTATTGGTGCAGGTGTTTGTTTACATTGAGACAGTAGCGCATTAGTAGATTATTTTAAAGTAGATTATTAAATCCGACACATAACTGTTTATAACATCACTTTTACTCAACATTTAGATTTCACTTATGGTGCAGGTTAAACTTCAGGCATATCTAAGTACTGCAAATATTCATTTCAGCGGTCGATTTAAGACAAGCCCACAGTTTGACGCATCGGCAGTACGCTGTCAAAACTGTCACTGTTGGTTTATAATCTGGCACAAAACTGTTTATAACTTTATTTCTACTAAACATTTTGATTTCCTTTATGGTGCAGATTTAACTTCACGCAGACACTGAAGTACTGCCAAAGTTTCTTTGAACTCTGTCTAGTGTGATGCTGTGACAAACTGGCTGGACAGACATACAGACATACAGACATACAGACAGAACATTTTCTGAGACTGAATTCGGGCCCTCTAATGTATAAAACGTAAAGATATCAGAAATGTAACATAAAAAAATTTATTTATATCGATTTAAGCATTTCTTGTTAACACTGCTAGCATTATTAGCGTGAAGTGTTATTAGCGTGAATAGACAATATCAGAGGCCACTATGCCGTTTGATTGGTGCTGAACTTAAATTAAAGACACTTAGTGAGACTGTGTACCCAAGAAAGAGACAGAGAGAGAGAGAGAGGAAAGAAAAGCTGCTTTGATTCAAATTGCCTACTTTGCAAGTTCTACATCATGCGTGTTATTTTAAACACATCATATTTTGACACCGTTCAAACGTCTTAGCGTGCACGTCGCTGACAGTGCGTTATTCTAACACATCCGTTGGAATCGACTTCATTTAATTTAACGTGCTGAATCTGGAAAACGGCCCGTAATTCATCCGCAGGGACGGACAGACGGACGGACTCGGGACAATTTATTGGCGTCGACACAAATGCCGAAGCACAGAGAGGCGAGAATTTTCCGCCTGCACTGAAGCACGCTCACTT
This sequence comes from Clariallabes teugelsi, assembly GCA_030014215.1. Classification (NCBI taxonomy): domain Eukaryota; kingdom Metazoa; phylum Chordata; class Actinopteri; order Siluriformes; family Clariidae; genus Clariallabes; species Clariallabes teugelsi. Next base: position 21,380,292 of record JAQMYG010000016.1, read on the forward strand.
TCCCAAAAAGCTTTATGTCATCGCTCTCACAGACACGTTGCTGAGCCTGAAGTCATCCAGTTTTGTTTTGAAGCGGAAAGGAAAACTGTCTGGCCTGTCTGGAGTTGCACTGGAGAACAAGTTTATTATAACAGAGCAAATTGTGTGGCGCTAATCTGAAAAGCGGGAAACTACTCGTGAGCAAAATCTAACTAGCTAATTAGCTTCATTCTTTATTATAATTATCGTGCTTCACTGACTCTCTCTGTTAACTTAGTTACAGTGTTTACAGCTAGCAAACATTTTATCTTTTGCTTTGATACGCCAAAGACAGCTCAGTTTCAAGCTAATTTTAGCAAACAGATGCTACAAATGTAATTTAAACATGAGCTATGCAGGGAATAGTTAAGCTAGAAAGGTTATGATGCAAATAAATATTATGATAAACACTAAATAAATAACAATACAAAATAATATAGCGTGGTATCAAAGAAAATCAGCTTAAAAAGCAGGAAGAATGAAGCCTCCTCACTCAGTGTGAGACGCCTAACGCGCGGCTGAGCCGTCGAGCGCTGAACTCGGAGTCGGCGATACTGTGGAATTTTGATGTTCTCCTGTGTTTCCTTTCAGAGAACAAACTGACCGTGCTAATCTTCCCTCAGGGGCCAATTGAGAAAGACAGATTATGGCATCCGAGCCCGTGTATGTGGTTGTCTGTCTCCAGAGTTGCGCAGCTCTGGGTGACTGATCGCAATACTGACACACTTGTGACATCACAGCGAGCCTTCCCGGGCTCAGGCACTTGGCCTGCACATGTGTGCGTTTGTAAATATTTACATCTCCCAGGAAGCAGGGAGCTTGTGCGATGCGGAGTAGGAAAGAATCGGATTTCATGGGCAAACCTTGAGGAAGTGGTCTGAGATGATATAAAGTCAAAGGGTTTTTTTTTAAGCATGGTATTTTCTGCCTAGAGGTTTCTTTTTTGTGAGCAATAAATCAATCTCTTAGCATAGCATTATGACCACCTGCCTAATATGGAGTAGGTCCCCCTTTCGCCACCATAACGGTGATGAACAGGGTTTGTTCTGACACCTTTCTATTAAAACTAGCATTAACATTTTCCTCAATTTGATCTACACTAGCTCTTCTACTGGATTCGACTACATGGGCCAGCCTTCATTCCCCATGTGCATCAGTGAGCCTTGGCCACCCATGACCCTGACGCCAGTTCACTGGTTTTCCTTCCTTGGATCACTTTTGGTAGGTCCCGATCACTGCAGACCAGAAACATCCCGCAAGACCTGCAGTTTTGGAGACTCTGACCGAGTTGACTAGCCACTACAACTTGAAGCACCAATTTTGCCCTCTCAGTGTAAACACACAACGCAGTGAGGTGCCAGACCTGTCTGGCCAGCGGGAGGGATTCACTCACTCACGCTGGCCAGACAGGTCTGATTATAAAATGATTATAAAGTTATAGTATAAAGTTATAGGGATATTTTCATGCTGTACATATACTGTGGATCTGGCAACCCTGTTGATATTTTATAGAAGAATCAAGATGTAAAGATAGAATTCTTATAAGGACAAAGATATAGAAAGGTCTATGTAGTTCTTTTTGTTCTTTTGGCTGCTTCTGTCAAGGGGTCGCCACAGCGGACCATCCGATCCACACACAACTTGGCACAGGGTTTTATGCCAGATGCCCTTCCTGACACAACCCTCCCATTTTATCCAGGCTGTGGACTGGCACAGCATTGGAAGACTAGAAACCTACAACTGAGCCAATAATAATATAGTGGATATATAGACATAAAATTAAATGCATTGATAACTGAGGATCTGGCAACCAGTTTTTGGCTGGTGTTAGGGAGCAAAACACAATGTGTTAACACTGTTATGAAAAATTACTCAACAAAAGGGTGCTGTGATGGAGCGGAGTGATTATTCCCATTTGGATGTTGATTATTTTTCCTGAAGAAATCAAAACAAATCTTGAAGCGTTTCAGCTGCTGCTATAGAGCTTTAGACACAGTGATTTGCTCTTCGAAAAATTTTATCAACACCAATCATAATACGGAATTCAGCAGAATTCAGCGCCGTGGGATCTGACGGGAAATCTGGTGGTTGTGATTTTGGGTATTGGACTGTAGACCATGAGGTCAATGGTGTGACTTTGTCCTGTCAAAAAGAGAGAGAAAGAGAGAGAGAGAGAGGAAAAGGAAGTGAGCAGACGAAGGGCACACAGGTTGTCCCACACTAGGCGGAGATGTGGCGTGAACTCCACTGGAGGTGTGTGACCCGTTCAGTCACGGTGTTCTGTTCCTGCTCAGACATGCTGGCTTTTATTTTAGCACCATGCTGTACGCTGAAGCGCAACTCTATACTGTTACAGAGTGTTATTACACTCACACACACACACACACACTCACACACACACACACACATTGAGAGTGACGAGATACTTGGAAATGTCCTGCTACTCCACTCCGTCTCATTCACTTATTCTATCTGTCTTTGTGCCATTTTCCATTTTTTTTGTTTCCCTCCATTTAATTTCCAATGCCTGTGTGTGTGTGTGTGTGTGTGTGTGTGTGTGTGTGTGTGTGTGTGTGGTAAGCAAACCCTGTGTGTGCTCCCAAACTCGGCATTCTGGGAATGCGCAGCAGAGTGAGACTCGCTGACGAGGATCCACCCTCATGTATATCCTATCCCTAATGCACGCAACACACACACACACACACACACACACACACACACACACACACCAAGCTTCAAAACAATCAAACAGTGAGGTTTGTTTTCATTCCTCTCGATTGGCCTCCAGCGATGGTGAAGTGTGCTGGGTTTGACCCCTGACCTTTGGAGTGGCCTGTCTTTCTGGCATCATGTCATCGCACATCCTGAACTAGAACCCGATCCTGAGGCGGACGTCTGCGTTCTGTGGCACGAGCTTGTGTGTGACAGAGTGAACTTCATGAAATGATGTAACAGAAAAAATATTTACAGTCTGCCTTGTTGTAGACGTCATGACCGAATATTCATTTAGTTGCTTTAGTATCATCTCATATCACATCATATATGGTGTCATACTGTAGCTTCCTACTGTAATTATAATGTAGTCATGTAGCGTCATGTTATATAGTTAGTATCGTAGCAGAATTGTGTTACTGTGTAACGTAAATAATAATTAAAGTAAATAATGTTCGGTCAGAAGCATTGATTTGTAAAGTCATGCTGTAATTGTTTAATAGAGTCATACTGCAAGTCAATTATTTCACATTGTGATCATCACTGATCGCTGATTTGCAGAGTCATATCGTAAGTAAATGATGTCATGTTGTAATCATAGTGTAAGTTATAAGTTATATCGTAACTTATTTCAAGTAATAGTCTCATAGAGTCATGTCCCAAGTAAATGATGTCAAGTTGTAATCATTGATTCGTGGAGTCGTATCATAAATAACTCATGTCATGTTGTAATAATTTCATAGGGTGATATCATAAGTAAATCATGTCAAGTTGTAGTCCTTGATTCGTATAAGTAAATTCATCTTTTAATATTTTTTTTCATAATATACGTAACTCATGTCATGTTGTAATTGTTCTGTAGAGTCATATTTTAAGTAAAGGATGTCATGTTGTAACTTTTTAATGTACAAACACATTATAACACCACATTGTAATTATAATATTGTAGTGTGATGTCATAGTCTCATGTTGTGTCCTATAGTAGTCTCACATCATAGTCTCAGTAATCACAACGTCTCAGGTTTATGTAGGCGTATCATACTGTAGTATCACGTCATAGCATCATATCGTAGCATCATACCGTGCGAGCTAATGCGTGACAGACACTGATTAGTCACTGTTGATCCGAGGTCCTCTTATGTGCCGCCGTACTCTCTTGCGTGTCATTGCCAGAAGACCGTCCTCAGTGTTGCGTGTCACAGTGTGTCTCTGTGTGAGTGTGTGTGAGTGTGTGAGTCTGTTTTTACTGGCCAGTGTTCAGATAAAGCTCTAGAGATTCTAAACATAAGGCAGATGAGATTTTATCTTTTCAAGGACTTTCAGTCTCTCCCTCTCTCTCCCTCCCTCTTTCTCTCTCCCCCCATATTCCTGATAAGCTTAATTTATTCATTTATAAGCTCCTTTATTCCAGATGTTCATCAGTTATTCACTCTGTCCTGTAGCAAGACCCTCGGCATAAGCGGCTTTCTCACGAGAGCTCAACTAGCACGCGAGAGCTAATGCCAAACACAAATGTGGCCGATAATCCGAGATTAATGACACACGGTAGCAGCGCTGATTAGTGTTCAAAAAGTGAGTTTCACACAGTTAGCTGACTAAATTAGATATCCATATACGAGGAAACTATCCTCACAAGGAAAAAAAAACGATGCACATCATTACCATTTTGTTAATAGCTTCCTGAAAATACTGCTCACACTCAGTTAGAAATAGCAGAAAAACTTTTACTGAAGAATTAACTACCACTCGGAGCCTCCCGGAAAGCACAAAAATGTGTGCAATATTAAAAATAAAAGGGTAAGTATAACGTCATTTTAATTACAAGTAACACTTGCGTAATATTTTTTCGAAATATGGATTTTTCTCTTGCAATTTTTGCAGGGAAATATTGCCGTTATTGGTGTGATGTCATTCTGTAGGTACCGTTCTGTGCCTGCTAGTTTGTTTGTGCGTGTTATGAGACTTGTTAGCCCATATGTTTCATTTGTCATAACGTGTTATCATAAGCTAACCAACAGGACTGTATGTACAGTATAAACACTACATTCACGCAGTTTCTCTGAGCTGAGACTTGCAGAAATTTCTGACCCTAGTCATACACTCTCTGTTTTCTTTATTGCTTAGAGCTGCTAGAATAGAAAGTTCATTCGGATGGATTTGGCCGTAAACTGAAATCGGAAGAGGTGAAATCTGTGAAATCGACGGCTACCAGAAGCGAATCCCCTTTAGCTCCCCTTTTAGATTTTTTTGTGTCCTGCTTCATGCTGTTTTTGTCATCCTCAATCTCATGATGGAAAACGTGAAAACAGACATCTGGTCTATTTTGCTTACCCTGCGGAATAACAAAAATACATCAGTTTGTTTGTTTGTATTTGTTTATTTGTTCAAAATACATTTATGCACCGCCGACCGAGCATGGTGTTAACAGCGCAAATTAAAGTCAGCACAAACAAACAGGCAAGCACTTAAACAATCACGAAGTCCGCTGTCAGGTCTTCGTGTCATGTCACGGCTTCGTGATGCACCCAGGACAACAGTGACGTTTGAACCCCAGGGGGATGAAATGGCATGAGACGAGCGGAGACAGCAGGCAAGCAATCGGGGGCAAAAATCTGCCTCAGATATCCCTATTCCCCTCTCAGCGCTTCTGAGACCCGGTGCTTTCCGTGCAGAGAGAGTGTGAGTCATGGTGGCCTTCTTGCTTTCTCCTGGCTTATTGTTTAACCCTGGTTCGTCTTTTGTCATGGAGTGGGTAGATAAGAAGTGCAGAGGAGAGGGAGACAGCAGCAGGACGCTCCTCAGAGGGCGGAATTATAACTAATGTTGAGGAGAGAGACCCGGGTTCAACATGCAGGTAATTAAGTGAACAGGAACGCTGTAAACACGCAGGACCCAGGAGACTCATGCAATCCAGGATTGTTTCACGGTGGCTGAGCAATCCTGTTTCAGCAATACACACACACACACACACACACACACACACATAAGAAACACCTCATGAGCAGTCACACGTCACATGACATACGATCAGTGTGTATACATTCTCTTTAAAGAAGTTATTGCGTTGGAAGTTACACTTGATGTGACACGACAACAATGCGCACACTGTATCCTCCAGGACCTGATGCATGGTTGTCACAGTGCTGAGGGATATGATACAGCTGGTCAATTCGGATCCCTCTTACACACTCACACAGATATACACACACACTACATTCCTCTCCTGGCTCCACAGCTGTTTGTCCCAAGCCCTTGCTGTATGTATGTGTGTGTGTGTGTGTGTGTGGTCTGCTCTCTATCCCACTATCTAATTAGCCACAGTGGGCCACTTGAGTATTTCTGTTCATACTAAAGTATCTCCAAAAGTCCGCTGATCTGAGATCAGACCCATGTGGTCCAGAGTTCAAGGTACAACAATATTACTCATCTTTCATCACTCTTACTTCATCTCACTTCAAGCCAGCGTTTCTCAACTCCTTGGAAACCACACAGAATCCATATTTCTGCTCTTTCCTAATCCCCAGCTCATCTCTACCTAGTATCCTAATTGAGGCAACCCGCGGTAGTATTTGCAAAAAATGTGGACCAAAAGGTCAGGGTGGAACAGCAAATATCCTAATGACTAAAAGTAGAAGCACCCCATTCCTGCAAAAGTCTGAGAAACTATTGGCTTGCTCATCAAGTCTTAATCAGAAACTCAAGAAATTAAGCCCTCAAGACAATCTCTGTAATTACTATTGAGAAAAATAAATACATTTATATATACAAATGGTAGGGAATTATGACCCACTTTTGGTACTTTTGGTAAAAGTTAATTTGCTTTCCCTCTTCTAGACAAATGGACACAGATAGCAGACCAAATATGGTTTCCAGCCCAAATATGGTTGAGTTTCAGCACCTAAGCAACTAAACCTAAGCACTAAGTTCAGTTATGGCAATGCCATCATGTTTCATGCAATTGTTTCACAACTCTGTCCTGTACCAGTGCTCATGCTCCCCTCGTTTAGGTGATATATAGGTAAGAACTATAAATCTGATAGAGCCCTAAGGACCAATTTTGAATACAGAACCTGTGCAGACTGGGGACGATACAGATCACACCACTTACCCAGCTCCAGTTCCAGCTCCAAAAGAATAAGCACATCTCTGATAGCTTAAGCTTAGATACTGGACTCCATCACTCCATCACCCTATTCATCAAAACATCCCAAGCTCCAATTAGAAACTTTAGAAATGGTGTATGCGCAGAACCACCACTGGGAAATCTAACAAACACCTCCCTGTTGGTGTTGTGGCAAAACCTAACATCGAACAGCAGGTCTTTTTGGTGAACCTTATTAAGTAAGGCTGGTCCCCATTTTTAGACAAATGGACACAAGGGTAGACAGTTCCAACACACATACAGTTGAGTTTAAGCTCCTGGAGATGACCTGAGGTAAATGTGGCTCAACTACACTGTAAGCAGGTAAAGTAAGGACCTCAAGGCAACATCCTGGCCAAAAGTGCTATACAAAATTCATTTATTCTAACAGTATTTTTAACAGTTAACAGTATAACAGTTATTTTCTTAAAAGAGCTTTATGGAGTTTGTATTGAATTGTAACTGAACATAATTGAACATAAGACATTTCAATTCAAAGCTCAGTTATCTAACTTTAGGCATCCGCAATGTTAAATACAACGTGGATATACTGTATGGTTCTACTGAAGGACTGCGTATGATTCGTAATGGTGAAAGATGAACATTTCCCCTGAATTCATAGATAGATTGGTGAGTGCTGCATCAATGCTGCAGTAACCTTGTGAAGAAGAAGAAAAAAGCTTTAAAACCAGCGTCTGGTCGCCAAGACCCCCCTGGTGACTTACAGATGTGAAACAGTGCAAGTCTTCCAAGAGTTATGATGTACCATTAAACCCAGAACAGCTATTCCTGTACACAGCTGTCATTCATAAAGTGTAAAAATGTTGCAAAAAGGGTTTGGATTAAAAAATTTTTAAAAAGTCAGAAAGAGGCAGAGAAATAAGGACAAAGCTGGCACCGGTTCCTCGGGTTCCTCTGCCAATGCTAGTATTCCTGCCAGCATTATTCACCTTGATGCTAAGGGGAAAAGTGTTTTATCGTTCAAACCTGGAGGCTCAAAAGGAACCTGTTTAACGCTCATGAGTTTCTTTTATACAAACGTCTACAGGGGAAAATATCTTTGTTTTGGATTGACTTGATTGCCCTCATGGGCCACACAGGATGGAAAAAATGTATCATGCAATCATAAAAGTCATTATCGATCAAAGGGGATTTCCATTACATCAGGCATGTGTTGGATGCAGCATGAGCAACGGCGGCTTATCAGAGGAACCAGGAACGCTTCATATCTTTTGTTTTTCAAAACGGCCCTAATCATGAACTGAGGCCTCGTGATTCATTCCAACAAATTCATGATCAGACACGGCCAGGAAAGTTGCATGTTTGTCTTTTAAACCTGATCTTATTGCATAAGTACTACAACAAACCTTTGGGGATGGGGTGAGGATGGGGCCGAGGTAAAAGGTTGGCTTGCATACGACTTCCCGGGTATTTAAAAACGATTATGTCTTGTTTTTCCTTTGGACTTGGTGAAGAAGAGACAGATGTATAGATAAGATGATCCTCCTTACTCCTTAAAATGGGGGGTGATACTTCAAAGTCTCACCAGACATCCACCTCCCTGATGTGCTCCAATCTAGGAAATGGACATCCCCTTCCATTAGCAAGCATCAACGAAGCCAACACTTGTTTAGATCGAGAAAAAAAAAAAAAGGATTGATTTCATAGAGAACCCAGAGCCAGGCGTCTATCATCAGCCTCTCACTCTCTACCTTATAGATCCCAAAGGCAAGTCCCATGAGCGAAATTCATCACCAAACACACCCAGTGCTGTGTTCTGAACTCTCTCCTATAACCATCCAGCGTGATGCAACGTACAAACCTGAGACCAAACCCGAAAACCCTCAGTGCTTGACCGCCTCGGTATCTTCTTCTCACTGCTCCCTAATGGAAGCATTCATTATTTAGTGTCCATTGTGGTTTTAATCTCCAACATGTGTAAACTTCACAGAGATATTTTGATCAAGTGAAATCAAGCGCGCTGCGAACAAGCCTCATGTCAGAGAGCTTCAATCTATTCTTGTGTAAGTACGAGTCTGCTACCCCTCTCTGTCTTTCGGGAAACAGCAGGGCAGAACGTGCTCCGAGTCCCTGAATGTGCCCGGAGGTTGGATTTTGAGTGCTGCCAAATGCTTTGTTAGAATCCTGGCAGCACTCGGCATTCTCATAACACAGTATTATGTTTCTCATTAGAGCTGGAAATGAATTAAAAAAAAAATCAGTTTGCACTGATACACAAAACCATGTGTAAATGTGAGATGTTTTGGCTGAAATGACATTTTTCATATTCTTGCTCAACAACACAGGTGTCGTTAGACCCACACGAAACACCTTCGTTCAGTATCTCAGTAGATAAGATCCAAAATATCTGCTGATTTAACCCAAATCTCTTAGCTACTTGTGTTTGTGCTAGTGAGTTAATTTAAGTTAAACGTGTTTTCTATAATGTTTATAGCTATCCATTGGCTAGGTATTCAGCCGGTGAACTGGTACAACTTTTTAGTTTTAATCATTTGAACTAACATGTGTTCTCTGAACAGCTTGGCAACACACACTGTCTGGCCAACAAAAGAAATTCACACACTCTAAGATTTCATTCAGTCACCTTTAGCTTTAATTGCGGCACACAGTGTGGTGGCCAGTTTATGTGTGAAAATGATTCCTCATGCTCCCAGAACTATACTCTCTCCTTTTCTATCTGAGTGCTGGAATATGTCCGAGCCATCAGGGAAGAAAGAAAAACTCCATAGATGTGATACTCTGGTCATTCAGTACATTCAGGTGGTCAGCTGACTTCATTTTATTGCCCCATAACGTTGCTGAGTCTAGACCCGAAACACCTGAAGCAACCCCAGATCATAACCCAGTCTCCAGAGGCTTGTACAGTGGACACAGTGCATGATCGCTGCATCGCTTCCTGCGCTTCACTTCTTACCCTGACACGTCCATCGCTGATGCATCTTCACCACCTGTTTAAGTGGTCTCTGTTTATGATTTTTTTCCGACCACATTTCTTTCACAGAGTTGACGACTCAGCACTATCCTTCCGGGTTTAGATTTTCCAGTTCCAGTAATTTCTAATCTCCTTAGTTGTTTTCTTTGCTTGATGCATTTGACCTTCTGAAAATGTTTTCAACTTTTGTGTAGACGAAGCCTTCAGGTTTTATAATACTGCTGGATAAGAATTACACTTGAAAAAGTTGAAACTCTAATGTTGGACTGACTAGCTGGCTATAAGTTAACTGTTTCGATCTATTTCTAATCTATTTCTCTTGCTAGGCTAACACCAGAGTAGCCTTTAAAACTCTGAGCATTTTCTGCATTTTTTTTGTTTTGGTGTTTTTTTTATTTATTTATTTATAAACATATATAGGGCTCAGGATTGTGCAGTCTAGAGTGAAATATTTTTTTTAGCACAAAATAGGTAATATGATGAATTTTAGTTCATTTTAACGAACTATACAAGCATGACGGAGCAAAAAAGATTAAAAATGGTTCACATAGCCAAAGAAATAGCACAGCTACACATCATCACGTGTTATTGAGAGTTCTACATTTTCGCGATGTCATTCCCATATTCTCGTAGTGGTGAAATTTACACGTTATAAAAGTAATGATAACTTTTGCTCTACCTCACATATGCAGAAACCCAAATCCACAGTTTGATGTCTAAAGCCTCCCGGTTAAACCACGCTGGCAAGGCTTTGATATAAGCACTTTAAAAAAAGAAAAATGACCTTTGCTGTGTTGCTGGCACGGATCTGTGCCTCTTGGGTTTTAAGCATTGCTTTAAGCTGCTTGTAAATAACAATTATTTGCTAGTAATTAGATAGTTAAGATGGCTATCGCTATGGGAATGTTACGCTAATGTGATCATAGCAATCAAATGTGGGGGCGGGGCTAACCAGAAAACATGACAAAGCAGATTTTCAGAACTTTTTAAAATATATTTCATGTTGTGTAAATTGTAATTGAAACACCTTGACGAAATTCAGTAATCTGTTCGTTTAAACGCTACATTGAATCCCTTTTGTTTCTCCTTTTTCTTCTCTTTTCTGAGGTTTTTTCGCTCTGAGAGGGATTTCCATCATTTTCTGATCTGGCTCTGTTCTATTCCTTGTTATCCCCGCATCCTGAGAAATTCCTTAAATCATACATGTGTCCTCCTCTTTCTCTACCTTAAACGCACGTGTGTGTTAGCCGGAGGCCTAACGCCATCATCCGCCCAAATCAGATTCACGTTCGGTTCTCGGCCAGCTGTTCCTCATTGCGCCGAGGAGGGTTCGATGGCAGGCTCTGCCTTTATCACAGGGGGATTGAGGAGTGAAGAGAGAGACGGTAATTCATGCTTTTACCAGCAGGATTGAGTTTCATGCGTAAAGCCGTTTGCTCTGAAACAAAGGAATGAGAAGATGATCATGATGAATCGCAGTCTCGTCTGCTGCGGCGTGGAGGAAAATGTTATCTGTTATCTGTCCTCCAGGGATTCATCAGTTTCATTCACTCAGTCCTTGGACTTCAGTTATCTTCACAGATACACATATAGAGATAATCTTGGGGAAGAAACTTTGCAAGGAAGACAACACATCTTCATCTGGGCGACACTATACATCATTTCTCCTCTACAGTCCTGTAGTACAGAGCCAAGCAGCACTGAGAGTGTTGGGAAAATCCACAGGGCCCTTGTTGATTTTGCAGTGCAGTGGCACCTTGGCATACGAACGCCCCGCCTCATGAATTTTCACCTTAAGAACTGAAATTTTGCAAGAAATTAGCCTCAGAAAATGAAGCATTTTTGGCATACGAGCAAACAAGCACAAGTTAAGCAGATCGTCCTGATCTGACATGTCAAACAACATCCCAGCGATGTCTCCCATCAGCACCGCATGCTCTTCTGTCTTTCACCTTTTCGATGCCTCGCTAAATTTACTGTCACAATAAGGCACCATTTTATCGTGTCGCAGTCCTGGAGAGCCTGCAATATCAAGCTGAGTCAATTTCTCCGAGTGGTGCTGTAACACTTTTACAACAACAACATTTATGTCATCAGAGTTTTAAGTTCTTGTGAATTTCATGAAATATTTTCTTTGACAGTTAAATACAAAAAAAAGCCAGGAGAAGAAAAAAAGAAAAGAAAAAAAAAAACTTGTTCCTTGTCTTACTTCATATTTTCTAATATCTACCAAGGGCACGTGCAATAACGGTGCTCTATGTTCCCGTGGGTTGTACTTGACGTTTTAATAAGAACTTGAATCGCGACCCGTGTGGGATTTCTGAGCCGCCACGAATTTGTGGAGGGGGGGCGATTGATCAGTGCAAGATGAACTCCTGAGTGAAGAAGTAATTGGGTTTATTAGGATGTGAAAGACAAAGACGGATCCCGTGTCAGTCCTTTCGCACTTTTTCGGCGGTCTCGCTATGTTGCGGAGGAGCGGATTAGCTTGAACTCGTGCAACAAAATGGATTTGCGTTTTTTTTTCTGCTTGCGTAATGAATGCGTCTCAGAGTTTTCATGTGCAGTAAGTGAGCTTTACCCTTAAATAACCAAATCTCCAAATAAGCAGTTTAAAATAAATCGTTCTGGGGTGAGTAAACCTTCATAGGCGGGGCCAATAAGAGTCAACCTGCACTAAAGGATAAAAATTATCATTTTTTAACCATGGACTGCTTTAAAAAAAGTCATGCACAGATTTGATTTTGTTTCACCTTTTTGCAACCTTGTTACAAAACCAGAAAAAAAACAAACTTGAAGCTAAAAACCAAGCCTGGTCCTCTGAAGTGCAGGAACGAATTAGTGTTATTTTTTTTAATAATACCCAACTTCATTTCTTAAAACTGAACATGAGCAAGTTTGAGCGTGTGTTATCGTGTGTGTGTGTGTGTGTGTGTGTGCCCGTGTGTGTGAGTCAGTAACCTGATACGAGCTTTCTCGCCTTCAGGGAAGGATTGAAATTGTGATTGGAAGTAAGTATATTTTCGAGGTGATCAAACACACACACACACATGTACACACCCAAACACACATGCTGTGTCGGAGAGAGATTACATCAGTAGGATGAGCTTGGTAATTAGCCTCTGATCATCCGCTCTCGGGATGTAGCTCGCACTAAGCTCGGCCTCCAGGCCCTCCGGTTTCCTGCAAGCTGAGCATTAATCAACTCATGGTGCGTGATAGTGTACAGCGCTGATTGGTCAGAAGGTGTTGATTAATTACCTGTAACAGCAGCTCTGACAGTAACACAGGTTTATATCATATAACACCGTATTGTTTCCATAGTAACCTTCCCCCACCCCTCCTTTAATTAACAATAACTTTGCGGTGATTATTTTCCTATGAAGTGTTTTCATCCTTAGCTTTTACTCTGAGTTATATCCAGACGATCACTCACCTTATAGAGTATCGGTCCAAATTTTGTGTGCAGATATCTGAACACTTTCTCCATACTATCCATCCATCCATCCATCCATCCATCCATATACAGTATATATATATATATATATACAGGAGCCATCCGAGGTTTGTGATTTTTTTTTTTTTCATTTTTCCCACCACTCAGAACGACCACTGTGTGGAAAATGTGGTCTGATGACTTCTGTTATCACAACATGGCTTCTATTACATCCTATATGATGTGCTGTGGGATTTCATGTGGCTTATGAGCAAGAGCGAGAACGACTGTGGGTTTATTCCTCCAACCCTCATGCAAGCACATAGTGGAGCGACTGTCTGGGCAAAACCGATACCGCTTTAATAAATGAAAATTTATAAGAAGTGGAGGTTTTGCCAGTGGCTCGGCAGGGACTCTACATCAGCCTCGTGGTCAAACAAACACACAGCGTCGGGGGAAAGAGTGCCAGACGACATCTGTTAGAGGTTAGAGCTCTTTATACTGCAGCGATGTGATGGTCTGACTCTGCCGGTGATGAACATGAGGAGAATAATTCGCTCAAAAAATGGCAACTTTGCTAATTATAAAGGAAGGCTAGGTGTAGTACAGGTATTGTATTGTATGCACAGAGTTCACTATTAGCCTATATTATTGTCATGTTAGTGTTTTTGAATAAATTGTTTAAGTGCAAAAATTTTCTTTGTTTCTCTCGTATTAAACTGAACTAAACAATGACACAAAATACCGATATTACACATAACTCTACATTAGCTGTATTTCTGATGCAAGCTTTATATAATACTATAAAGAACCTAGACCTCCTGAAAACAGAACCTACTCAGAAACATGGCTAAATGGATAACATTATCGCTTGCTAGATATCCAGCTATTCTTTATCTTTTGTTTCAAAAGGATTAGCTAGATTTGTTCCTACATTTCTTATTGTCTAGACACTGCTAGCTGCGAGCTTACTTCCTTACCAGCTAATCACACAAGCAGTATGTAGTTATATAGTATAAAGAGTGGGAATGGAAACAGAACCTGAAGCTTTCTGTTCACTGGTATTTCGCTAAACTCCAACATTCCAACATCCACCACTCAGGCTCTACTTGTAAAATCACTTTTTTTCCCCTTGATTATCTGTTGCATGTATATACACACATACACGGACCTGTCTTGCCCTCCGGACCTGTCTGACCCATCCTGGTGCCCCGCTTCTGCTTGGAGATTTCGTCACATGGATGCCCCGTGTGT
>JAQMYG010000016.1:21394905-21405268 GCA_030014215.1 Clariallabes teugelsi
CATTCACATTCCATACAAACTTAAATAATTCTTTTGATTGTGTAAAGCTGCTTTGAGGCAATGACAATTGTTAAAAGCGCTATACAAATTATTTATAATCATACATTAGAACAGGGACAAAGTCTGATCACTGTGACTTTAATGATTGAATGTTTTTGGTTCAACATTAACTGGTTTGAGTGGTTTAGAAACTGAAGGTCTTCAGGGATTTTCACACAAGATTATCACCAGCTACATCCAAGTCTTACTCCCCCCCACTTGTCTCTCCTTACTGCTTCCTTATGTCTGCCTGGTTTAAAGAATTTTCTCATGTCCATCTACAGGAGTCAAGAATTTTTGAGTCAAAATAAAATCATTACTTATCATATTTTAATCTTGTTTCACACTGATTGCTGATTGCGTAATAGACCTGCCTGCTGTGGTGTCCGCACCCAGACCGAGAGGTACGCCTTATACTTTGGGTTTAACTGCATTGCAATCGCATGAAGCTTAGAAAATAAAATCCATTATATCTTGATATTATTAACATAAATAAGTAGAGGAGTGTGATATGGAGAAGCGGGATATTCCACTGCCAAATATGAGTGCTTGTTAAAACTTTTAAAGAGGCAGTAAAAGGTGTCTAGCGATGCTCATGCTGTCTCTGTACCTAGTCAAGTGCCACAATACCTACTCTGGGACTCTATAAAGTCCTGTGGTGCATATCATGGTAATGTCTGAACTACAGTACTATGGTAATACTATTATATAGTAGGTAGGTACTTTAGTTTCCTATGGTTACATATAGTAATTATCCTGACATACATTCTACAGTATTGCAATTTTTCCTGTAGAGTTTAATCCTGGTTTAAGCAGGGTTGAGGCTAACAAACATACCCGCAAAGTAAGGTCAGGAATGTAGGACGTCTAGAATCCTAAATTTCTCAGTTTGGTCTTAGAATGTAATAGATAAACATTACTAGAGCACATCACATGCTTTGTTTCAGCTCAGATGGAATTCAAGCAGTCCAGTTAGTCATGTCTTAAAACCTGGAGCCAGCCAAACCTACTTACGTTTGATAGCAAGCCTGAAGATGATTAACATTATTAATACGTTTTCCTACAATAGGCCCCAAAATGGCATCTTTGAGCTCATTTATCTCATTTTTAGATTCACTGATTCTTTCACAGTGGGCCTTCTTCACAATTCCAGCCCTTGTATGATCAGCCATTGGCTTTGCTGGCTCACTTTACTTCAGCTACAATGACAACAACATCAATTTATGAAAAGTATTAGATAGGAAACAGTTTAGGCAGGAGTTTAGTTGGAAATTACAATACAAGCACATCAAGAAGAAAAGTTATCTACGATAATCAGACTTTTAGGGCAGCTGTCAGAGATGGCGTCCCTTTGTTTCTCCTTATCGACTGTTTTAGCAGAGGTTCTGATTATGTTGACTAAATTTAACACTAAACAAATAAAAACCATTATTCGTTATTCTCCCTATCAGACTTAGCATTCAATTAATTTGAGCTATAGCTAGCTAACGGTAAAAAAGTAAAAGTATAATTTTTTTTAAATGGTAATTTTACAATTTTACATTTTTAAATAAATGTGATCTAGTGTTCTGGTGCTAAACAGTCAGTTGTAAGGCTTATCAGGAATCAGTCATGTACGGTATATAAGATAGTCGTTGTTGTTTATGAAAAGTCTCCATTAATAGTGCATCCTGATGAGGTGTTCCTCAGGGTGCAATGTTAGGCCACAGGAATTCAGTGATCCACGTGACGGTTTGCAAAAAGCCCGACTGGCTCATTAAGTCTTCTCTGTCTGAGCAGCTGTCTGCGTTGGTAATGGCCGTGCGTGAGTG
The DNA here is from genome assembly GCA_030014215.1 of Clariallabes teugelsi. Classification (NCBI taxonomy): domain Eukaryota; kingdom Metazoa; phylum Chordata; class Actinopteri; order Siluriformes; family Clariidae; genus Clariallabes; species Clariallabes teugelsi. The sequence goes on from JAQMYG010000016.1 coordinate 21,396,756, forward strand.
ATGTTTGCTTTGAACTCTGACAAGAGAACATTTAGCTTCAAGAAACTTCATAATTACAGGCCATGGTGTGAGAAAGGTGTGTGTGAGAGAGAGATAATGAGAAACTCTGAAACTGTGTCCTAGTGGGAAAAGGACAGGCGAGTTATTAACGCTGACCTTTACTCTCTGCTTGTGGTCACCAGCGCTGTACACTCAACTCAACTAAGCGTCTGAATCCGATCTCCTTAACGCACGTGACCTCAGAGATCCGTCAGTCAGTCAGAGTGTGTGAGCTTCAAGTTCCTGGTAATGTTACCTGATACACATGTTGCATGTCTGCGCAATGCAGGGAGCAAATTAATTAATTAAATAAATAAATAACTAAATTAAGCCCCGCTGTTCGATCACGTCTAATTAATTCCTGGAATGTGCGGTGGATTTCAGCTCAGAATTTATGAGTGCTGAACAGAACAGTAGGGCTGCGGATAGCTTGAGGCCATTGGTAAGACATTGTTCATTAATTAAAAGCACAAGCTGAGGGTTAAAGGTTACGTCCTCCCAGGTGGCGTGACGCCGCGGGCACAGCCAGTCTGACGCTCAGCTAATGACGTCTCCTGCCCGTGTTTGGTCTGAGCAGGTTTTCAGACTTGGAGAAAGGAGACTGAGAGGATGAAAGAGAGAAAGAGAGGGAGGAAGGAATTAAATTTAAGCTGGGCGTTTAAGCCTCACTTTTTAAGGCGTGTTCAACCACCTGGGATCAACTTGAGCCTGAGGCACGGACTGAGGTCCAATTCAGGATTTACAATTAAAAAGCCTTTTTAAAATGTGAAGTGACATTTAAAAAAAAGGAGTTTGTCATCCCATAACCTTCCACTAACCATCTCATAACTATAAACTAACCATTCATTAACCACCCGCTAACCATCCAATAATCATTTTAACTACTGTGATGGACATTACCACATTAGCGGAGTTTACAGAAATTATGCATGTGTCCACCTGTTTGTATTTCATATGTACAGTACATGCACTGAGAAACTTAAAGCAATTTGTAAATAATTTTTAGATTTCTTAAATAAGTACATGGCAGAAAAGGCTCTGTGATATTTATTTATTGAGTTTTTATATGCTTATTCATTCATTAATGATATTTTTCATTAATTTGATATTTGACTTACTCTTTTTTTCAATTTCTAGCTTTCAACCATTAAGACATACAGTATATAATTTAAAAAGATAATAGTAATATATCATTTTCCCCGTATTTTGTATTTAATCAATGAATATATTTCATCTATGAATTCCTTATTTATTTATTTATTTTTGTTTGTTTGTTTGTTTGTTTGTTTGTTTGTTTATCTTTATACTCATTATTCTTATTTTCCTGTGGGCATTTTAGGTATCAAAAATGCCCCAATGGGACTTTAAATATTTTTAATTAATTTATTTATTTATCATATTCATTTTTACTTTTTTATTTTATGTATGGAGTTTTTCAGGGTATTAAAGTAGCTATTGTATTTTAAGATTAGGAGTGTGTGCAAAAACACAACCATTCTGACGTGATTTTTAAAATTTTGATTGTATTGATAAATAAAACAAAAATGTATACAAAATGCATAATTATTTATTATATATACTTTTTTTGTTGTTGTTATTTTAAACATTTTAATTTATTATTTATTTTTACTTTCCACTGTAAAGAACTGTGTTTAAAATGGATATTTATAGAAATGAAATATGTGATAATTGTGGTGATTTTCTGGATTTGAGTGTGAGGTGGCCTGTGCTGCTCCCCCTGACCGAGGCGGTGTGTGTGTGCAGTTGTCCTCCGGAATTGAAAGGGGGATCTGGAGGATCAGCGTGTGTGGAGTGCTGTAGAGTGTTTGGGTGAAGACCTCCGTGTGTGTGTGTGTGTGTGTGTGTGTGTGTGTGTGTGTGTGTGTGTGTGTGTGTGTCTTTGTGTGTTATCAGCAGAGCACAACAGCCTCTAGCAAAGCTAATAATGTATAGTTAACAGTGTGTTTGAGAAACTCTTATAAATCAGGAAGAACAAGCAGCTGTGCATGAGTTTCTCAGTGACCTTTGGTTAAATTATTGTTATTATTGAGTCAGGATTAAAGGGCCGCTGACATGAAGCAAACCATAACAGAACGTTTCAGCTTGTTTCCATGCTATCAAAACATTTACTGTTGAATGTGAAATAGTATTTGCTATAATTATAGGATTTTAATTATAAAAAAACACAACAAGTACAGTATCTAGCAGACCAGAGCTACGCCTCCGCTCTTTTTAGCTGATGAGACACCTTTCTGATTTCACATTGTTCCCAGATCCCCAGTGTCAAAAGTCAGATTTAATGCATCGGACACACACAGGACTGGTTCTGTACTGGTTTTGCAGGCGAAATACATCGGACAAATAGGAGAATTCTGTTCAAACCTTAGATGGCGATGGTAATGACACGTCGACTGTCTGTTCAGCCTGTGCACCTGCCCTGCCCCGAATCAGCCCCAGCGATGATGACAGGGTACCTGTGGAGAATGCGGCTGCTGAATAAGACTGACAGAAGGTCAGCGGTGAGGACAATAAGACAGCTCACGGACTGTGAATAATGGCTGCGGTTGTGCTCGTGAGCTGGATGATTGAGCAGCAGCAGGTGGGTTCGAGGAGCGCAGGTGAGGTGCTGTAATAAGACTGGCACGAGTGCGGACATTTGAATGCTGGAGAAAGAAGATGAGGAACTTATCCAGAGCCAGTGATGATTTACTCAGGTCCACCTTTCTCACTCCGTACCACGACTGATCAGCAGCGTCCTGCAGGTTACAGAGTGGAGCCTTTAATTATCCAGTAAACCTGTCACAAATTCCCTCTCCATTCTATACCAGGTGGTTCGTTCCAAGTGGTCCAGGTGCTTTTGTTAGTGTTTTGGGATTGTTGTACGTAGCTTATTTTGAGACATCGCAGAACCCTTGGAGAACCCCTTAATCCTAGGAGTGTAAGAAGTTTTTCGGTTTGTACCGCACACTTAGTCAGATGCTCTTCTTTAGGAGTTCATTGGATAGTTAAAGCCTTTAATAGGAAAACACTTTGCTGCATGGTTCTTAAGACTTTAAAATACTTATTGCCCTACGTCTTCACTTCTGTGTTCTGTCCTGTTGGGAAGTTTTGTGTCTCAGATGCGTTCATTCACACATTAATCCCTGTACCATCCTGGAAAGATTGTTCCCTGTAATGTGTAAAATGCCACGTTTGATTAAAGCAATGAACAGCCCAACATTATCCAGTCCTCCGTCTTGGAGTGTTCTGTGTTTCCATTCCTGTGCACACACGCACACACACACACACTAGAACCAGCACACTGCGACGTGTCAGCCTCGTAGTCTTAGGAGTGTGTTGTGTGGAATGACAGGGTCATGAATAATGACCATTTACTACTAAAGGGGAGGAGAGAAGAGTTTCAGCTCTTCAGCTCGAGAGGTTGTAAATGATGAGCCACTAAAAGGCTTTGAAGTGCGGAAAAGCGGCCGAGCGCGCCGACGAGTCCGTCAGAGGAGCTTTCTTTCCCGCAGCTGAAGGAGATGGGTTTCGAGGGCTTTTTGTGTCAGTGGGAGAGCAGAGAAAGGAAACTGAAGTGTTTCTCATTAACGGCTGCTTGTATCTGCTCGCTAGCGGGAACGAAAGCGACATGTGGATTGATTTGTAATCGGATAAACCGCTTCAGGACGTTCTGTTTTATCTATTTGACAGATGTTCAGCTTGAGGCTGTTGTCATTGTTGATTATTTTCCCACAACAGAATGGTTCCAACTTGTTTTCTTTTCATTTCATGTTGAGATCACGGCGTCTTGGCGCACACACTAATGTCCGCGATAAAGATCTAATGTATTCGCATAGCTATAAACAGACCCACTGACAGAGCCCGGATCCTTTTACGGAAAAGGAATGCTAGCAACGCTAATACGCGTTTATGTGTCTTGTGTTTTGTAGGTTGTTAGCTAGCACCTGACACACTGTGTGTATGCGTGTGAGAGTGTGTGTGAGTGTGTGTGTGCTCTTGTGTACACATGTGTGCCCTCTGAAAGCCGAAACACATTTTCCCCTTCTCAAGAACGGCATCAATTGTGTTGTCGATTTAAAAAAGCATTCTGGTTTCAGGTTACGAGCGCGGCCTAAATGGAGAGGCGCTTATCGCTCTGGGTGCTCGAGGCCCTTCTGCGGCCTCCTGTTATGTTTCAGCTGCTCTTCATTACCCGTGCTTTCACCTTGCTCTGGTGACAAGGTCGGGCTGCGTTTAGACTCCGGGACTTTGCAGCGCTACAACGCTACCCCGTGTCAGCACATTTCTGCGATGGCATATTGTACGGGTCTGGCTCTGTCGAACGGCCTTGGCAGGTGCACAGACTAAGAGTGAGAGCTGCGCCAATCCAGGCTGGTGATAATACTCGTGTCAGAGATGATATCAGCCCTGGAATAGGTCGCCCGCTCTTGGGATGTCAGACGCCGTCTGTCTGAAGCTCAACCTTCAAGTTCACTCCGTGTCGTCACCCTGGTCACGCTGCGTCTCAACACAAACGCTGCTATTGGAGCCTTATTTCTCATCTGAAACACTTACATGTACAAGGACTTTAGGCTAATAATGTACAGTAAATAACAATAATCTAGCTTGAGGAATCTCTACTCATTACTCTTTATATAAAAAGACCAGAATCTATGATTTGAAAGCAATCAGTAATTTCTAAATGTTTCTTACTTATTTATTTAACAGCAGTCTAAATATACAAGGGTAATCTATTTTCCTGTCACCAACACCAGCTAATTTAGCCCGCTAACATGCAGGTTCTATGCAGGTGCTGTATGTTTTTTTTTATAACTCTTGCATCCTATAATATATAACCTGGTCATAAAAAGGTCACCATTTTAGAAGAATAAAATTAAGAAAACCTTAAGGTTCAGAAGGATCCTTATAAAAAAACACTTGTTAGTGAGACTCATCATAAAAAGGAATTCAGTTTGTTAGGGAGCATAAAGATTAGACTTTGGAGTGATGGAAAAAGGTCATGTGACCTGATGAGTCCAGATCGAGCCTATTCCAGAGTGATGGGCGTGTCAGGGGGTAAGAAGGGAAGTGCATGAAGCGATCATGCATAGTGTCCACTGTACAAGCCTCTGGAGACAGTGTTATGATCTGGAGTTGCTTCAGTCGCTCAGGTCTAGACTCAGTAACGTTATGGGGCAATAAAATGAAGTCAGCTGACCACCTGAATGTACTGAATCACCAGATTATCACTATTAACTCTAGAGTTTTTCTTTCTTCCCTGATGGCACGGCCATATTGTCAGAAACTCATCAGTGCTGAAACAAAGATCTAACAGACCACCCGTCTATTCAACATGCCGCTGTTTTTATTGACAGGGTATGAAAAAGGCATAATGTGATTAATATAATCCAAACCCACGAGGAGCGAGTTAAAACATGAACCACTCAACAACATATTTCTCTAATATAATGTAGCGATTTAAAGTTTATAAGATGAAAATAAAACTCAGTTGATCATGTTACAGAGAAACCAGGAAGTGTAAACGCCTCTGTTCTAAAAACGTCTGAACTTTCGCTCTGACACTGGAGACTCCTTCCAGAAATCAAGAAATCAATGAGCTGTTGCTATAGAAACGCTGACCTGTTAGAAAGAACACGTTTAATAAAACCCTATGTGATGAATTTTAGCGTATATATCAGCTAGCACCGCGCTTTTCGACTCATCTTTCTTTGCGTGGTTGTCTCCTGCATGGAATGCATGCGCGTCTATGTATGTTCAAGATTAGCAAGCGGGCTAATTCGGTACGAACACAAACCGCTGATTGTTGGTATGGTTGCCAGGTTGGCCGGCGTCCCGCTCGGCACACCGCCACCGGTCCGTTATAATAAAATCTGCTTCCTGAGATATGGATCTGTAAGAGGAGACGGGAGAAGCAGAAGTAGCCTCACACACTAAGCAAGAACAAAAACAAGCCTCGGCCTTTAATAATTCAACCGCTCAGCAGGCGACTCGGGCAGCAGCGGGACCTGGGTGGGTGTTTTTTTCACTCCCTCTCTCGCTCTTTCTCCATTTTATCAGCTATTCCCTTTGCCGGGTTCCTCGTGAGAAGAACAAGAAGGCAGTCGAGTCTCGCAGGGTTTCACCCCGACGCCGTGCTCAGCCCCCTGTTGGGTGCGGATCAAACGAGGTCGACCTTAGAACCAGCTCGGCATGGCATGAAGATTTTTCAAAGAGTAGGTGCTACTTATTGGAAGCCGAGAGAGCGAAGTTGGCCTACTTTTGTGTGTGTGTGTTTGTGTGTGTGTGTGTGTGTGTGTGTGTGTGTGTGTGTTTGAGAGAGAGAGAAAGAGAGAGAGAGAGAATGAGCAGCTAGCATGGGGCGGAAGGTCAAACAGGGACAGGGGAAATATTTGTGAGCGCAGAGGCAAGCCAGAGGACATATCTCAGCATCCAGGCTGTTTATATTTGGCTCATGGTGTGAGTGGTGGTGTATATGTTTAAACACAATGACCTGGCTGACACCTTTAAACGTTACAAATGGTTAAAAGCTTATGTGGATTTTTATGATATGATAAGTAGAGCTGTGAATCATAACCACACTGTCGAATTGATTTATATCAGGATGATTCGATTCAGTAGAACTAACGATTGAGCTTGATGTGTTTCAAGCAGCTTTATTTCTTACATGTATTAAAAAATATCTAATAAACACTGGAATGCTGTATAATGTTTTTATCTTGCCAGTATTCTGCTCGTATTCGAGCTGTAAAAAGTTTCAAGACTAGTTTTATAACACACCCACAGATGGCAGCACAAGGCCGCATGCACAGTCACAGGGAGCAGCGACCTTCATAAGTCAGCGTGCCAAAAGACATCATCCTGTGTACATTGGGAGCTGTGCAATGGGAGCTATTCGGTGCATTACCATGTCTTCTATTTCATCATGACGATGCTGCAACAAGCCGTTTGAGGTGTTAGAGATCAGGAAGACCATCGTAGAACCTAAAACTCCATAAAATGTCGAAACCATTCGTCAACTTGTGCATGATGATCGTCTGAGAACAATCCACAACATTCCAAGCTGTTGTCGGTATGTCATACGGAACAATCCAGGCAATCCTCACGTGAGATTTGAACATGTGCTGTGCTGCTGCCAAGTTCGTCCCCAGGCTGCTGACCCAGGAGCAGAAGGAACATTACATCGAAATTTGCCAAGAACTCCGTCAGCATGCTGTAGATGACCCGTCCTTCATGTCGAGGATCATTACCTCATTACCAGTGACGAAACGTGGGTGTATGAGACGAAGCAAAAGTCTTCACAGTGGAAAAGCCCACAACTGAAAAGGCAAGGCAGTTCCACAGCTCGACCAAGTGCATCAACATTCGCGGGATCGTGTATTGAGAATTTGTCCCCAGGGCCCAGACTGTCAATAGCGAATTCACTGCCAGGTTTCGAGACGTTTAAGGGAGCCACAAAACAGAGCTTGTAAAGAGAGCTAATCTCAAAACCTTGTAAAACAAGTTCCCGTTCGCATAAACCATCGTGCCATGGCAGTGAGAAACCTTAAAGCTTAAATCCTCAGTGTGTAGAATTCCACATGTTGGAAAAGGAAAATCACTAACACTGGAGACTCCTTCTGTAAAATGTTAAAGAACAAGTTCTTGAAGAATGCTTCCTCATTTGAATGAGCGGTTACCATAGAAACGATAAACCTGCCTTACAGTCCACTAAATTCTGCACACAGCACCAATCAGAGGTGATCGCAGGTTCACGAGTAACACAGCTTTTTAATTGGTTTGGTTTGAGCGAGATGGAAAACTCGACAGCACAACCTCAGGGCTTCCCTGTTAATAAACCTGCTCCCTCAGGGGGCGTCTTAAATGTAAATCCAAAGTGTATGCAGCAGCAGGGGAACACACACACACACACACACACACACACACACACGTTCATCCCATAGCTCACTCAATACCTTTAATACCTTTAAACTTCTCATAGTCCCCCTTGCTGTGTGTGTGTGTGTGTGTGTGTGTGTGTGTGTCCCTGTTAGTATGTAAATCATGGTGGTAGGTCACTCTTCTCACCCAGCCGGGGTCAGAGGTCACCTAAAGGCATGCGTTCTCCTGTTGTCCTGCGCACCCTGCTCCTCCCCTCGTCAGGGTTTGAGAGCAGCCATTGTGGTGCAGAAGCACTGACCAGATGACCACCAACCGTGACCGTGGTCTGATCAGTGCTGGGGTCACAGGTTTTACGCATTCAGCCATTCACTTCATTTTTTTGAGAGGAAAAGAATGAAAAGAAAACCAGAAATGGATATGTTTACAATAAGACAAGACCTTATATACAGTAACCTTATATACTACCCTCGGTTTTGTAATGTGGTGATATTTCCTACTTTCATAATCCATACACTACCAGTCAAAAGTTTGTACACCCCTTCTAACTCCATGGTCGTTCCTGATGTTTATTTCTTTCTACACTGTAAAACAATACT
>JAQMYG010000016.1:21418320-21429320 GCA_030014215.1 Clariallabes teugelsi
ATTTTAAAGTAGATTATTAAATCCGACACATAACTGTTCATAACATCACTTTTACTCAACATTTAGATTTCACTTATGGTCCAGGTTAAACTTCAGACAGAGATCTAAATACTGCAGAAGTTTCAAGACACGCCCACAGTTTGCCGCATGAGCAGTACGATGTCAAAACTTGCACTGGCAATTGCACTGGAATTTATACTGGCAAAGTTTCATTAACTTCTGATGCTGTGACTTATTTTGGCTGGTCAGACATACAGACAGGAAGAGTTCTGACCAACGTACAGACAAAATCTTGCCTTTATTTATATAGATGATTAGATTAAGACTAGACGACTAGACAAGCATTTGAAAAAAAAAAAAAAGATGAGTCAGCTAGTTAAAACACAGCCAAGGAGAACCTACATATAAAGAGACGTGCAGAGCTTGTGCATCTGCAGTGCAACACTGGTTATTACTCATAACACACACACACACACACACGCACACACACACACACAGGTGTATGGATCTGCATTTGGTCTTCATTAACCGTAAGAAGATTTTCAGAAGTCGGTTCTTGTGAATATAAACAGCTCTGATCATCCTGCACCTAAACACGAGTGTGTGTTACACTCCGTCCTCTGTGTGGGATCGGGCGCTGACAGAAGGGTCCGGCGGGACGAAATCAGACACACGAGTGTGTCTTGGACGTGTGTGTTTTTATAGAGCTACCCTCATTCGGGCTACACTGCTTCGCTTTCTTTTTTCCATCCATCCGACTGCCTGCCCTGGGTTGCTGGTACTGTATAACAAGACCCTCAGGAGTTTCTGTGTGTGTGTGTGTGTGTGTGGCGTGATATGGAAGCGTGAGCGACAGCAGATTGTATTTTTTTTTTTCCATACAGCCCTCATGGAAGCCACTTGGCTGTCTGTCAGCGAATTCTCAGTCAAAACACACACACACACACACACACACACACACACACACACATACATCATGGTTATATGAATGCTGCTACAATATAATAGCTACACTTTTTTTTTTCATTAAATCAATCTGAAAACCTCATCTCAATCATTAGCATAAACACGCAGTTGCGCTTAGCGCTCATAGCTTAGCTTAGTACTCATAGTTTCTCCAGCTCGATTTGCTTAGGAGGGTTTCTGCAAGATTATTTTAATCATGTTTAATCATAGTAATCCTCATTGCTAATCTCTAGCAAGACAACAGAAAAACATTTGTACATGAGGAGCTAAATTGCTAATCGCTCCTCAGAGGAATGTTGTAACGTAAGTGCTGTAATTAGATCTCTTTTAATACTCGTTAAGTATAAAGTCAATTTCCAGAAGCTATAATGCACGTCTATGGTACATACAGCAGCACACACTGTGTCCTCATGGACATAAAACCGTACGACAAGTACGATAGTCTTTATTCAGTACTACTGTATACTGGAGATGTTCTGATGTAAAATTAATTTGTAGAGTTAAAACGGTTCTTTCAAAGAAAACTTTGTTACAAAGTCTAAGCGTGAGTGTGAGATGCTAGTCTGCTTTTTTCCCCTCATGCTAAACTCTAAATTCGCAGTTTGTTGAATTTTAATAATGTTGCTCCTCTTTATCCACGGGGTTCACAAGGGCGAAGTGTACCACGCTGACCCTGACATCATCGCTAGAACACGTGAGGACCAGAACACCGCCAGGAAAAGTGCGCTTAGCTGCTTCTGTTAGCATCGATCATTTTCCACTCAATTAAATCAGCATTGCGACCGAAGGGTTTATTTGTTCAGTGCCCACTTGCATGACTCCGTTTGTCCATGTGTGTGTGAGAGAGAGTGTGTGTGTGTGTGTGTGTGTGTGTGTGAGTGTATTAGCAGGCAGTGTTAGTCCCCGGTGAGGTTCATATTGAGACTGGACATGGATGTGGAATATTAAATTATCTGAACTCCGCAGAGCTTTCGGAGCATGTGCGTCGTAGGTTTGCGGGTTTTATGTAAGCAGAGTGTATTTGCATAAGACATTTTTCAGCACTGATGTGGAATGAGTGAATGAAACACACACACAGTGGTGAGTGTGGTTTTTTTGGGCAGTCCTGAAGTTCTTTCACAGCTCGACTAATGTGCAAAAGCAGAAGAAAAAAAAAATCAACACTTTGCCCATATGTGAACTTCTCTCTGTCTCTGTGTGTGTGTGTGTGTGTGTGTGTGCCAGAGAGACTGGGAAGCGGTTTCTCTGTATTCTCCGTCGTTGCCAAACCCAACAGAGGAAACGGTGCCTCATGTGTTAGAAGCTCAGGTGAGCAGAATGGAGGAACACGTGTTTTCCACATTATTTACTTTCTGCTAAAGTGGGTTAAAGAGTAACATGTGTAAAGAAAAAGGGAGAAAAAAAAACAGTCAGGACTCATAAAAGGTTCGCTTTCTAGGTCATAAAGTGTGAAAGACTCGGGCAGTATTCCAACATCGATCAAATCACCACATCTAGCATCACCTCAAAGTGATTTTTTCATTTTGATTCTGCAGAATAACAGAAGAGTAAAAACTCCCTTTATTTCTCGATATAATCCCCTGCTACACTAATTCTCTTATCCCAGTGTTTCACTAGTGCTTGGACACCGCGAAGGTAGAAGGTTGATCACGCAGCCTGCTTCACATCTGAAATTCTGGCCTACCAGGAACTCCTTAAATGGCCTAAACATGTGGAAATGACTTTGCGAGGTCAGGAGGACTGTGCACAGGGTGTGGCACTGCAGTGAGCACCGAGCCACCTCGGCATTCATGGACTTACTGCCCTCTTTAAAACATTTGCACCGTTTCAATATTTTACTGTGGCTAAGAGAACACGCCTAGCATTTATTTAAAAGGATACGACACACTGAGCAGCCATAACATTAAACGCCCTCACAGGTGAACTGAGTAACACTGATTAACTTAGTTACACAGGTACCTGTTAAGGAGTGCGAGATAAGGAGTGAGCAGCAAGTAAACACTCGATGAGCTTGAGGAGCACCTTTGACACTATAGGTGACTCTTTATTTCTTAATATATAACAGTTAGTTCCGACCGGGCAATCTGATTGAATGAGAGAGATTCCATGGGTGCTGATAATAGACAGTAACAGTACTGAGACGTGTAACTGTATCTATATGTATATGTACTGTATATGTATACAACCTTGGAACCATTACATTAACGGAGCTGATATTCTAAAGTGGAACACGTGGAAATCTAAAGTAAATCTGGTAATTTTCTTAGGACTGTCCACCAACTCCATGGTTTATTCTCCTCACCTTTTGGCTACAGAATACCGAAAAAAAAACACTTTCACCCTTGTTAATTATACTAACTGTTGGTCGCCAGCTCCACCAGGTGCGGTTAGTTAGTTCCTCTAGTCATGGAAGAATATAAGCAGAATAACTGGTTAAATAAATAAATAAATCATATTCTGTTGATAATAAATGGTGTTTGTGGAGCTGCTGTATTAAAGCAATATCACAATCATAGTTGTGCTGAATGTATTTAACTTTAATATAGAGAAAAAAGACGAGCTGGTGAGGGAACGACTGATGTCACGGCCACGCCACAGCATGAATGCATCAGAAATTGTCATGTTTTTTAATTTAATAAATAATAAATCATTGGCGGATTGCTGTAGTATAAGAGGAATAAAACATTTACCTAAGATGTTGCTAAAGAAATGCCAGAGCTGGTAACTATTACATGACTTCATCACATGTTAAGGCTTGTTTTTGATTATCTTCCTCTAGCGTGGATCATTACTTGTGGTTAAACACCCCAACTTTTTAAGTTTCACAATTGAATCCATTCTAATTTAAATTGTTTACATTTAATTTTGAATTAAATTTTATGAAAAAAAAAATTTCCCTTGTTTATGAGATTTCCAAAAAACAGTTGATTTTATGGATTTTAGCATAAAACAGTCGGTGGTTACTGAATGGTTTCAGCAAAGAGTGAAAATACGCTTTAACACTTCCTATTCATTTCTTTTTGAAATGAAATTTTAAGTCAAAAGCCGTGTTTTAAAAACAGCTGGGATGTCACTGAATTCTCTGTGTTGTTACTGATGCGTATCTTTGCATTTTGATGGAAAAAAAACGATATTTGTTTTTATTGTACATGAACACACGAAACACACCGTAAGTGCATCCACACACTGTACTTCATATCACATGTTCATCTTCATGTCACCCGTCATCTGATCATCATGTGGGATCCGAGCAGCTCCAGAGAACCTGCGGAGTGACACACGGTTCTCCTACAAAGACTGCAGGCACTTAAAAAAAAAAAAAAACTTTCATTGTCCAACTAATTACAAAAATATCTCCAGAGCTGAGGAGGAGACTAAAACGCTGCACACACTCCTGAATGGATGAGTTTTTTTATTTATTTATTTTTTGTCCCTCAGGAGTAAAATAAAGTGGAGTGGAGTGTATGCGTGTGGATAAAGTCAGTTCTTGAGGTAAAAAAAAAAAAACTTTTCTCATATATATGCTAATAAGTAAAGGAACGTCTTCGGCTCCTCGGCAGCTTTTCAGCGTCGTCTCTTATTGAAGCTCGGAGATTACTACACGCTTCCCCATTAAACTCAGCACGGCTATCTGTGTGGGCTAGCGACGGTTATTTGGTGTGTGTATGTGTGAGTGAGTGTGTGTGCACCCATGTGTGGATGACTCAGCGCATATTATTAATCAATAACGCTAATAACGAACTATTTTTAAACGACCTTTGGTGCCCAAGCTTCTCATTAGCAAGTAAAGAATGTTTACGGTACATTTAGCATCACGTGGCAAACATCGCACATGTCCTCTATTACACGGGTTTGTATAAATTGTATTCACAGCATATTAATCAAACGGCTGCTGTTACAGTTTTCTGCTAATCTCAAATTTTTGTTGATTTGTTTGAATTCCCTCACTCATTGTCTATACCGCTTTATCCTGTGTGCAGAGTCACGGCGGGCCTGGAGTCTATCCCAGGAGACTTGGGGGACGAGGTGGAGTACACCCTGGACAGGGTGCCAATCCATCTCATGGCACACACACATACACACACTACGGACTATTTGGGAACGCCAGTTAACATTTCTTTGGACTGTGGGAGGAAACCGGAGTACCCGGAGGAAACCCACCAAGCACGGGGAGAACATGGAAACTTCATGCACACAGACCCCGAGGCGAGAATCGAACCCAGACCCTGAGGTGCAAGGCGACAGTGCTAACCACTGAGCCACTCTGCCACCTCTGATTGGTTTAAAATAAACTGAAAAGAAGAAGGATGAAAAGAATAATATATTAATAATATATATATATATATATATATATAGAGAGAGAGAGAGAGATTAATAGCACAAGACAATGTAATTTTAATTCTTATAAAAAGTTTTTGTTTTTTATATTTGCTTTTCAAAACTTGTCTACAAGATATATATTTTATAATTAAATAATAATAATAAAAAAGTTATCGATCAACATTTTCATTCCATAAACATACAACACGTGTATTTAATCCAAACAATTCAGTAGTTTTGAGTGTTTTTTAAAAGGAGTAGCTCACAGGGTAATGTGTTAATCTTTTGCTAAGGTCAAACAGAGCGATAAACGTTTACGAGACTTTTCCCACACAAACAGCGCGCTCTTATTCTATTCATGACTTCAAGTTATGATTCTCTGTTAGGAGAGCCAGGGTTCATGAGTTACAAGACAAACATGGTGGAATCTGTGCAGTCTAACCGTCTGGAGCGTTTTCCTAATGATCTGACGCCACATCTGAGAGAAACGACAGTGTTCTTAATCATTTGGTCTGGTTTCCGTTGTTGCTCTGCGTTCACACCACCTGATATGAGCTAGCTAAACCTTTATCCTCAGTCTTTACCTAGCTTCAACTTCTTATAGCTTCTATAACATACTGTTGCTTAGCAACAGTGATCCATTTAAACGCAATGTTTCGTGGAAAACACTAATGTGAGTGTGCGCAAAACTTTAATAAAAACAAAGATTGGTGATCTTTTTTCACTTTTGCATCCAATTAGATTCCCCCCCTAATGTGACCTCATAAGATAAAAAGAGCCCCTCCCCCTAACTTGTTGCTCAGCTCTGTTGTTCTTTAGAAGGGCGTGGCTCTACAGCAGCTCATTTTCATTTTCTATAACCAGTCAGCCACTCACTCTTTTTTTCTCTCTTTCTTGACATGAACAAGAGGAAAATATGTTCCTTGCTGTGTTAGTAAGACACCACAAAAAAGCATAAACTTGTTTCATATTGTAAAGTAGCCACTCACACTGGAAACTCCTTCCAAAAAACAAACAACAAAATTACGGAAGACTGCACTGTGTCAGCGATTACACACGATTCTGCTGTACACTTCCTTGTCTTATTAGTATTGGGAATGATATCATATTAGAGAGAGAGAGAGAGAGAGAGAGAGAGAGAGAGAGAGCACCAATTTGCAGCAAGGCCAATCAGAATGGAGAACTCCAAGCACTTTGGTGCAGTTAAAACGGTTAAATGTGGCTCATGCAGGTTTCTCAAGGCTAGAATGATTTATTTTTCATTAGGGAATTCCTTGAATTGGTCATCCGATGTCACAAAGAGCGATTTGTTTCTCGCGGTCATGGCCGTGGCTCACTTCTGACCTCCGGGATTTTTGACTCAGTGATTCTCAGGGCCGGATCAGTGAAAGGTGCACAATGGCACAGCGATGCGTCTCTCCGGCTCACTGGGTTGCACTCTCAGAAGGAGCTCCCTGCGGAAATGTCACTGAAAGTGGTGCTTATTTACAAGCAGTGATACCTCCCGGGTGGCTCGGGTAGCCGAAGCGATACATCCGTAGGTTTTCTTTTTTGGGGGGTGGGTGGGAGGGGGAAATAGAGGGCCATTCAGCGAGGACCATGTGTGCGATGAGACAGCTGAGACTGTGAGACCTCGATGAAATGCAGAAAAGAGCAGCAGGGCTCCTCAGAGGCTACCTGAGAGAGAATAGCGTAGAGAACAACTCGTTACCTGTCGAGGGAACAAACGCAGGCGGTTCAAGTGTCGCCGAGAGAAACAGGCCGGTCATGTGAAACTCCAGAGAGAGAGAGAGAGAGAGGAAAGAAAAATCCCATTAGACACCACTGTGTCTTTGCAATGACAAATGACACCCAAGTGAACTGAGGTGCTAGTACATTTAGTGCACACACACACACACACACACACACACACACACACGCTCACACAACACAAGGAAAGACACGTGTATGTGCATCGTTTAAGAATCCACATGCTTGTGCTAATAAACATCTGCAAATATATCAATTAACAAAAAACATTGGCGCCGTCACTCAGCATTTATTTTTTAAAAAGCATGAATATTGCTAATCCTGTATATAATTTGACTCCCGTCCTTGAATAAACACGAGATGAAATATTCACAATAAAGTTTTTTCTGCGTGTTTGAAATTGATGTGAAGTCCAGCCCCTCCGCCATTCAACCTGGTGCTCTCCTTGTGTGTGTGTGTGTGTGTGTGTGTGTTTCTGTGTAAACAGGTCTGTGAAAAAGGAATGAAAGATGAAAGTCCTACAGTAACACATGGAGAGAGACTTTTTTGATCCATTTGATCCAGAATCACAATTGTGTTTAAAGTGAAGAGAGAGAAAGAGAGAGAGAGAGAGAGAGAGAGAGAGAGAGATTATTCTGAAATTTCTGAAATTATTCAGAGATTATGCAGAGATTATTCAGGAATTATTTAGAGATTATTCAGGAATTATTTAGAGATTATTCAGGAATTATTCATAAATAATACAGAAATTGTACAGAGATGATGATATATTTCAGAGATTATGCAGAATTATTGAACGTCCTAAAGCACAAGGTGAAAGATATAAAAATCCTTGAATCTCACTCTCTCTCTCTCTCTCTCTGCATCACTCCCCACTCCCCCCCCCCCCACCTGCGCTCGAGCCCGTGGGCGTGGCCTTTAAACAAAACCCCGCCTCGTGGGCGTGTCCGATGCAAATCTGGCTTCGGCATCCACCTGCCGGGTCGCTCCGTGCGGCAGTCAGAGAGAGAGAGAGAGAGAGAGAGAGCGCGCGAGACAGTGGGAGTGAGAGACACCCGAGTGCTCCAGCGCGCGCTTCCCTCCTCAGTCTGCCCCGGGTCTGATCAACCTGCAACACCAGGACTATACACACGGAGAGAGAGACACACACACACACACACACACACACTCTCCGCGCTGTGGATTTGTGCGCCCGGATCTGGCGTGGACTTTTTATTATTATTATTATTCTATTTTTCCTCCATTCTTTTTGTTGTTCTATCCTAAAAGGAGAGAGGATTCGTGCAGTCAGGTAAGAAGAGCTCAGTGTCTCAGGATTTCTCCAGATCTTCATTTCACAGCAGATTGGATTTATGGCGTTTCTTTCTTTTCTCATAGATTTAGTGTGAACAGAAGTGCTTTTCGTAATTATTCCGAATCATTTATTTTATTCCTGATGTTATTGTTATTTAGAGAAATGGAACAGAAACACAGCACTTCAAAGGCAGCAGAAGATAAAAGCAGCAGAAATGTCCAGGTCGGTGCGTAAAGCTGCGTAAAGCTGCGCCGCGGCGGGTTTGGGCTCCGCGTTAGAAAGTTTTATTACAGTTTCACTGGATTTTACTGGATGAGCTGATTATTGCATAGACCAGATCAGGACGCATCTCGGTTTTATTTTTGTTATTGTTCTTTTTTCTTTTTTTTTTTTTTTGTTTGCATGTTTATATAATCGGTATTTTTAGGCATGTTTTTTTTGCGTAAAAACATATACATTTTTTGTTATTAATTTTGCACGAGACAGAACATGGAACACAAAAACAACACAACTAAAAAGCAAC
Source organism: Clariallabes teugelsi (assembly GCA_030014215.1). Classification (NCBI taxonomy): domain Eukaryota; kingdom Metazoa; phylum Chordata; class Actinopteri; order Siluriformes; family Clariidae; genus Clariallabes; species Clariallabes teugelsi. Next base: position 21,427,173 of record JAQMYG010000016.1, read on the forward strand.
AATACTAAAGAAAAGATACATCAGGAATAAAAGACTCAAAGCACCAGAGAAATATGTTATTTAGAATAAGTGTATTTATTTCATTTTTTAGACATTCTGTTCTTTCTATTATCTCTACATTTTAAGGACTTTAAGTATTTGACACAGTTTTTGTTTAAAAAGGTTTTTGGTCTTTTTGGGGGGTTTTGGACTTAGAAACAATGTGAAGGAGGGATTTTTTTTTACTCCACGCTTACAGCCACGATATGAATATGGTATTTACCCCAAATTATTGCCAGATTAACAGGACAGATTAACCAGATTATCTATAAATAATATCCATATATAATATCTGTCTAACTAAAAGAAGATAAATTATGTAACAAACATATAACAGTGCGCACACCAGAACCTTGATACTCTGAGCTTTGTGCATGTGGGTGCATTTATTTATTTATTTGCAAGTGTAGCAGCCTTTTCAAATTCCCAAAAGAAATGAATTAAATTCCGAAATAAATAAATGAATTAAGCTAATGGATACAATTTAGTGTGAGGTCAGTCAACTCTATTAGTAGACTCTTATTATAAAATTTGGCAATTTCTGTAAAGTGGTTAAAAAAGAAATCTAAATAACAAACTCAGAACCCCTGAGCGGCCCCGCTGCTCGGACCGCCACTTGAACCCTGATCCCCCCCCCGTGTGAGAAACACGGTCATAACCAGTAAATCATCTGATATAAGAAAAGCTGTGAATAAATAACATGGGGAGCCTCAGCTAAAAAAATAAATAAAAAAAAACTCTGACATTGGTATTGTCTAGGTCATTGTGTGTGTTTTTGGGGGGGTTTTGGTCTACATGGCAACTTGCTCCCGGTGTATTTAGTGCACAGTATTAGTGGATGTTGTAAGTGCTGGTGTGTAATTAATTTAAAGCTTGACACTCACTCATCACGCAGCGAGTCTGTAAGCTTTAACCCCCTCGGTGTGGATCGTTACAGCCGCCTTTAAAGCCTGGTTTACCTTCTGATCTTCAAAGTAAACATGCTGTTACACTCTACAAACACTTTGTAAAGGTCTATAATGCTCCATGGTAGTCTTTAACACTGTAACTCTCAGAAAAAAGGAATCCTCTAAAACACTCTGTCAAGGTCTATAACACTCCATAACCACCTCTAATACTCTGTAACACCCTAAAATACTCTGTAAAGGTCTATAACAGACTCTCACACTCTGTAACAGTCTGTAAGGTTAAACAACAAACTATAACACTTTGTAGCAGGCTATAACCTCCTATAACAACTCTCCTATAACTGTCTGTAACAGTCTATAACAGTCCATGTCAGTCTATGAAACTCACTATATAATAAAACTCAGTAAAAGTCTGATTTAATCAGCTATAGGTTTTTTACAGATGATTATACAGAGCCATAGACGGTTATAACCTGCTAACATCTATGACACTAGCACTATATAGCAGTCTGTAACTGTAAAAAGCTTTAAGTGTCCATAACAGAGTGTAACTGTAATCTGTAAAGTTAAGTCTATAGCTGCCTATAATAACAGCTATAAAACAGTCTAAATCTTTTCTAAATGTTTATAAAAGTCTCTAAGCGTGTATCAAATTCTGTAGCAGACTGTAATTGTGTGTAACAGCATGTTAAACCCTGTAACTGTTCTGTAACACTCTGTAACAGTCTATAAAAGTCTGTAAGAGATCTATAGCTCTCTGTAAATGTCCATATCAGTCTATAACAAGTCTGTAGCAGTATATAAGTGTTTATGTTCGTCGCATGCTGTAACCATCTCACATCTCAGGTTCCGGCTGTAAAACTGAGAGACTTTAAGGGGTTCTTTACTTTCTTTCTCTCTCTCTCTCTCTCTCTCTCTCTCTGTTGCTCTCTCGCACTCTCTCTGTTGTAGCGATGCTGTGTAATTGTTGTTTAGTTTTCTCTTGCTTGCGTGAAGAAGGTGGTTGTGCATTGGGATAAACACTGCGACACTTAACAAATTGCCTGCAAATAGCTGGGGTTTGAACAGCTGCTTCCACTCTGCTCAGAGCCTCTCACTCTCTCCATCTCTCTCTCTCTCGCTCAGCCAGGGCTCAAATCTTTCTCACTGCTCGACCGAAGACGCTCGCCGGGTGTGGTACACAGTGGCTTTGGGGGAATGG
>JAQMYG010000016.1:21432447-21456406 GCA_030014215.1 Clariallabes teugelsi
TTTATTGAAGCTAACACCAGCAAGCATATTAGGTCACAGCGTATTGGGTCGCAGTGTTTTGAATTACAACATATTGGATTGCAACGTCTTGGGTTACAGTGTATTGGGTGGAAATTATTTAGGTTGGAGCATATTATTTTGTAGCAGAAAAAAACACTTTAAGCACCAAACACACACACACACACACACACACACACACACACACACACACACACACACACACACACACACACAGAGAAATTTTATCTCTTTACATAATTATCTCATAATTTATTTGTTTGTCACACAGCAGTTTTCTGCGTAACACACACCCCTCGGTCAGAGCTTAAGTTCTTTTTTACATGCATATTTTTCATCTTTCTGATTATGTACAGCAAAATGAACAGCGAGTGAATCAAAAGCATCGGTCCCAGTTTCTCTGACTCGACTAATACTGTACACTCGGTTGTGTGATAGTTGTGACATTTCCAGTGCGTGTTAGGAAACTGTAATCTTAATGAACCTTGGGCTTGATGCTGCGTTCCACCTGAACAGAGTTTCTCTAAGGAGCACAGCAGCAGTTTGGGTACGGCAGCACGATTTGATCGGGCAATTAATCTGTCTTAAATTATGTATCATTGAAAAATCAGAGCCGTCTGTGTACAGAACACGTCGCTGGACTTGTCCGTGGGGTTTGTCGCACTAAAAGCCGCTGTGTTGATTATCGCTCTGTTCCTGAATTCATCTAGCTCCAGGATTTGGCAAAAACGTGGCACTAAAGCTGCAGAGCTGCAGAAGCGTATTTTTAGCTGGCGTCTCTCATGTCTTTCCAAATTGGTGTTGGAGAGCGGCTCCTCACTTCATCAATGAACAGCACCTGCAGCTCGTGGTGTTGTGGTTTGTTTTGTTTTTTTTCCCCCTCGAAACCTACTTAAAAGCTAATTAATGCGCAGTTAGTCACAGAAGCTTATTGTCATTCTGATGAGGCAGAATTTCCGAGTAACCGCAGTTTAATCACGGCTGCTTATTTTCCTTTCTAAAACAGTAGTGTCCTGGCAGAGCCTCTGACGTCTGACTGATTGGCTGCACCGCTTCCTTTCTGGAAACATCGATTATTCTGTAGCTCAGATTCCAAAAGCTGTCATTTTTGTGTCCGTTTTTCACCCTCCTTCTAAAGGGCATGTTATGCCGATACCCTCCGCCGCGTACCACGAGGTGGGCCAGGCCGAGCAGACGAGGCCGCGAGTCGGATCGATCGGCTCGTTGTTTCGGAGGGTCGGGGAGGCGCGACCCCGTCGCGCGAGAGCCGCTCGGCTTCCCGGTCCGGCAGAGACGTCCCACTCGGAGAGTTAATCAGAAACACCTTAATTGTTCTTTGAGCTTTGTGACTTCCTTCCCCTCGTGTTGCAGCTCGTCAAAATCCTTCCCTGGGGTTGGGGTGGGGTGGTGGAGGTGGTTTTGAAGGTCCTGAGCAGGGGACCTAAATCGAAGACAGCTGCAGAGCGGACGGGGGTCTCATTTAGTCTGGAATGATGGATCAGATGTCAGATGCAAAAAGATACATATTTCCAAGCTGTTGTGTTCGATTTTAGTGATAAACACATATCGCAAATACGGGATGATTTGGGAACGATCGAGCGTACACGTTCATTTAAAAAAGCTCTTCAGCTGGTTCAGGGTGATTGGCTTTTCTAAATGAGCTCTATAAAGAATCATTTCAGGTAAAGACACACTGTGAAGTTCAGCAGGGTTTACTGAGAGCGACACGCCGGCGGCTTCCAGTCGGACTAATTAGTCTTTACTTCAGGGCTGATTATCCTCTGAAAACGAGGATACGAGTTTTATACACACACGTGATATTTAATAAGCAAACTGAGTAACCCTTAAAGCTCTGAGCATTTTAGCCATTATTTGGTTTTCTGTTTTTTTTAATAAACAAATATTTTGTGCAGTATAGAATGACATAACCTTTATTTTTAAGCAACATCTAACTGAATTTTATTTCATTGTAACCAACAATACAAACATGACTGAACAAAAATTTTTTAAAAATGTGTCACACAGCCAAAGAAATAGCACAGATACACATGATCACATGTTTTTATTATTGTTTTCGGTTGTATCTATGCACAAAAACAAACAAACAAACAAAATAATAATACTATGCTCATTTTGAGAGTTCTACATTTTTATGACGTCATTCCCACATTCCAGTGGTGGTAGAATTTACATGTTATAAAAGTAATGATATATATATTTTTTTATCATCATTGACCTATGCTGTGTTGCCGGCATGAATCTGTACATCTTGAGTTTTAAGGGTTTAATAATAAATGTTTATATTGAGTTTCAGTGCAAATCAGTAGTGTGTGTTGGATCAAGTGCTATTTTATAAAGTGTTGGTCAATGTGAGTGTTTGGGTAAATGAAGGTAAATAACGTCATCATTTTAGACTGATTAATATTTCTCTTGCCAGAGTGTTTGGACTTTGCTCTAACGTCTAGAAGGTTGTGAGTTTATATCCTGGAATAGTTCAGAAGCCAGTGTTGACGGCTCTGTACAGTCGCTAACTCTGGATAAAAGTGTCTCTCATTTCCTTTAAGTTCAAATCTAAATAGATATAATGTTTGAAAAACTTAACAACTTTTTGTAACAAATTTTTTACAAACAGTCTTGTAACGGGTCCGCAGTCACCGTGTCGCAGACGTCAGACGAGGACGATCACAGGATTCACAGGAGAATCACAACATACACACGTCCATATGAGCGTCTCTGAGGCTTCCTGGCCTTTTCCCTACCTGAGCTAATCATTAAATCCGGAACCGAGACCAGCTTTAGGAGTGTTCTCTTGTAAAGCTTTAGTCTGTGTCAGAGGGAAGGACGAGAACATGGACGTTTACAGTGTTTAACCCGGAGGGGAGTGGAGACAGCACGGAGTCACGTATGCTTACGATCCCGCACGCACGTGACCGGCGCTGACCTCGGAGCTCCTGTCTCGGGTTATAAACTGAAAGGTGATCCTTTTTCTTTTGTCTTTAAAAGCCTTTAAAAACTCAGGGAGTAAAAAAAAAAACTACACACTATATACTGTACAAGTAACTTTTTTTTTAAACATAAATAAAAGCATCTTGGCTGCTGATCCTCGGGCTCGCTCGGCCCTCAGTCCGCCTCAGGGGGTTAAAAAAAGAAAAACATTTTGAAACGACAGAAGGTTTCCCCTCCAACTTGAAAAGATTACAGCTTTTCATACTGCGGCGTGTAACGCTGATTAAAACGACAAAAGGATGAAAGACAGGAGCGTTTTATTGGATTGTTAGCCGAAGCCGAAGCCTGTTTCCCAGCACCGTGGTTCCTCGCTGTTCGTGCTTTTAATCTCCTGCGGTTGTGTTTTTTTTTTTTCCCTGCTAATCCGTGCTGATCATTTTAATCTGCACAATCGGCAGAAAAACTAAAAGCCCCGTGTGGAATTTTATAAACGATTAAACAAAAAAGGTCAGGACTGGTTTTTCCGATCAGCAGCAAATGGAATGTCGATCTTGTGTAGCTCCGAGATTCTCATGATGACCCCATGTAGGGGTAGAAGTGCAGAGGTGCAGAATTCACTCCGGTGAGATAAAGAAAGTAGTTTGATTCTTAGTCGAGTTCGAATGTTGGACAGAAAGGGTTTGAGAGGCTTGTTTTCGTCATGGCTCGATCCGTCCCAAGTCTAATCTGACACATGACATTTTAGCACTGAGATTGAGACAGCATTCAAGCCGATTCACAGAACGCCTTAAAACTCCTCCATCTGCGCCGTAACCCTCACCTTTAAAGCATGTTGTATGCTGTGAAATATGCTGATTATAACCGCGCTAACTACCTGGCGGTTCTGAGAAAGGGTGTGATGGTCCGCTGACTCCGCCCTGAGGTTCTGCGGCTCTGCGTTCAAGTGTGTGTGTGTGTGTGTGTGTGTGTGTGTGTGTGTGGCTGTTTAATAAGTACACAAATTCGTTATTTATGTTTGGACCTCATGATGTTTATGGTTTGCTGTGACTCATTTGTCGTCTATGGTGTAATTAATGATGACGACAGCGGTTCCTGGATGACGAGAACAGGAAGCTGTACGGATAAGAGAACGGGTTTGAGATGCCGCACGAAGGCACGTCATTGGCCTACACTGGGACGTTGTGACATCCCTTTTTAATTAATTTATTATTATTATTATTATTATTATTATTGGGGGTTCCAGATTTTCCCCCAATTTAGTCGAGCACTTTACCGCTGTGCCACTCGGGGGCCTAGACCGGTCCTCTTTCTGACCTGCGCGTACTGTCGCGCTGTTTGCGTCCTTCTTCAGGCACAGGGGTCAGGAACACCCTCAAAGGGTTAACCGTTAACAGTGAGGGATGACAGACACCCGGTTTTGTTTGCTAACCAGCTGAATGAGTCGATTTGTAAAGTGATACAGTGAAAGGAAGGGAAGATTTTATATGTTTCTCCGTCTCGCGGTCTCAGCGTAGTGCTCGGGATAACAGTTCTGGTTATGTTTAAGCGATTATAGGTGGCGTGAGCACAAAGAGCCGAGTGTGTGCGGCGAGCAGGAGGATACATTAGCGCACCGAAGGGAGCAGATCAACGTCCTGCTGGTGAAGCGGAGTGAATAGATCCCGTTACATTGCAGCCTGAGAGTTTGTCCTCGGATGGGACGGCCCGTGGGTTTTCACTCGCTGTGAGGAAATCGGAGAAGATACCCGGGCCATGATGATGCTAATGCGGCGGTCCGTGGGCGGACGCTAATGGAGAGCTTCCGTGGCTAGCTACCTTTCTTTCTTTCTTTCTTTCATTGTTAGCACGTTTGTCTCTTTGTGTCCTCAGAGCAGCGGGGTTCTGCGTAGGAAGCGAGCTATTGATACGCCGTTACCCGACTCGCTCGCTGATATCCTCATCACACTGATCTGCGCCGTGAATCATTCTCACAGCACCGGCTTTAAATGACTCGCTAATAACACCGAGTGTTTTATTTCTCTTATACCGCAGCAGCCCTCTAAGGTTTGACCTTTGACCTTTAACAGATTTTGTGTGTGTTATAAATGTAATAGGTTTGTAATACAGCGCCTAACTCTGAAGGGAAAAAATGTGAGTGGAGTATGAAGTATGCGTGAGTGTGAGAGTGTGTGTGTGTGTGTGGGAGGATGGAGTAAAGTCGGCTATAGGATGTGGTTTTGGGGAAATGGATTAACCTCTGTTTTTCTTTTTTGCTAATAACTTACACACTCACACACACATATACACACACATAATGACTCAGCCAGCGGTCAGGCATTTTTGTTAGATGGCAGGATTCCAATTATGACCAGTGTAGAGTGTGTGTGTGTGTGTGTGTGTGTGTGTGTGTGTGTGTGTGTGTGTGTGTGTGTAAATGTGTGTTTTCCGGATTAAGGTTTAGCACTAGCATACCGCACTCACCACCAGAGTGGATGGAACGCTTAATTATCCTGTCAGCGCGTACACGTCCATGACCAGCCTCCCAAAAACTGGGAACGAATGGGCCAGAAGGCTGCGTACTGGGAGTCAGCGGTCCTCGGTAAGATGTCGAACATCTTGACTTTTATCAGATCTGAGAAGGCTCCTCAGATTCCTCTAGATGTTGGAGTGTCATGGCTGTGGGAATACAAACACCATCTCTACTACTGTGTGTGTGTGTGTGTGTGTGTGTGTGTGTGTGTGACCTTTTTAAAGGACCACATGTAGGTGTGCTGGTCAGGGGTGCACATACTTTTGTATTGCCATATAGTGTATTTCTTATCTTTGGGATGTTACCCCTTACACGGTGCCGGAGACAGGAGAGCGGGTCTGAGGAAGATTGTGAAGGATGTTCTCAGTGGGACGTTCGGAAGTGTCCCGGAAAAGGAAGCAGCGCTGCACTGAGTACAGCTGAAGAGCTGAAGGCACTTGGGTGGCCTGCATTTGTCATTGGCGAGTGTGTGTATATACAGTATATATATATATGTATATGCGTGTGTGTGTGTGTGTGTGCGTGTGAAGAACCAGATGGAGAGTTCTACCAGGATTTATGGACCATTTGTACACATCTGCATCCGGACGCTACAAGAAGGACGTTATGGCGAACACCTGGTTAAAATGAACTTCACTGTCACACTCGTTTACTTTCCTCTCCTCTCCTTTTCATTTCCTCTTTTCTTTTCTCTCCTCTGCTTTCCTTCCTTCCATTTTCTTTTCTTTCTTCTCCTTCCCTTAATTTTTCCTTTCCTTTCCTCTACTATCCTTTCCTTTAATATTTTTCTCTTCCTTCCACTTTTCTATCCTTTCCTTTTCTTTCCTCTACTTTCCTTTCCATTAATTTCCTTTCCCTCCCTTTCTTATTCTTTCCTTTGCTTTTCGTTCCTTCTCCATCCTTTACCTTCAGCTCTATTCTGCTTCATTAAATCACATGCATGTTTTTTCCCCCTTTCCTTTTCCTTTGATGTACTTTAGTTGCTCCAGATGCAGAAGTTCAAGGTTCTTGAGATGTTCCTCCTCTTCCTCCTCCTCCAATGCATCGCTCTTTCCTTTGACCCCTTGAGGAACAGCAGATGAACCTCACTCCTCATCATAGTTCGGGTTCTACGGTCTGTCAGGATCCGGCGGTGGTGACCGAGAGGGGAACGCGTTCTCCTTGTGGATGTCCATGGCGCTTCCAGTCTTCGCCGCGCAGAGCCACACCAATGTATCTGCTTTCTGCGGTAGAGCTCGATGGTCTTGAACACGTGTGTGACGTTCATCTTCTCGTCGCATTCGTTATTTCTTTAACACTCATCATTCGATACGTATACAAAAGACAGACGTCCGGTCTTGAATCTTGTGATGTTCCTCTACACCAAAGAGGCGTGTCCTGAAGATAAAAGGCGGAGTCGGATATGAAACAGTATCACTATAATGTAACGTCCTGCTGTTGCTTAATTAATGACTCACGGAGTGTGTGTTACTGAAATGCGTGTTTTATTATATGTGTGTGTGTGTGTGTGTGTGTGGGAATTTGCCTGTGGAGGTCTTCATGCCAATTTGAATGATTAATTAATCACTGACCCCGACGTCGCTCGCGTCTCTATAAACATCCAGCAGCGCTGCCATTCACGCGACTGTTGTTCTAGCTGCGGCTTATTATGCGGAAATGTGCGAGATAAAAAAAACAAGAAAAGAAAACGCAGAATGTTTTTTCTTTCAGGCTGAAAAAATACAACATGGAGATGATTAAGGTGCAATTTACTGTTCGGAAAAAAAAAAACCAACATAAAACACACATTTGCATGGAAATCACACACTTCTGGAAGAGCGGTCTCCAGGGGAAAAACTCTCAGGAATGATATTGGATTGAATAAATCCGCGGGCGTGTGGAGTCGGTGCTCCCGTCCTGAGAAACTGCTGCAAAATACACGAGGGTGAAGATCCTCCCCAGAGGTTACAGAAAGGTCATGACCTCCGGGGGACGGGGTCAAGAGCGGGCACTCCTCTTCGCCTACCAGCTAAGAGATGTTTAATCAAGCGCACGTCAATCACGCTGGAATGTGGTGTGTGTGTGTGTGTGTGTGTGTGTGTGTGTGTGTGTGTGTGTGTGTGTGTGTGTGTTTGAAGTCGGAGCTGGTGGGAAGCATCGCTCTGAATGAAGTTATTCCTTTAGTGTGTGTGAAAAGTTTCCTGTGTTGCGGTGTTGCGCGGTGTTGCATCATGGAGTCGGGATGGATTTGGGGCAGGGTGTGTGTGTGTGTGTGTGTGTGTGTGTGTGTGTGTGTATTTTTTTTATTCAAATGCTTTAAAAATTACTGAAACAAAAATATTGCACCTTGAGCTTCAGAGTTTCAGGTTCAGATTATAATGACATTTATTTTTGAATATTTAAATTAACATGAAGACGTTTTTATCCACGTGTATTTACACTCGACGTTGTGGAACATCCCTGGTACCAGGTTCGACTTACATTACACAATCTTGTCTTTTCTTCCCTCTGTATAATAAAAATAATAAAACGAATAAACAAATAAAAAAGCCCACTTTGAGTCGAGTTACAGAGAAACATCGAGGTGTCAGACTTCACTGTAAAAGCGGCAAATCTGCATTACTGTCACTGCTGTTATAGGAAACTAATCAACACCTCCCGACCAATCAGGTTCAAGGTTTCGACTCCCTGGACTCCCTATTAGCATTTATGAAATATGATTCCTTATTTTCAATTCCTGAAAATGAGACTCTTTGTGTTTTTGTTTTTTTTCCCGATATCGACATTCTTCCCGTTCTGCCTGGTCGTTTTTTCCGTCCCTCTAATGTCTCATCCCTCCGGCCGTCTGTGTTTGAAGTGGTCAGTTGTCCTCTTTCTCATATGGAGAGTTGAGAGGAGTGTGTGTGTGTGTGTGTGTGTCGTCCCTCTCGCCGCCTCTTTGATGCCTTTATTCAGCGCTGATGCTCATTCAGCTGTTAGTCGAGTGGGTGGCGATTGTTAAGAGGCCCTCAGAGAGGCCATGCCAGTCTTCCCGCCCCCTACACTCCTCGCCCACCCACCCCTCCTGCGGCGTGCCCCCCCCATGCACCAGTTCCGACAGGGCTGGCCTCCTACACCGCGCATCCTTTCAGACGGGAGGAGGAAGAGCCAGAGGATACACTGCCGATCCCTTTTGTTTCAGTTGACACTGCTGTGTGTGTGTCTGTTACGGAGAGTGTGTAGGTTGATTCTCATTCATTCATTTATTCACTCATTCACTCCCTCTCTCTGACACACACACACACACACATACACTCTGGCCTCCCATTCATTAAAGTTCATTCTCATTCCCCTGGGGGCGTTAAAGTTCTCTCATTCATGAAGCCTCGGCATCCTGTAGAGCTCAGCAGGACACGCATCCTTGTATGTAAATAAGCACACACACACACACACACACACACACACACGCACATACACACAGATATATTATAAGACACAAAGACACACCCACACACACTCGGGTTTGTTTCAGCGAGCTTACAGTGACAAAAGACGGCGCTGACGGGAAATTTCCTGGGTCTTGTCTCAGAACTGAGGAGAGTTACTGTATCTGCATTTTGTTAGAACAAATCCTTTGATCCGGTGTGTGTGTGTGTGTGTGTGTGTGTGTGTGTGTGTGTGTGTGTGTGAATATAAACTTCCTATACATTTCCTTTTGCTTTTAAAAGTCAATCATGTCAATATGCACGCGTAGATAGGAGGATGTGTGTGTGTGTGTGTGTGTGTGTGTGTGTGTGTGTGTGTGTGAGATCAAAGTGAGGTAGACTCAGAAAGGTACACTGACATTATTAAGCAGATCGGCTCTTTTATGGTGTAAATTGATTTAACTCCGCCCCCTTTGTCTCTCTCTCATCCTCGCCTTCTCCGACTCGCTCTGTCCCGGCGCTCTGCGTGTTTCTCATCTCTGCCTTTTGGTTTGCAGCCCTATAGGCGTCCTGCTGCGTTTCCCAGAGTATCACGACAAGACAGCGTTTCATCAGAGGAGACAAAAAGAGACGAGTGATGTGGTCGAGGCGAGCGGCCGTCGCCCGGAAGGTCACAGGGGCGCTGAGATTTATCAAAAATGTTTTTTCTCAAATGCTCTGTATCCCAATGCACACACAAAGTAGTTGGGAAACTCTTGCAGGAGCACGTCGGACCGTAAAGCATTACATCAGACATGAGCTTAATCATCCATCCATCCATCCATCCATCCATCCAGGAACCTTTATAGTCTAAATAGGGAGCGTGGAGGGCAATAGTGATTATCATTGTATTCATTCCCATTTTTATGACCGCGGTACGACCTCCGTCTACATTCTCACACATAGTCACACACCACAGGCGATTTGGGAACGCCAATCAGTCTTTGGACTGTGGGAGGAAACTGGAGAACACGGGGAGAACATGGAAACTCCTGCACACAGACCCCGAGGCGAGAACCGAACCCGGACCTGGAGGTGCGAAGCCACAGTGCTAACCACTACACCTCCGTGTCACCAACATGAACATCAACTGTGCATAAAAGGGTTAAAGAGGACATTCATGAGATCCTGTAACAAACTGAACACACACCACGGCCTAGTGCTTTCATCACACACACACACACACACACACACACACACACACACACACACACGCATGAAAAAAAAAAACACATAAATCAAAAAGCGTGATGATAAAACACAGAGAAAATTTGTTCTCAGAAAAAAATATGTGCATACATGTGGGCGGAGCCTGAGACAAAATAAAGGGTTACCTTTTATGGTTTTGTACCTGCACTGCTAATTTAGCTAGAAAATACATACACGGCCAAAACATTTTTATTTTATTTATTTTATGTTATACATATAAGACAGAAAATGTGTGAGGCCAAAGAAGCTACTTCTGAAGTTTATGCAACATGGAAGTGATCGATCTTACTCCCCTAAAAATTGCAAGTTGCTAACTTCAGCCGTTTTGAAGAGATGATTTTATATGTGCCCCAAAAATGTCCCTTTTTCTACCTCGATACAAACAATACTCATTTAAAATGCAAATTATTCAAATTTCTTCATGATTATTGATTGTAAAATTGGTGTACGTTTCTAGAAGCATTGAAAGATTTGAATTCAAAAAGGTTACGGACACTACATAAAAGGACATGAAATAGTATTTGGCAAATGTGTTTCTTTAAATCTGCTAAAAATATCTGTGTGAGCCAAGTGTATGCGTATTTACAAAAAACGAAGCATTATGTAATATGAAAAATGGTGTTATATGATCCTATCTGGAAATTCACTTTTCACCCAGGTCAGACACATACAGTACTAATGTATACTTAGAATAACTTTATGAATATCATTTAAGTCACTTCTAGTACACAATTCCTGCCTTTAAACTTTAGGCCACGCCCCCTGCCTGAGGCGTGTGTGTTGATAGATAGAGTGATCGAGTCCTTTTACTCGATCTTTTTTTTTTTGTATTTTCGGATTTTTCAGCGCACGTTTTTTTGGCAGTTCCGTCCAACAGAAAGGTCATACTGAGGTAAATCAGGAATGCTTTCCTGCTGCAGCTCTAATGCAGCCGTGCGGCTTCCTGGCGCGACGTTTATCAAATCCGTAACTCGGTCCTTATTGCTTTAGACATCGCGTTTCGTTTCCTCGTCGAGACGTTTAGAGATGCTGTCAGTCCTCATTCAGGTCCCCGGTTTGCACCCGGGGGGTTTTGGCGCTGGGGTTCGTGTAAGCGACACTTGCTTTGGAGCTTTTTACAACTCCGCTTGGCCTCGAGTCAGAACAAGAGTCGTTTCAGACGAGGCTAATCAGGGCTGAGCTGTGAGGCTGTAAAGCGCACGTGTGTTTACGTGTTACAGATTGAGAGAGAGTGAGCCCTGTGTGTGTGTGTGTGTGTGTGTGTGTGTGTGTGTGTGTGTGTGTGTGTTTGGGTTTCTGTGGTTTGACGTTTCACTCGCTGCACACAAAGCCTAGTCTTTATAACACAAACTGCACGTAGTCAGAATCCAGCGTAGTCCAGGACCCACCTCGAGACGCAGCAGCTCTCTCATAACACGTGCTTCCTCAGAGGTTCTCAGCTTAGTTAAAGGAGCCCTATCATACAAAATACACTTTTTAATCATGCATTAAAAACATGCTATGCATTTCGATTGTTTTTCCATTTTTATATTTTTTCTATTAAACAAGCTGATGAGATTTCCCCCCTAATGTGACATCATAAGGTAAGAAGAGCCCCTCCTCCCTGACTTGTTACTCAGGCCTGCTGTTCTCTGGAGGGACGTCCCTCAAGAGTAGCTCACTCGCATAGACACTGAAATAGCATATTTGAAGGAGGAGTGAAATAGAGTGAGTTTGAGGTATAAACGTATGCGGGGTATTTAAGACACGCATCAAAAGGAAATAGTAATATATGGGACCTTTAAGAGGTTCCCTGTTGCATGGTTGTCTCAAAGGAACAAACTGAAGCATGATGTCCTCTAAAGTCTTGAGGATTTCACTGTGAGATTGTAAGAATCCGAGGCAAGAAATTGAACTGGGAATCAGGAAGCAAAATGAAACTGGTACCAGGAGAACGTTGTTCCTGTGATGGTCCACTTTCACAGTTCGAGTTTAAATCTCAGGAGCTTCGTACTGCATTTCCACTGACACGGTACCAACAGTACCAAACCTTAGACACTGAAAGTGTGTCTGTTGCAAAATAGGAATTTGGATCAATCCTGGTTCTGTGTAGGAGGCAATAACCGGGTCTATCGTGGGTCAGAAGCCGACAGCTTCCGTCCGCCTCGCCGCGCTCCCTCTGCCAAACCGTGTGAGTGTGTTAGCGATCAAGCCGAACTGGAAACCTATCGTGTTTAATCCTGGTCCTGGGAGTTTTTTGATCTTATCCTGTGGTCCGGAGATCTTTAAAGATTATTAAAAAACAGAAGGTCATCGATATCTTTAAGTCTTTACGCTGATGTTTAACAGTGAAGAACGTTCCACATCATATCTTCCTGTCAGGGTCGTTTTTTTTTTTCCTCCCTCAGAGCCCGCGGAGGCGAACGCATCGGTCCGACTTTCCACATCTCGGCTCGAACCCGTGAAACCCGAGCTGCGCATTAGCTCCTGCGCTGCTGCAGCTGGATCTGCCCGAGCCGAGCGCTGCGGCATCTGCAGCATACTGTACACTCGCTTATTAGTCTGAGCTAATGAATTCTACATCGTTCTCTTCCTGAATGTGGAGTTAAATCCTGCGACTTAGAATCGTTACAACTTTCCGCTGAAGTACAAACGAACTTGAAGCTGAATTTTGAAGAAAATCAAATATTAATCAAAATTAATAAATTTCTAATTAGCAATTTTACAATTCATGTTAAAAACATTCTGTGAATTATTCAAAAATGTAGCCACGAAAAACATAAAGGTATAAAAGTGGCCCTGAACAAGCAGACTTCAAATCATGTCCAAATAAAAAGTAATGTTTCAGATTTAATGACAAATATTTTCACATATGAAAAAGAAATACAAATTAAATGCATGTCATATATTATTATTATTATTATTTTTTTTTTTTGTTGTTGTTGTTGTATTGTATCTTTATACATAATATACAATATGATGCATAATTTATAGAATGTAGAAATATTTTTGCCACCTTTACACTCATTCAGTGTTCTCTCAGCATCATTTCATCAAAGAAATTCTAACTTTCAGCAAAATACAACGTCCAAAACGTAGAAACAACGTTTAACAACAAAAGTTCCTGTTTAAGTGGAACAACCACAAATGATTTGCTCTAATCGTGCTTAATTTGTATCATGACTAGGATTAGTGGATCATTTTTTAACTTTATACTCAAACCAGGGTGTGGTCTGAGACATGTCAAGCTGTGCTGTGAAATGTGTGTGTGTGTGTGTGAGTGTGTTTGTGTGTGTGTGTGTGTGTGTGAGAGAGAGAGACCTTGTTTCACTTCTGGTTAAAGTTGCACAGTAATCCTGCTTTATGAAACTTGTTGCTCTGTAATCCGCTGAACAATACGCTGACAAATGATACATACACAAACACACACACACATACAGTACAGTGTGTGTACAGTATCTGTGTACAGCTTGTATCAGAGGTTCCCATAGTGACGTGTTTTTTTTAACGTCTCGGTTTAAACATTTCGCACTTTCGCGGCTAATCCGTCCGTTTCCGACTGACCTGCGACTAAAACCGGCTCAGTGTGTGTGTCCTGCGACCCACCTACGGCTCACACACTCGTATAGTCCCATCTTGTTTTTTTCATACGTTGAGGCATTTTTTCTGAAATGTTCATATTTAGAAACGTTTAGGCTTCTAGTGTTTCCTGTGTGTGTGTGTGTGAGTGTGACTTGGACTGGAACAGAGTTTCACCTTTTATAGAAATTCACTGCTCCTAAGTTCCTGTTCCTGAGTTTGTGAATGTGTGTGTGTGTGTGTGAGCGAGTGAGAAGTGATTTTCCTGACTTTAACGTACACACACCGCTCTGCCTGATCGAGCACTGCATTAACTGCTCCAGAAGCGTATTAAAGGTCCCGTTTCTCCCCAGGAGGCAGCTTGTGGTCTGTTTTTTTCCTTAACGCTCGAGTGACTGAACTGTTTTGGTTGAAACGTCTCCAGGCCATCACTCCCTCTACCTGACGCTTATCTCATGTATGGAAGTCCTGCATAGCCAGAACAACAAACAGGCGCGGATCCTCGGAGTAGATCTCTGGCCCTCTCCCAGATCAGATCAGCGCATTTCTCCATGTTCACAGAGCGAAGCCAAGATCTGCTTTCGCATCAAGATAAAGCGGTTTGAGGTGGAAGTGGCGAGGACTGGCGTGCGGAGATCAGAGCGGATCGCACGCAGGCCGCAGGGCGAGCCCTCAGCGGCTTCTCACGCGCAACAAGGGACAAACACCATCTTGTTGATGTTCTCATCAGGAACTGCTTTTCATTTGTTCGATCGTGATAAGCACGAGATGTAGTGGAGGAGATCTCATGGAGTTTTTTTTTTTTTTTACACTGATGCCAAGTTGTGCAGATTCACTCCGAGAAAATGCCTGTGTTGTTGTTATTATTATTATTAATATTATTATTATTAGACTAAAGAAAATATTTTTCAGTTTATGAGGAATATAATGAAAACTGTGGTTTCATATACAGTATTGGTGAAACTTGCGATTCTTATCTGGCAACCCTGCACTCAAGGACCCCATTATTATATACAAATAACGTTATTAAGCTCTTTTTTTCTGTACGTTATGTTCAATTACAGAATGAACAGCTTCTCAGTGTTGTGCACCCAATATGCATTCAATACCACATTTTATACCAAACGCTTTATCATATAGAAGCATTGTAGCTAAATACCAAGTTAACTAGTTAGCGGATTCGTTGTCGCGCTAACACAGGCTAGCCGACTGCCTATAGTGTATAGCGTATCAAAATTAATCATAACAGTTCAAATTGATCGTTATTACCAAGAATAAAACAGATCATCCGATACGATATCATCACGATACTTTGATTAGTATCGCGATTCTGTAAGTATTGTTTTTTTTTTTTTTATAAATATTCCTATCCAATATTTTTTGTCCAGATTTTCTTATAGTTCTTAATAAACTTAGCAAATAATTTACTCGTACCACATAGGAATAGTTTAGAGCACCACCTCCAGGATTATAAAGGAACTGTGACATTTTACCACCTCAAATTCAAACATGTAAAATCAAACAATTAATAAAAAATAAATAAAAACAAAACTCCATGAGCTGTTGATCAGAGGACGGAAAGTCGACTTGCAGATTTTAAACTGTATTGTCAAATATCAAATCTCTGAATCGCAATCGTGTCGTATAATATCGCATAGGGTTAAGAGCCATGTCCTGTTCTGCCTTAACAAACAGCGTTTATTTTGGAAGCACAAACTTCACCAAAATATCCCTAACAATCTTGCGAATCATGTGAATTTTGTGACTGGTCATCGGTCATGGCCTCACGTCCGTCCCCAGAGCCTGTCCGCTAATCATTTTACATTTCTCAAATTGTGAGCACAATTGTGTCGGAAATGCCATTGGGGAGGTGGGGCATTTCCCTTCATTCCGAAGCTGCTTTATCTGCAGCGTTTTATTGGACCGACTGTATATCTCCGGCCGTTTATGAGCCTCTTGGTATTTGGACACCTGAACAGGGCCAACAATAACACGGCATATTAATTGCTAACTCTGCGGCGTGGGGGCTTTGTGCGCGCTTGGCATCCTGCGCGAAGTCCATTAATCTGTTCTGGCGAACAAGTGGACGCTCTCAATGGACTCTGTTCCGCCCATTTTATGCCTCATTCTCAAAACCTGGAAAGTCACAAAAGAGTGTGAGAAAGAAAGAGGTTCCTCTTAACTTGATCTTTCCCGAAGCGTGACCGGAGACCTTGATAGAGAGATCTTGGCATGGGTTTACGGAGGGAAGGAGTGTATTTTACCCGCTGCTGCAACCTAATGGGGGTTTTCAAGTATCCGGACTCATTTCTGTGCCGCTTAATTGTGTCTCGGATGAATTTACACATAATTCTCAGGGCTTCTCAGCTTTTAGTTTGAAGTAGACGTGTGTGTTCAGGTGTACGTGGGAGGAGGGGAGGAGGGGAGCGGGTTAAAAACAAAGCAGAAACTCGACTCTTGATACGCATTTTCTCCTGATTCTCTGGTTTCTTCGCACCTCTCAAAAACATTGGCAGTTGATTAGCGAAAATGACCCCAGGTTATAAATGATTATATAAGGCATTTATCTTTTTCTTTCTCACGAAGTTGAAAGTGTTATTCGTAGAAAATTTTTTTTTCTATCACACGTGCAGGAAAACGGCGTCTCTTTTTACGCTTCCTCCTCACGTGTCTTTGCCCAAAGGGACTGACAGCTTTGGTTCAGAGGTCAGCCACGAGGTCGCAGTTTAGGATGTCAGTCCTGTCAGTCAAGCACGATTGGATGACGTGTATGCCAATCAAACGCCCCTGAAACGAGCTCTGACGGCTTCCTAGGACGGAGATTTTAATCAAGGTAGTCTGGGGCTGGAGAAAATGATCAGTCTGATCTGATGGCTGTAAATCTGTAGCTCTGTCTTCGTTGTTTATCTTTTACCAGTAACGTGCGAGACGGGAACCTGAGGGCAAGCCATGACGTTCTTCAAACTGTGTATGATGGATGAGAAGTTTACACATTGTTTTTTCAGTCCTGCTCTTCTGATAATTTGTGTGGAATGTGTGGAATATGCAACTGTGAGTCGAACCCAGTGCGTGCATTTCTTGCCGTTTGAATCATACATGTGGGGGAAAAAAATGACTCTTCCTCCAAGCCTGAGTGTGTGCAGGACACGTGTGTATGGTGTCATATAAACCTACGGTTTGCTTGTGTCCCAGAGCTCACCCCTCGGATCAGAGGATTAATGTCAGTTTGCGCAGACAGCGGATCAAAGCGCTCAATTCTATTAGAGTACGCGGCAGGGGATTGAGGGCAGAGGCAAGAAGGAAGTGGCCAAATTTGGCCCTTCGAGTTGATCACGGGGACTCGATCCAGAATAACATCACAGAATTGCTGAAAAGGCGACGAAGCTTTTGGGATTAGGAAAATAGTACATGGTCTGTGTGCGGTTCCGCGTGTAGCGGTGCACAGAAGCGCCCCTGTGTTCGGTGGAGTGTTGGGAGTCTGGTTAGGTCTGAAAAACTAACAAGGTTTCCTCAGGGTTCTTGGGAGAGTTTCTAATAACATTGTGTGAGAGAGAAAGAAAGCATCTGGTGTAAGTTTCTACACAGAGTCGTCTAGAGTCCCTGCTGAGGGAACGACCTTTTATGATTTATATTTAGGGCAGGGGCGTCAACCTGGATCCAGAAAGGGCCGATGTGGGTGCAGGCTTTCATTCCAACCAAGCAGAAGTCACACCAGGTGTGGCTTCGGCTTGGTTGGAATGAAAGCCTGAGCCAACACCGGTCCTTTCTGGATCCAGGTTGACCTCGTCTGGTTTAGGGCTTTCTAAAAACTTCCATAAAACTGGAAACTTTTTTTAAGAAAGAGACACCTTCAGCTGTGAAGGTCTGTGTAGGATGCTTACTTGTTCTCACCAGGGGAACGAACTTCTAAAGATGTTCTGGAACCTTTTAGGGATCATATAGAATATTTCAAGGGGAAACACCCCTTGACTTCTTTTGTAAGATTCTACTTAGGATGTTCCCACTCGGGGTATAAACTAAACGACCACCTTCTTCATGGGCTGATCCTAATTTGGATTCATTTACTGGAGAAGAGAGAAATGATTTTTGTAGGCTTTCACCAGGGGAACCTTTCATTGAAGATATGGTTGAAGTTCTTGTTGGAGATGCAAAATAAAGCAGGATTTGAGAATTTTTTAAGATGTTTTGAAATGTTTGATGGAAGAGAAATCATCTTTTTAGGTTGTATATAAAATCCCTTCGAGTGGGAATCAAGATGCTAAATGAGTGACATTAAGGCACATCACTTGCAGTTCCTGCTAATTTATATTTACAGTATATATCGTTTAAACTTTTAGATAGGATTGTGCTGTAGGTTCTTTAAGAACCTAAGTGCAGTATATGCGTTTATCTTGGTAACCTGTGACAGTGAGATGTGAAAGGGTGAAAAGAAATGAAAGGATGAAAAAAGGATTCTGTGCTGCACAAAGAACCCTCAAAGAACCCTTTGTTTACCACAAAGTGCAGCACCTTAGAGATGAGGTCCTGGAGACGAGTGTAGTCCTGGATATGTACTGTATGGTGGAGGATTTGGATGATGAAAGCCTCAGAGACGGGAGGAGGCAGTGGACTTAACCTTATAGCAGAAAGGAGGAGAAAGCTGTGGAGTTATGGGACGGCGCTAATCTGGGAAGATATACCGAACGACGGATGGAGCTTGTCTGGTCTCACCTATGCCCTGGCTGGTGAACTCGTAAGTGCATTTGGGAGGAAACGTAGGAAGAGAATTATGGCCGGTGACCTAATAATCCACAGGGTGCTCAGTGCATTCCCAGAGTCGAGCAGATAAAGTCCAGCGGAGTCAAGATCGCCGAGCTGCGTCCCAGTTTTAAATAAAGTCTTGCACGTGGGTGGGTGTGGTGGTGGTCGTTAGGGTTTATAAAGAAGTTTGGAAGCTTTAGGGAATTAGTGACAACACAATCGATAAACATTTTTATTGTGTATTGTGTAAAAAATAATAAAATTACCAGAGTTATTTCTTCACTAAAAAAAGTCATCTTAGCAAGTGAAATATTTTTTAATCTAAGCAAACCTATGTACAGTATAATTTCTTAAAATGGGTTTACAACAATCAAAATTTAAGATTATTAAGATTATTCCTAGTTAAATGTTACTGAAATTGTAAGTAAAAAATGTTAATTTACAAATAAAATAGTCAAATAAAAAGTTTTTTTTTTTTTTTTTTAAATAAAATTGGACTACTTTTTAAATGAAAAAGTTCTTGTTCTATTGGGAGATAATTTGTCCTTGTTTGACTAAATTATTTCTTGAAAGAATCAAAATGATCTACCAATACAACAAAAATGTTTTTGCTAAAAATGTTAGTAAAATGTTATAAGAAATGCTTATATTTGATTTGTTGTAATCTTATTTTAGGAAAGTATAAATAATTCAACTATATTCAAGATTTTCATTTGCTAAGATATAATTTTTGCAGTGTTTTAACATCATTCTAGAAAGCAAACTTTAGTTTTTTTTTTTAGTAAGACACACATTACTGCGTTCTGAAAGTTTTCCCTGGGAATTTTAGTAAATGTTTCATGTTTTTTTAATACAGACCAGAAAAAAATCATTAACATGATGCGCATACGATTCAAATACACAAAAATGATGAAGCGAAATCCTGAAATGCAGTTGATGGTTTTTCCTCCTGTGTCTCACCCTCAGTGAGAAAGTGGAACATTCGAGCTCGACTTTGTCGACACTGCTGCGTATATTCTGTGTTTGGGGCTCGTTTTGTGTGTGTGTGTGTGTGTGTGTAGGGGCAACAGGAAATGAGCGTATTGAGTGTTTTGTGGTTCCTGCAATCGCTAAATGCCTCTGGGATTTGTGTGACCTACTGCGTTTGTGTGTTTCTGATCAATGAACTCGCTCCAAGTGATTTTATTATTGGACAGTGAAGGCATTTTGTCTCAGTTTGTCCTTCAACCTTGAAATGGAGGACAGTGTCGTTGTTGTTGTTGTTCTTTTTTCTTACCCTCGTTACTGACTTTTGGAAACCTTTCTTAGAACCGTTCTCTGTCCATGTCCTCAAAAAGCGTCCTGGGAGATGGATTTGTCCCCAGCCTCCATTCCACGCAGAGAACTCTGGGTAACATCCTGTTATCTGGGGCCTTCGTTTCACTGCTGGAGCCTCATTATCTGTCTCATACGGTCTTGTTAAGTGAGTGAGACTGAAGGATGCGCGTCTCTGTCGTCTAATCACGCTGGCTGCGATAGCACAAAGATAACTCTGTGATAGACGTGTCTAAGTGGCTAATAATAGTGGCTTGTGGTGCCAGGGGATGGAAAGAAGACCACCAAAGATGTAGTGTGTGTTCGGGTTTCTGAGCATTTTTACTCTTCGGATGAGAGACGGAAAATGCCACAGAGTGACGCGGAGTGTGTGTGTAAACCGTCACGTCGTTGCAGAAAATAATAGTATGATGTGTTCGACCTGGTTCTCAACGGTGATTTCATGCCAGCATTGGGGATGTAGAACCTGCTGTTGATCTTCATTAAAAATGACCCACTTTAAAGTGCTCAGTCTCCAGCGATCAATCTTCGGAGTGTGTTTATGGAGCACAAACAGAGAGGTAATGCCCTGACTGAGGCCAGCGGGATGGTTTTTTTGTTGTTGTTGTTATTGATTCAGCGGTTACTCGGGCAGAGAGCCGCCTGGCTTCTCCCTGCTGAGCGATCAGTCTGAAGGACGCTCAGGTTCACGGACCGCACATGTCAAAGCACAGTTCTCTCTAACACGAACGAGAATGAAAAACGGTCCTTTTTGGCTGTACGTCGAAGCACAGAGCGCTGACGAATTGCCCCAATTTGAGGCCCCGTTTAAAGATTAAACGCTCCTGTTTCTTAAGATCGTGTAACAAATAACAGATTGAACAGAGAAATTGTGACATCGTGGCGGAAGCGAAGCGTTCTCGACCTCTTCAGAAGTGAGATTCGAACCTGAAGCACCACGGCACGACGTCATCTAACACACGTGCACAAACACACGCAGTCGGGTATTAATGCAGGCCAGGTGTGTGTATGTAAAGTGACCCGGGGTTAATGTTTTAGCTTAGTGAAGTAAAAGTCGTGCGCAGGATGTGGACTCAGAGGTGGCGACATCTACAGGTTTGGAAAAGAGCAAAGGAAAAGAACGCTGGCCGCGTGTCTGCTTCTTATACTGGTTACTACAGAACCAAATCCAGGGGGTGGAGCTAGACCAGATCTGACTCCTCCCACAAGCCGTGTCCTAACCCTGAACCACAAACACATTGACAACAAACCACTGACTCGGTTCGAATCCCTCCAGATGAACGGGTGAGCTGGATCAGGTCTGACTCCGCCTCTTTTGACTTTTGACTGTGTAACAAAAGGCGCTTTTGCTTTGTGTCAGCAACAAAAGTAATACACATGTCCTTTTGCTTTAGGAATTTGCCTGAACACTCTGAGCAGAAGACATCATTCATCATGATGGCGTCCGGAGACCTTTCTCCTCCTCAGTGAGTCCGAGTCATTAGGGACGCTCTGTGTGAGATCGGAAACCAGAAATAGACAGGCTTTTGTTCACGGACTGGTGACTGTCCTGGTTCTCACTCTGCCGCTTGTCTCTGCTGTGGTCACGATGGCAGGAGATTAGAGATCACAGACATCAGGCAGCTAAATCGGCTCGGTGACCCGGAATGCCATCGCACTTATCACGTCTGCTGTGTCTGTCCCCTTCTCTTCTCATCTCTTCTCTTCTCTTCTCTTCTCTTCTCTCCTCTTCTTCCCACTGGTCAAAGATGCTTATACCATTTTCAGGGATCGTTTGCTTGATACAGCTGAAAGTTGAGACCCAGGTGTGTCTTTTGCCAGTTTTCTTGTCTCGGTTTCTCTTCACCTGTCGCTCGAGGGTGTCGTGGTCTTCATTTTCTCCTTTTGGAGAACAATGGGAAGCTCTTTAAAGCTAACACCTACTAAGTAGGATTAGAGATAAAACCTCGAGCACACCCCAGCTTCTGTCACTTCTTATGCCACAGGTCGTGTTTTGTAAAGGTTAAAGGCCACACAAAGCTTCGTTTGATCACTTCCCTGTCTTGAGAGGGTTCAAATCACTTGTCTAAGGTCGTGTCACAGTCGTTTCACAGTAACAACTAGAGAGAGAGAGAGAGAGCAGTCTGTAAAACCCTGCTTATATGGGAACTACAGTTTCATCATCATGCGCTCGAGACCGATGGAATTTTTTTTCGGAAAATCGAGGCGAGACTTTATTAACTTATGATGAAGCAGGAAGGCGGGTCTTCTAGAGGGTCAGTTAATATTGGACATCAAACCCATCAATTTCTTTGAGGACAGCGGTATCCAGGAAAATTTTCCCCAAAAGCTGCGCACAGATAGATTTTCAACCATATGTGATGTTTGACCAGAAAAAGAAAAAAATCCACAACCCTGCCTCCGGGTCCTAATCTGTAACCGGGGACATTTCCAAAATCCCTGTTCTCGTTTTTAGAGGTGTATCAGTTCTCACAGTTCAGACGGAGTTAACCGTTCGGGAAAGCGCTGGTAGATTAAGGGTTAACACCAGGCACGCGTTCCTTTCCCGTGGGAGCGTGGTGGTGATGATGAGGGAGTCCGTTTGTTAGTGGCTAATCGCCTTCCTTACAGATGACTGGCTCCTTGAAGCGACTAAAAAATGATCAGATGGATAACCCTGTTGACACGAGCGTGGGAAAAAATAAATAAATAAAAATAACAAGAACAACAACAACAAAAACACCAGTTATCTCACTTCCTTCCTGGGAACCTGCATCGATCATGGGTCCGCTTTGGCATCCGGCTCTTCCCTGATACGCTAACAGTGCGATTCATCCGATTGGCGCTAAAACGGCGGGAAAGAATGCTGTGGACACAAAAGCCCGCTGCCCACGGGGATGAGAGGAAAAGCCGAGGTTGGGATTTCATGAGAAAGAGCTCGCTCGAGCGGACAATGGCTACCAAACAGGAAGCGCCAGAACAATCTTTCGCCAGATTTGGGCCGTGTCGCGACCCTCAGGGCTGCAGCAGCGATAACCCAGAATTCCTGAAGGCTCAGGCTGGTTGGGGAGGACACGGGGAGCTTTCCTCACTCTCGGGTCACTGGAGGTCTCCTTCCTGCTTCTTTAAGGCTGTAAATCAGTCGAGCAGAGAAAATTCTGCTCACAAGTATTCACCAAGGAGCAGGAAAGAGTGCAGTGCTGAAGGATCTCGAGATTATTGCTGGAAATAATAAATACAGGATATCGGTGGAAGAAACGCTGCAATGAAACGGGAGCTCAGGCGTTGGGACGCTGCCACGGCATGTCACAGGAGGAAGTGAAGTTTCGTACACCGGGGTGACCTCCGAAAGTTCATCTCCGTGTCTCTGTGTCTCCTTTCCTCCCCTCCTCCGCCAGCCCGTCCCTGTTCCAGCTGTACGTCGCATATCTTGTGTTTATTTGCACAGGGTATTGTGCGCTTGTTAGCCGTGATGTATTGTCATCTTCCTGCTAAACAACACCGCCGATTGCTTCCTGTAGACGTTTAAGGACGTGAACGCAGTCCTTAAACTCCTGTTCAGGCGTCCTCTCGTTTGCCGTGAACTCATGTGGCATCGGAGTCGCGCAGAAATAACTCTTGTCACTAGCTGTCTAATGACGCGTTTATGGATAAATGTTTGTCCGAGAGGAAACGTGTGGGATTGTGTTCGCGTACGGGGGATTAATGGAGACTCCGATAATATCCAACACCGGTCAGTAACCGCTCAGTCTTTGAGTCAGACACAATTGATAAGGAGGCGCTGTAGTCAGGATATGATAAACCAGGTCTACATGAACAAAACTCAGGAGCGTGAGCACGTCATGCGTGATCTGACAGGGGTCAGAGGTCACGCGGCAGAAGCAACAGCCGGCCGGAGATGTGGATTAATCTGGGATTATCGTCTCAGGGGTCAGGGGTCGTCTGCCCTCGGGGCGGAGCGGAGTAAACATGAACGGATGGAGAGAGAGAGAGAGAGAGAGAGAGAGCTGCAGAATCTCAATAAGAGAAAGTGAAGGGGGTGATGAGTGTGACACACACACACACACACACACACACACACACACACACACACACACGCAGATAATTAATCAACACTTGCTGATCATTTAGCTCAGGATGTGCTGTTATAAGTTCTGTAACAGCATCACCATTAAAGTGTGTGTGTGTGTGTGTGTGTGTGTCGTTGGACCCTGATTGTATTTGTGTGTACCTGTGTGCGTGTGTGTGCATGTGAGAATTCTGG
>JAQMYG010000016.1:21472656-21482684 GCA_030014215.1 Clariallabes teugelsi
TTCACAATATATGAATACACATAAAATATATTGTCATATAATATATTGAGAAATATATTTTTGTTGCATACGGGTATGGAGGAAGGAGATTGGGTAAAGGCATTAATGAAGCTGGTCAGTTAAGGGCATTGATCAAGCAGATCAGGTAAGGGCATGGAGAAAGGAGGTTGAGTATGGGCATATGGAAAGCAGGTCAGGACATGGCATAGAGGTAATTTCATTGGGGTAAGTCGAGAAAGCAGATCAGGTAAAGCCACAGAAGGGTTAGATTGGTCAGATAAGGAATGACACCGGGGCAGAGTTTGGGGTATTTTGTAACGTTCAGGTAGAGACATGTGGTGAGACATGTGGTGCACAGATAGGGAAATTGGAGGTGTGGGGGGGTTTTGGTTGAAGGTAAATTAATGACATGTGGTACACAGATCAAGTAACAGCAAGGAGGGTGCAACCATTCTGGGGATGTGGATCAGATAAGGACAGCATTGATGCAGATCAGGAAATTCCAAAATCTTATATTCTAGCTCTGTACATCGTTTTATGTCACTCTCCTTCTCTTCAACATTTCTTCTCTCTCTCTCTCTCTCTCTCTCTCTCTCTCTCTCTTTTGTTCTCTGTGTTTTTCTTTCCTCACCCTATCTAATAAGGAGTAGTGCACTTTCTTGGTACTGCTTTGGCCTTTGGAGGTGATTAGCTTCTCCACTCAAAGCTTATAAACCAGTTTCACTAGTAGTTAGCAGGAGCTCTGGCATTCAGGGGATTTAGTTGTGTGTTGTACGGGGCTGCTTTAATAAGACCATAAAGGCGCAGTGCAGTACGACATCTACTAATGAACAGCCTCATGCTGGCCATCCAGACAAAAGACTGTGTTTGTGTGTGTGTGTGTGTGTGTGTGTGTTGCTTGTTAGACGCTTGTTAGTGCAATGTGACAGCTCAGGTGACTCCAGGTCCAGATCTAAAGATCACACACACACACACACACACAGAAGAAGAGAACAAACCAGTCGTTCGGGGAGGAAAAACAGAAAAAGGAAGAAAACTACATACAGAGAGGAAAAAGAAAAGAGCTTGAAGTCTTTGGAGGAACCAGCACTGGTTTATTTTACGTATCGTCTTGTCTGGAAATTTTAGCTTATACTGCATTTATGATAAGCCGTAAGGTCTCCAGAATACCAGCGCTCAGTGAAATGAATATATTGGATTGATTCATCATCACACAGAAACCCAAAGAGCCCAGAGCCGAGACGGCGCTCTCCGACACCCTGCGAGATGTTTTTGAGCACGAGTGTAAAGAGGAGTGTGTGCACTATGTGATGGGACGTGGCCTGCAACTACTCTCCCTCGTGTGTGTGTGTGTGTGTGTGTGTGTGTGTATATACCCCACCGGGCAAGGACATTAAGAGATTATGGGAGTTTTCACAGGTGGAGTGCGTTAAAGCCCTGGCAGGTTCATCCCCAATGAGCGAGCGCTCGCTGAGGTAAACCCGGCTCTGTCTCATTTCACAGCACGCAGAACGTATTGCAGCGCCGGCTTAAAGGGGGTCAACGTCATAAAGCGTGAGAGAGGAGAAGAATTATTATCAGACGGACGGGCCAAGAAATGTTGCACTAATGTGGAGAGATGATCTGAGTGATGAGAGTGAAGCCATGCGAGTGTGTGAACACTGATAACACAGAGGGAGAGAGAGAGAGAGAGGATGGATGAGCTGAAGAAAGTAATGTGTACCACATGCGGGATCTGTTTCCGTGACCTTCACTGCAGGGTTAAAAGAGCGTTTCTAAAGTTTCTTGAGAGACTTTGATGTATGACCAGATGTCAGAATATATGAAATATATATTTAAAGCAGTCAGTGATTGAGTATGAATAACCACCACGCCTCCTTCACTGTGACTGACTGATACAGTGGCCACGCCTCTTTCCCTACGACTGATGAATACAGAGGCCACACTGCCTTCTCTGAGACTGACATATACAGAGACCAAACCTCCTTTACTGTGACTGACAGATATAGAGGCCACACCTCATTTACTGTGAGTGACAGATACAAAGGCTATGCCTCCTTTTTTGTGAATGATAGATGCAGAGGCCACGCCTCCTTCCCTATAACTGACAGATACAGAGATCACACCTCCTTCTCTGTGACCGACAGATACAGAGGCCACGCCTCCTTCACTCTCACTGACAGATACATAGGCCACTCCTCCATCACTGTGACTGACAGATACAGAGGCCACACCTCCTTCACTGTGATTGACAGATATGCAGACCATGCCTCCTTCACTGTGACTGACATATACAGAGGCCACACCTCCTTCTTGTTACTGACAGATACAGATGCCACGCTTTCTTCACTGTGACTGACAGTTACAGAGGCCACACCTCCTTCACTGTGATTGACAGATATGCAGACCACGCCTCCTTCACTTTGACTGACAGATACAAAGACCACGCCTCCTTTACTGGGATGACAGATACAGAGACCATGCCTCCTTCACTGTGACTGACATATACAGAGGCCACACCTCCTTCTTGTGACTGACAGATATAGTGGCAACCCCTCCTTCACTGTGATTGACAGATACATAGGCCACTCCTCCATCACTGTGACTGACAGTTACAGAGGCCACACCTCCTTCACTGTGAATGACAGAGATGCAGACCACACCTCCTTCACTGTAACCTCCTTTATAATGTCTGACTCACTCTCACTTCATTCATTTCTATTATTTTTAATTCGTCACCTGTGAGTCATAATGAACGCTGTATTACCTCAGTGAGAGTGTGTGTGTGTGTGTGTGTGTGTGTGTGTGTGTGTGTGTGTGCTGGATGGAAGTGTTTTAATGATCGTGTTTTCACACCGACATTCAACCTGACATGCCTTGTGTGTGTGTGTGTGTGTGTGTGTGTGTGTGTGTGTGTGTGTGGGTGTGTGTGTCTCACTGGGAATATTAATCTCAGTATGTGTTTCGAGTGTTTCATGATTTCATTCATGACGCAGTTTTCACACCTCGCTTGAGAAACGAACACTTCCTGAACACACAGCTCTCTCACTCTTTCTTCTTTCTTGTCCCTTTTACTCGATCTTTCTCTCCAACTTTACCACTTTCTCTTACTTCAATTTCTCGCATTTCTCTCTCTGTTTTTGATCTGCCAAGGCATGTTATGGTGGTTCACTCCTTATATAAATGTGTATTATAAGCACACACACACACGCACACACACATTCCTTACTCATTAGGGAGTTTTATCCCTTTATATGTGAGTGATTTAAGACCTGCAAATATTAGTGTGTGCTCTTGCTGAGGAATGTGTGTGCCTGCACGTGTGCATGTGTGTGTGTGTGTGTGTGTGTGTGTGTGTGTGTGTGTGTGTGTGTGTGCATGTATTTCTTTCAGCTCTTACACTAACACTATGTGTATGTATGTGTGTTTTAGGAGACGTGTACATACAACCAACACAGGACACCAAGAACCCGGTCATCTATGGTGTCTTCTCCGTCTCTGGGTGAGTGTGTGTGTTTGTATTTGTGAAACCGTGTATCTTTAAAGGACATCTTTTTACATATGCACATGGCTCTTTTCTTTTTTAATTAATCCAAAGTGGTGCGTGCCATACACAATACTACAAAGCCTGAAACAGGAAGTGACTGTCGTTGTGCCGCTCTGTTTTTCCTCAGTATTCATGGACAGCGAGGGAGAACCTCAGAATCTTTCACCATTGTCATTTTTCTTTCTGTGCTCCTGTGTCTTCACAGCTCGGTGTTTAAAGGCTCAGCGGTGTGTGTTTACTCCATGGCCGATGTTCGGATGGTATTTAACGGACCGTTCTCGCACAAGGAGGGTCCGAACTACCAGTGGGTGGCGTACACGGGAAAAATCCCCTACCCACGACCAGGAACGGTGAGCCTCAACATGTTTCTTACTCCAAAACATCAAATTTATTCATCTTGTTACCATTTACCCCACTTTCAACAACAAAATAATACACGCGGTGTTCCTCAGGTGTCAGTACTAGGACCTTTTTAAGTTCAAAGAAAGTGCTTAATATTAGAACCCTGGACAATACAGTAGTTCTAAAATTTGTTTCTTTTAAAGCAACCAAAGATGAAATCTATACCAGGTTATTTCTTTACATTTATGTGTCACTTAGAACACTTTTAAAACTGAAAAAAATATGCAGGTGTTAGTCATCCTCCCTTTGCTGATCAAATATCCTCCCATGGAAACTCATTGATCCTTTTAATTGTACACTTGTACACTGATCTAGCATGCTAGCTTTTTGCTAATCCCTCCGTCTTTCCTCAGTGTCCTGGAGGAACCTTTACCCCCAACATGAAGTCCACCAAGGATTACCCGGACGAGGTCATCAACTTCATGCGCAACCACCCTACCATGTACAACTCGGTGTACCCCGTTCACAAGCGCCCTCTGGTGGTCCGGACCAACGTGGACTACGAGTTCACCACCATCGCCGTTGACCAGGTGACGGCGGCCGATGGAAGCTACGAGGTCCTCTTTCTGGGAACAGGTGAGTCTGTAGCAAGAGAACAACCGGGACTTGTACTTGTGTGCATCAGCATTTGGGTGTATCAGTGTTTTGCTATTCCATCCTTCCATCCTGTACTTTCACCTAAGAATTCAACCTTCCAATCAGATCGTACCTTGTTTCAAGAGTGTGACCGTGGCCTTACCTACATCGCATGCTGAAAGATGAGTAGAGCACGAAGAGCTGTTAAAACAGGCACGGACAAAAGGCAGGATTTAGGCAGGAGAGGCGCGCAAATGCTTGAAAAGCTAAAAGGAACGAACGAAAGAAAGAAAGAGAGAGAGACAGATCTATTTGAAAGCCATAATCAAGAGGGGATCAGCATAATCTGACCTCGGAGCAGCCGCGGTTTCAGTTTGCGGTTTTACAAGGCACTCAGCTCCACTGAGACAAAAGAAACATGACTAAAAGGGAAGATAATATCGACTAAAAAGGGATCTTAGTAGGAACTTACCTTAAAGGTCACGACTCCCCATGCTAAATTAGTGTTTTAGATTACAGTGGAGCAGGACGAGGTGGAACTTAATAGCTTCCAGTTAACAATAAAGCCTCTTACGCTTTAAGAGGAGAGCTCCATAATCCCCATTTAGTTACATTTCTGTCAGCGGTAGTGTTGTAGTGTTGTAGTGTCGCCCTGTGTTGTTGCACTGCCAAGCACTGTGTCCTGTCATGGACCCCTGCAGATTACATGCACTGATCTGAGAACAGTCACGACCCAGCTATAGGAATAAAAATGTCAAAAGGAAAGAGTCCACTGGTGGAGCCTGCTTCCAGTTCAGTACCAGTGACATTTAAAAGAGTCTGGTCAGAGTCTGGTCACTGGTACTCATTAGTGTGATAATGAGTGTGTGTTGAGTGCATGTAGAGTGTGTGTAACGGTTCTGACGATGTTGTGTTGCAGACAAAGGGACGGTACAGAAGGTGATTGTTTTGCCCAGAGACGACCTGCAGACGGAGGAGCTCATCCTCGAGGAGGTCGAGGTGTTTAAGGTGAACTTTTTCTTCTTTCCTCTGTCCTTCTTTCATTCTCTTTTATCCTCTTTGTGTCTTTCTTAGTTTTTTTTTGTCACTTTCATACTCTGTTCATTTAGTTTCTTTCTTTCTTTCTTTGGTACATTTCTCTTATCATACATTTCTCTAAACATAACTCTCTCTCTCTCTCTCTCTCTCTCTCTCTTGCACTTTCAGGTCCCGACTCCTATTACGACCATGAAGATTTCATCCAAAAGGGTAAGGCAAAGACCCCTCTCTCAACCCTTTTCCCTCTCTCTATCTCTCTCTCTCTCTCCTGTACTGCTCTTAAACCCCGGTGTTTCAGAGTTCCACACAAAAGTGTAGAGCAGAGCTCAGACAGAAACACATGCGGAACAGATTTATCTAAACCTCGGGCTCCAGGCTTACGCTCTCGATCCATCTTCTGTGCGTGGCCATAACTCAGAAGCCCCTCTGGTGTTTTAGAGTAACGACACGGAGCCGCAGCACTGACACCGCGCATTCATAAAACCGTGACGAGTTCAGCGTGTTCTCTGCATGCTCTTTTATTATCGTCAAGTTCCCGGGTTGAACTTTGGCCAAATTAGACCACTCGGCTCAGGGCATGATTCTTGGGGTTCTTAACCGTTAAGATGGTACTGTAGTCTTGACACCGTCGTGGTGCTGACTTATTGTTTTTTTTTGTCTGTGTTGTTTACAGCAACAACTGTATGTGGCGTCAGTGGTGGGCGTGACCCAGCTCGCTCTGCACAGGTGTGACGTGTACGGCGAGGTGTGTGCCGACTGCTGCCTGGCCCGAGACCCGTACTGCGCCTGGGACGGCAAATCCTGCACCCGCTATTCAGCCTCGCACAAGAGGTGAGTGTAACACACACACACAGACACACACACACTGTACAATAACCACAATCAACACCTAATTGAGAATAGAAAAACTCACATGACATGTTT
Organism: Clariallabes teugelsi; assembly: GCA_030014215.1. NCBI lineage: Eukaryota > Metazoa > Chordata > Actinopteri > Siluriformes > Clariidae > Clariallabes > Clariallabes teugelsi. The sequence continues at coordinate 21,479,144 of JAQMYG010000016.1, forward strand.
CTAGAGCTGAATTAAAAGTGTGACATGTGACCCTGACAATCAGGATAAATAATAGTTTCCTTCATCATTAAATCTTCAAAATGCAACCATTCCCTCCTTGTCACACACTCATTTACACACAATCGTTCCTGGAAAACAAAACTGACTCATGCTCGAGTCTTTGCCTGCACTTAGGGTTTGAGATACTCCTGACATTTTTATTCGACTGCAGACTGGAATAAAATATAAATCAGTTTTACACACTGTCTGCTTTTCAGACGCAGTCGGAGACAGGACGTTAAATACGGCAACCCGATGCGGCAATGCCGTGGCTACAACTCCAACGGTGAGCCCCCATGACGTCACACTCAACAGCTACAACCTGCTTTACTGCTCAGAGACACCACACACACTAAAGCTGTTCATCATGACCTGCTGTGTAAACTTAATCTTTTAAAACACTGGGCATCGATACATCACTTATCAACACTTCACCACTACTTATAGAGCTTAATGTAGTTTTTGTGTGTGTGTGTGTGTGTATGTGTGTGTGTGTGTATGTGTGTGTGTGTAGTCAATAAGAACACTCTGGAGATGGTGCAGTACGGTGTGGAGAGCAGCAGCACGTTTCTGGAGTGTCAGGCCAGATCTCCGCATGCCGCCATCAAATGGCACTTCCACAAAGATAACAGTGACCGGAAAAGAGAGGTATGTCCGTACACACACACACACATACACACACACACACACACACACACTCTGCCACAACATGGACGACAATGTAAGATTATTAATCTCTCTCTCTGTCTGTCTCAGATTCGTTCAGACGGCCGCGTGCTGAAGACGGATCAGGGATTGCTCGTGCGATCTCTGCAGCCTTCCGACTCGGGCGTGTACGTCTGCACGGGCACCGAGAAAAACTTCAAACACACGCTGATGAAGCTGCAGCTGGTGGTGCTGTCGAGCCAGGCGGTGAACAGCGTGCTCCTGGAGAGCGGCTCGCGGCCTCAGGCGAGCGCGTGGACCCCCAGCGCTGGCCAGTACCGAGAGCTTCTCAGCATCCTGAGCCAACCCGAGATGGGCCTCATCAACCAGTACTGCCACGACTACTGGCAGCTCGGGGACACGCACAGAGACAGCGGCAGCGTCAAACCCAGCGAGCTCAACGAGCAGAAGAAGCCGCGCAACCGCAGGCATCATGGTAAAGAGCACGAGGACGAGGAGGAGACATGAGGACCTCCGTTACGCCTGCAGAGACTCGATCCTGAGCGTGATGGGGGGGCGAAACGCGCGACGTTTCCGAACTTTTGCCAGATGAGAAGAACAGATGTCCCAGATGTTATAATGCATAAAGAATATCATACACAGTATTTATTGTAGGTTGTAAATAGTATAATTCTGTGGATTTCTTTGTACGTAAATAGGAAAAAAAAAAGAATGCTCCTTCTGTATAGGGCGGATATTATTGTTATATCATTTTTATTGTCGTTAACGAGGAACAAAAAAAAATATTTGGGGCATTGGCGGACGTTTTCATCTCGACTCGAGTGTTCTGAGGGGCCGGACCGTGCTGTCTGCAGGAACATGACAAGAGACTTTATTTCCTGACAGACTGAGAAGGAAGACATCAATTCAGAGCTCATCAGCGCATCATTCATACAGTCTTCCCTTATTTGTGAGCTCATCATATATATATACATATATGTATATATATATATATATATATATATATATATATATATATATATATATATGCACATAAGGTCCTTTGGATTGCACAAATGTTTGAACTGAAAGAAAGGAAGAGAGAAGGAGCAGGGTGTGATGAGCGATGAGTGATGATCAGTCGCTCACAGCACAGTCGCTCGAATCGCTTCACAGACTCCATCCCGGACTTACGGATGACATAACGCGCGTCGGTCAGCTCCTGAGGAAACACATACCCACGTTTTAAACCACTGCAGACTGACTTTGGGGAGCTTCACCTCTCACATTTACCACTTTTATAAAGAAGAAAAGCACAAAGCGACTCGTTATGTCACAACAGTGAAGCACACGTCATTACAGACCTGTAACAGTCTGGGGTTACACACAGGAAACTCGCACAAACACGACAGGATGAAAAAATAAACAAAAAAGCTACTCACCACGCGTCGGTAGGTACTGTGTTTTCCGGACTGCGTTAGCACAGCTGTTCTATGCCCCTCTGATACTGTTATTATGGTGCATAAAAAGTCATCTCTGTGTAGAACTCTAATATACTCAGACTCTAATATGTAGAGTGCACTATAATACTTTTCAATTACACACAATATGAAATATATCTATTAGGAAATATTAGTATTAAAGATGCAGGGTGTAATTTATAAAGTGTTTAAATCTAGAATAATCATATTTTTCAAGGTCACCTGGAAGAACTGAGACGTGCGATGTTGCAGTCACGGTTTCTTCGTTTTAGGCTAAGGGAACTTTTTCAAGCCTGGAATGCCAGGGTGGGGCCTGATATTGAAGGGGTGTGGTCTGTTGTGGAAAGGGTGGGGTTTATTATGGAAGGGAGGGTGGAGTCTCCTGCCGTTATTGTAGAGTTGTAGTTCACCTTACAGACAGTAGAGGGCTCTAATGTGCACGAACCACCCCATTAAACACTGCAACAGTACATCAGACGAGTTCAGGCAAATTAAATACCAAAGCTCAGGAGAGAACCTGAATTCCTGCAACACTAACAGGATAAAAACTAAACACCAAGTCACAGAAAATTTTATGCAGTACTTTTAGGAGAATTAACAGATCGTCTGTCCGGAAAATACGCTGCCTACATGGACACTGGAGTTACTGTAGCTTTCTACCTGTGCATGACTAATGTGTTTGTAATGCTGTAATTCTAAACACAAATATCTGTTACTTCTTATTTTTTATTTTACACATTTATTTTTTTTGGTAAATCAGAAGACCGAAGAAACTACCAGAGAGCAATGATACACTCGTCGGTGTTGTTTTTTTTTTGTCCACCCTCTTACATACAGTACTGTGTGTGTGTGTGTGTGTGTGTGTGTGTGTGTGTGTGTGTGTGTGTGTTGTCCCTGTGATGAGGAAATACCAGACTGTCCACATCTGTATCTTTCCCTCGATTTTCAGCAGGAAGAAAACAGTTGTACAATTTATTGGTCTTGTCTTCTTTCGTCATCGCATTTTAAGACTAAATGCACAGGTGATGTTGTTGTAACGATTCCTGTAAATGACCCCGCCCCCTCTCTTGTTGGTGTTGCTGACTAATAAATTAAAGCTCTATATTTTATAGTAATCAAACGTATACTTTATTTTTCAATGCAATTTCAAGTGAATCCAGAGACGAGATGATGCGGTGATACGGGACTGATGTCTCAGGTTACCAGTAGACCCACATACAGTATAATCCTGCCAGCCTGGTATACTGTCACTCTTTAACCTTGACCCGGGGAGATTTTACTATGTGGAAAGCCTCTATTGCAGGGGTCATCAACTATATTTGTCAGAGGGCCAGAGTTTTACCAAACAGTCTCCTTGGGGGCCGGACCCCCAAGAA
>JAQMYG010000016.1:21484948-21494979 GCA_030014215.1 Clariallabes teugelsi
TTCACTGTGTACTAACTGTATATGGTTGAAATGACAATAAAAGCCTGAACTGAACTGAACTGAACTGAACTGAACTTATCACAGAGTGTAATGTGCAGTATCAACCACTAGAGGGCAGTGAGTAATCTTAAAATTTTTTTTTTTCAAAAGTCTATATCACAGCGTGTAATGTTTGGTGTCAACCACTAGAGGGCAGTAAGTCAGTTTTCAAAACTTTTTTTTTCAAAAGTCTTCTTTATCACAGAGTGTAATGTGCTGTATCAACCACTAGATGCCAGTGAGTAATTTAAAAAAATAATTTTTTTTCCAAAACTCTTCGTTATCAGTGTAATGTGCTGCATCAACCACGAGAGGGCAGTAAGTAATTTTTCAAAACCCTTCTTTATCACAGAGTGTAATGTGCGGTATCAACCACTAGAGGGAAGTGAGTCATTTTTCAAAACTTCATCACATAGTGTAATGTGCTCTATTAACCACTAGAGGGAAGTGAGTCATTTTTCAAAACTTCATCACATAGTGTAATGTGCTCTATTGACCACTAGAGGGAAGTGAGTCATTTTTCAAAACTTCATCACATAGTGTAATGTGCTCTGTTAACCACTAGAGGGTAGTGAGTCATTTTTCAAAACTCTTCCTTATCACAGCGCGTAATGTTCTCTACTAACCACATTCCTATTAAATGCTCCTTGGACTCTATGCACTGATACTAAACAAACAAGCAAACAAATAAATAAAGAAACAATGCATTATAAAACTTGTACAGATCAACTGTCTCCATTTCCAAAATTATTGATTACAAATGTATAATTTTATTGATTCTTTAATTAGTCATTATTCAGGCTTCAGTGCTGCTATTATTACTACTACTAATATTATTTATTTATTTTCTTCCTTATGAATTGTGCTAATATCCATAGTGACCCAAACAAACAAATAAATGCTGTCATAAATACATTTATATGTGTTGAAGTAGAAGTATGTGTTTAACCTTTAATTCTTAAAGCGTTATTATTATACAGTATACATATGATTCGGTTATATTTGTGATATAATAACCTGATATAATAGTGTCCCCAGTTTGACCAAAATATATAATATTAATATAATTTACAAAGATAATAAAACTGAAATGTGTATAAAGTGAGAATACACGCAGGTGTCGAGAGTCAGGTTGAAACCGTCGTCACTGTGAAGCTCGCGGTCAGAAAAGTGTTCATAGAATTTGTGTTTAGGAGAAAAAAAGCAGTGAAAATGTCTATAAGAATGTGTGTGAATCCTGTGGCTCACCTGCATGGGACTTGGCCCTGAGGTCTGGTGTGATTAACGTTGTTCTTTCGCTAATTCAGGTTTGAATTTGACCTTCTGCTCGCATGAGAAATGACACGAAACACGGAAGTGAAAAGGTCTATAAGAAGCGTTACTGGTGTGAGGTCCTGAGGCTCAATCGGATGAACTTGACCTGCGGGCGGGAGGACACTCGTGTGAACCCCGTCTCTGGGATAGGAATGCTCATGGTCGATGACAGGCACATGGAGATGCAGGATGAGACGGAGGGAAAAAAACCCTCCTCATGTCCCTGTTCCTCGGTGGTGTAGTGGTTAGAGGTCTTAGGGTCTGAGCTGTAGTGTGTGAGAGCTCAGGTTTTAGCCTCCATTTTAACAGGTTTAAAAATAAAAGGTTTGCAGCATCATGAAGCGTTTTATGTAGACTAAACTCAAACACAGTCTGACATTTGTTTAAATGTAAAAAGTTTGTCTTTTTCAAAAGTTTTACCAAGACTACACCACAACACAGCACACGCGTTTCTGTTTCCATGTGATCCAGTGTGTAGAGCTGGCGTGACTTATGGTGTGTTTAGGTTCTAGTCCGCTATTTGGCAGGTTTATAAATAAAATTATTGCATAAATATGAATGTGCTTTATGAAGCCTAAATCCCAACACATGGTGATCACGTCTCTGTCTCCATAGTGCCGTGGTCGGACTGCTGCTTGCGACCACGTCAACAATACAAATTGAATTGAGTTGGAGTCAGTGGTGCGAGTTAGAGATAAAATAAGTGTGTATCAGGTGTGTGGCGTATAAAGGTTTGGATTCTCCCGTCCTGTTTGATATGTTTAAGCTGACTTTTGTATAAATTACGAAGTGATTTATGAAGACTGGAGCACAACACACGGTGCTCACGCCTGCGGTGAAGTGTTTAGTGTTCAGTTTAGTTGTGGTGTGTGAAGGTTTAAGTTCTACACTCCCCTTTAGAATGTTTAAGAATAAAAGGGTTTGTGGCAATCTGACATTTTATGAAGACTAAAGCCCAAGACCACGTGTGCACCGTATGTTTCTCCTTGGGCTAGTGGTTAAAGCTGGAATGTGAGTATCATTGCGTGTTCAGGTTTGAGAATCAGACTCTTGTGTCATCATGAAGTGTTTTTAGGAAGTCTAAACTCCAAAATACAGCTGCTGCTGCTCCCATCTCTCTGTGGTGTGCTGGTTAAAGTTTGTGCCAGTGTTGTGGTTCCTGAAGGTTCAGGTTCTAGTCTATGGTTTGTCAAACTTTTATGTCCTTACAACGTGTTTTACAAAACCTACACCACAACACAACACAACAGTACACACCCTGCAGTCTCTCTGTAGTGTTGCAGTTGGAGCCCGTACAGGTTCCGGTTCTAGTATGCCGTTCGGCCAGTGTAGCAAAGTTGCATCATTTTTAGGTTTAACTCTTAGTGGTGTAGTGGTTTGAGCGTGAGACTAAGGGTTAGTGCTGCACGGTTCTAGTCTTCCTTTTCGCAATTTAAAAAATAAAACTGTTGTGTCATTATGAAGTGTTTAACATAGACTTGGGATACATATACAGCCCAATAAACTGAAGCTCCCACCTGTCTCTCTGTGGTGTAGTGTCTAGAGTGTATGTCATCTTGGTGGAGTACTGTATGAAGGCTCAGGTTCTAGTCCACTGTTTTTCTAGTTTAAGCATAAAACTGTTGTGTCATTATGAAGTATTTCACAAAGACTAAACCCCAACATGTGGTCATCATCTCCTCTGTGGTGTAGTGGTTAATGCAACTGAGTATCAGGGCTGTAGTGCAGGCTCTAGTCTTCCACTTGGCACGTTTAAGAATATGTTTGCATCATTAGGAAGCGACTACACAACAAATGATCATCCCTGTTTCTCTGTGGTTAGTCTTACTGTTCTGGTGTGTGAAGGTTCTGGTTCTAGTCTACCATTTGGCTGTCGTAAGAATGTAGCTGCTGTGTCATTATGAATGCTTAGTCAAACACCTGCCACCATTAACACCTCACTCTCTGCAGTATAGTTGTTAGACCTGGAGTAGGTGCGAGTTTTAGGCCTTAGTTAGTGTCAGGTTCGTGGTGTGTGAAAATCCAGGTCTTGGTCCACCTTTTGGCAGGATCACGCTCTCTAATATAAAGAAGACTAAACTCTAAACAGCCTTGGACTACCTGTTTCTCTGTGGATTAGAGGTAAGCAGTGCAGTGAGTGTTGTGGTGTATTAGAGTACAGGTTCTATTCTCCCTTTTGGTAGGTTTAACAATAAAACATGTTTCTGCTAAAGTATTAAGGTGTAACAGAGTATGTAGAGAAGCAAGGACTCTGTAGCTCAACTGGCTGAGCTGTTACCTCTGTGCATCATGAGGTGCTTGGATCAAATCCCAAACAGAGCTCCAACTTACCTGAGTATTAATGTGAAGAGGGATTAGTGGATGAGGTGGACGGGACAGGCTAGGTTGTGGAGAGGCAAAGAAGGGGAGGTGGACAGGCTTGTGAGGGGAAGGTAAGGCTAGTTGGACAGGCTGGCCTGGGAAGGAAAGGGAGAAGTGGCTAGGGAAAGGTGGGCTTGGGAAGGAAAGGGAGGAGTGACTGTGGACAGGCTGGCCTGGGAAGGAAAGGGAGCAGTGGCTAGGGAAAGGTGGGCCTGGGAAGGAAAGGGAGGAGTGGCTAGGGAAAGGTGTGTTTTAAAAGACAACATTTGATGGTAGAACTACCTAGCCTTTACTCTAACCTCACCTGAGGACAGGGCTCTTTCCTCACACCTGCCCTGTCCTCATTTCTCTCCTACAACCTACCCTGTCCTTCTTACTCCCCCCAACCTCTTCTCTCCACCCCTGGCCAGTGCACCTTCCCTGTCATTCCTTACTTCCCAACACTGTCCTGTCCACCCCTGGCCAGTGCACCTAACCTGCCCTTCCTTACTTCCCAACCTCTGTCCACTTACACCCTACCTTCCCCAACTGTCATAGCCTTAACCACCACTGCTGCTGCGGAGAACACATGCACACACCAACCACACCTTCCCTCAAAGGACTTCCACCACATTCACACCATGACATTCTGGAACTCTGGTTGGGATTTGATCCAAGCACCTCTGGAGCCACAGAGGCAACAGCTCAGCCAGTTGAGCTACAGAGTCCCTGCTTTAACCTTTCCTCTGTTGCATATTCATACTTCTACAGAAACACACTACAATTCTTAAACCTGCCAAAAGCAAGAATAGAACCTGAACCTTCATGCGCCACAACACTGACAGTAGCTTTACCCGCTACACCACAAAGGGACAGCAGGATTTACACTGTGTTGGGCAATGTGTCATTATGAAATATTGTACAAAGACTGACACAACACTTTCACTCTTAAACCAGCCAAAAGGCTGAACTAGAGTAGATTAGAACCTGAACTGTTATACACCACAACTTTAGTCTTCAAGGGTTTGAGTCCAAATCAAATTGAGGCAGAAAACCAACAAAGACTTTACGTCAATTAGTTTATTTAAATTATGTTCTGGACCCAATGATGAGGCTTTTAATGGTTTTGAAAGAATGAATTACACTGTGTTCACATGGAATGTCAAGCAACGGATGGCTGTGTTTACTGCTGTTGCTCTATAAAAATACAGGACATACACACAACCCTAAAACAATACCTTGGACCGCAGTCTCAGTTGTACAAAGGTCCGCTTTCCTCCCGCTGAGCTCTGGAGCGTTTCCCCACACAGATCTCTCATTATTACTTTGAAATAAAGGAAGCCCGGGGCAATTCCTGGGGTCGCGTGGAACAAATAACGGCCTCAGGAACTTTACATCGAGACCCTTTTCAATGAAAACATTTTGCAACAAGTCACTTTCCAGAGTGTATCAGTGTGTTTATATGCTTTAACACATTGACATTTCAACCGGGTGCTAAGCTAACAGATTAGGCCCTAAGGAGACAGGGGCTGGGTCCAGACACCAGACACTCGGTTACTTACCATTTCAAAATACATTTAAGAACAAAAGAAATGTTTAGTCAGAAAGTCAGAGCTCATGAATATTTATGGGACTCGGGCCTTAATGGACATTTCAGACAGAGAGACGGCTCAGTGTGACCTTTAAACTGTCTCCTATGGGCATCGGCTGAGAGGACAGAGAGAGAGAGAGAGAGAGAGAGAGAGAGTGCAACAGTGGAAAAGTGAAATTTAAATACTGCTAATAATGGAAAAAGTAAAAATCATCAAAACAAACAAAGAGGATGTGATGCAGTACAAATGGTGAGAAGTGAACTTAAAACACAAGAATAAAAAAACAAAAGCAAATTAGGGAAAAAAGAGACAAGGTAAGACAAAAATATAAAGAGAAAAAAAAGAGAAAATAAAGAAGAAATAGAAATAAATTAATAGATTAAATCTTTTGATCAATTAAAAAGATGTGCATGTGGAGTTTGAAACATAACAGAGTAAGAAGAAGAAGTAAAAAAAAAAAAAGATAAAAGAAAAAAAAACTGAAGGAGAAAAATGAAATAAGTAAAAACAGGATGAAAAAAGAGACAATGAAGAGAAAATTAAGTACAAAATAAAAAAAGAAAAAAGAAAACAATGCATAATATTGTAGTTTTTCTTTAAACATCAATTGATCAAAGAAGAAGAAATTACTATAATGAAGAAAATTAGGAAAAAAGAATAAGGAAACCAGCAGTAAGAAAATGAACAGAAGAAATAAAAGAAAGAAGATAAATTAGGTGTGAAACCAGTACTGTAATATTTTTTTAAAATAAAAACTATGGGTCTGAGGGATGCAAATACTTTTAAACAATGGGTCCCTCAATAAATAAATGAGCTGATGTTACAGAAGATAATCAACACCTCCTGATTGGAGAAAGTCATCCAAGCTGGACTTTAATCAATATTAATTACCATGAAGTGTTTGTGTATTAATATTCATGACTGTGATGAAACTGGCAGTAAGTTGTAGAGACACAAAGGTAGGTCTATACATATACTAGATTTTAAGAAACACACACACACACACACACACACACAGTGGAACCTCAGCATACAAATGCCCTTCTTTACAAATTTCCAAAGAAAGTTGCTTCGGCATATGAAACATTTTCAACATACGAGTGAACAAACTGAGCCGTACGTCCAGTAGCTGTTCAAAACTTGTTTATGTCAGTGGAAAGCCAAGTGAAGCGAATTAAAGAGTGTATTTTGCATTTTGAGTACATGTTAGTGAAGACATAGCACCATAGGTCTCAAGAATGTTAGCAAGGACGGTTTCAGAAGATGTATCCAAAGAATCACCAAGTTTAACCCTTAAGCAAGGATCTTAACCCTCAACTCCTCAGATGTACAATAAAATTAAACCTAAGTTGCTCGAGATAAGGGTGTCTGCCCTTACACCTTTTCTTTCTTAGAGTACTAGCAGTTATTAGTAGTTAGTAACCTAGTAACCCAATGTAAGGTTCTATTCAATGACGGAAATATCAAAGCACTTTTAAAAGTTGCTCTGGATAAGAGTTTCTGCCAAATGCCCAAATGTAAATGTAAATTCCTGGGGTTCAGTGGAACAAATAACGACCTCAGGAACTTTACTGAGGCCCTTTTTAATGAAAACATTCTGCTCAATGTGCAGAGTGTATCAGTGTGTTTATACGCTTTAACACACTGACATTTCAACCGGGTGCTATGCTAACAGATTAGACCGTAAGGAGACGGGGGATTTTCATCACTTTGTCCAAAAACTAAAGTGTTTGATCACTGATTTGTGTCAGGTGTTAATTTCTTTTTGGGTGGCAGGATGGTAATTGAGAAAGTAAACAAAAACGTCAAAAAAATATCACTGGAATAGGAGGAGATGAAAAGGTGAAATAGAAGCTAAATAAGTAAAAATTACAAATATAAAGACCAGGATGATGAAGAAGAATAACAAGAAGAACATGAAGTATATTCCTCTGCTCACTCATCACTGGTGAGAGATGAAGTTCATATGATCTGATTGTTAGAAAAAGAAAAAGAAACTATGTGTGTCCTTGCCTAAATACATGTCGGTTAGCTCCTAACTGATGTCACACTGTTTGTTTAGTGGTTCTGTTGCTGGACGTATAAAAAGCTCTGACCCGGCACATCTGGGCACAGTGTACTTTGCTGCATGAGCCACTAGAGGGCGGTGAGTCATTTCCAAAAGACCCCTTTATCACAGTGCTGCATGAGTCACTATTTCTGAAACATTTAATCTCACCATGAATAAATTGGCTTCTATTTGAGAAAGCACAAAGTGTTCGATCACTGAATGACAAGCTGTAAATTAATTTAGATCCCATTATTTATTTATGTGGATTGACATCATTGGTCACATGACCAAAGCAATTTACGCACACCTGAAAGAAAGTCTGTGACAAGTACTCATTTCAAGGTTTGTTGTTGCTGTCTTGATGAAATGATACAGCCCTGTCTACTGGGGTAACTCATGATTCACTCGAGTGGATTCATGTAATAATTATCTCCATCCATCTAGGAACGTCTTAGTGGCTTGGTGGGTGCACCCCCCGGGTCAAGGGATTGATTTCCGAGTTGGGTCTGTGTGCCTGGTATTTGCATTTTCTCCACGTGCTTATATGTTTCCTCCGTGTACTCCGGGTTCCTCGCACGATCCAAAGACATGCAGATTAGGCTAATTGGTGTTCCCAAATTGCATGTAGTGTGTGGATTGGAACCCTGACCAGGGTGAACCCTGTCTCGTGCCATAAGTCTCCTTGGATAGGCTGAAGGGTTCCTGTGAGCCTGTACACAGGATAAAGCAGTATAGACGGTGAGTGAGTGATTGGTGACACATGGATGGTGCTGGGTTATGAAATGGTGTGTGAAGTATTGAAGTGTGCTTTACTGACCCAATGAGCTGGAAGGATGATGATCAATGGTGAGTGTGTGTTTCTTAGTATTTTGCTTCCTGAGAGGTTTTATTCATCTAAAATAGATTATCTAACACACATACACACTGCTCAAATCTCATCTGGCACAGATATGAGAGCAATATCGCCTGAATAAGCAGAACAGTTGAGGATAACAGCGCTGAGAGACTCCAGTATTGTAATCCAGAGATTTGTTTATATACAATGTGTGTGAAAAGTGGTTCTCATCATTTAGCATAACGCCTCACACCTCCAGACTCCATCTTGCCGCGGGTCTGTGTGTGTGTTTCCCGTGATGGGTCTGAGTTTCTTGGGATAAGGAACATACACAATGGATGGATGGATAGATGGATGGTACAGATAAAGAATAAATAAATGAATAAAGATAATAATGGTGGTTATACAACAACTTCTGACCAAGCAATCTGATTGGACGAGAGGTGTTATTCCACAAGTGGTGATAATAGACAATAACAGTACTGAGACGTGTAACTATCTGTAGGACTGGGCGTGTTCCAGATGTTGTCCAGTGGTTAATTACACTAACTGTGTGTCTCAGCGTGGGTGAGAGTAGGTCTGTACGGTCCGCAGTACTGAGGAGAGAGCAGCTGCCTGACAAAACCCACATTCGCAACTAGTCACAGAAGCACTTTCAGCAAGAACACACATCTAATAACGTTATGTCGTCTTAAACAACACGCCGTCTCTGCAGTAATCACTTCTAAGTCGTTCAGCATCGACTCTGTGTTGGTTTATTCATGACCATATCTAACTTGTATTTAACACGAGGCTGAATCCCAAATCCTTCTCTAACCCCTGATCAAGGGCACTACCTGGTGTGTGACCATGGCTTGTGGCTACACTACCCACCAGCTTTTGATTTCGTAATGTTTTTAAATGAATATGAATATACAGAAGGTATTTATGTATTTCTGATATACTGTATGCATACTTGGACATCTAAAATTAACTAATCTATCCTTCTTTAGTGAGTTTCGTCTATTCCATTATCCTGATTTCATTAATGTTTCTGCAACCTAAATCCATGCAGTAATTAACACACCCATGCAGCCAGAGCCAGACCTAACCTTCCTTGGGCCCTAAGCAAAAATCTACTAAGGGGCCCTCCTACCTGTTCCATGAGTCATTTTCTACTGACACACAGTGACACCTGAGGCCCCAGTGCTCCCACCACATTCCTCCCTCTTATCAAACAGCTTGCTCCATCTGTCAGTGAACAAACAGACCATTACACTACCATTTTTCTGTAAAGAGTCACACACCAAAACACACTGGAAAAAGCGTACTGAAGTGGGAGTGACAGAAAGATTGTATTTACAGAAAAAAACAAGAGATAACTCACTTTGTAGACCTCCAGTGACATTCTGAGATGTCTGAGTTGTCTGTAATTCCTGACTAAAAAAGTCCCCTGCTTCCCAAGGGTGTCCAAAAATTGCCTGTTTAAATGTCAAAACCATATGACGTCAATCTCTGAGACAAAATGTTTTTGATTAAAACTCACTCAAAACTTTAGGCCTGGACATTGAAAACAGTAAACTTTGTTAGACTATTTATACATGTGTATTATCATTCTATACATTCTATACTGTGTTGAAAAAAGTTGGATTTGCAAGAAAGTTGTGAGAGTGTAAAAGTGAATCGCATTACTAGAGACTCATAAGAAAAAAGGCTTCAGTTTGTTAGAGAGAATAATGATGAAGGTCATGTGACCTGATGAGTCCAGATCGAGCCTATTCCAGAGTGATGGGCGTGTCAGGGTCAGAAGGGAAGAGCATGAAGCGATGCACCCATCATGCATAGTGTCCACTGTACAAGCCTCTGGAGACAGTGTTATGAT
>JAQMYG010000016.1:21508589-21520356 GCA_030014215.1 Clariallabes teugelsi
TCTTGTCAGTTAAGCATGTATTTCAGCATAATGCTTATGGTTTGTGGATTGTCCTATAGCCTGGGTATTGGTCAGTTATGGGTTTTATAATTTGAGTGTTCGTTTCTTTGTCTGTGTTGTTTCTTTGTGATCCCTGTTTTGTGTTATATCCTGATTAAAGACTCTTTTGTTTAAAAACACCCCTCTGCGCCTATGCCTGCCCTTTTCTGCCCACGGCATTAACAGCCAATTAACAGCCACCCAAATCTGACATGAGCAAATACTTTTGGCAATATAGTGTATCTTTCTTTTTTTTCCAGAGAGTGTGAGACATAAGGAACTTGCTTTTTTTTTGTTGGCATTTTGAGATTTTTGAGAAAAACAAAAACAAGTTTCCATTTGGGTTTCTTGAGTTTGTTCCAGTTGAATAAACATTAAAGCATAATCAGCAGATGGCTTCCCAAGGAGAATCCCCTCGAAAGAAAAAGGTAAATCTGGTAACCATCTGAAGAGCTCTAGAGGAACCCTGTAAAAGGGTACTTTAGATACCATCTATAAATCAGCTCTAATCTCACCTTTAGGGGTGAGAGACTTTTTTGAGGAAAAAAGTAAGAAGTGCAGTAGTGAAGCAGATTCAAATTCATAATCTGCCTCTGAGGCCACAACCATTCAGTACAAGGAGTCAAAGAAAGGAAAGACCAGCGGTGCTCTCAGGCTGGGAGGGATTGCACCAATCAGAGCGACACTACCCAATCATGGGGCTCTGTGACTTAACGTATGCATAAAAGGCCCTTAGTGATTTTTTTTTTGTTTTGGGCGGAAATATGCTTATTGTTAACCCATGCATTGGAGTAGCCAAGTGGCAATGTTGTGATCGTATTTGTTCACACATGGCTGTATATAGTATGCGTGTTAATGGAGGAGTCATGTAGGGGCCACACCGGAGAATTTAATCAGACAGTTTTGCATGAAGCAAACAAACATGGCGACACTCGAGGAGCTTAGTTTTCATGTTGACATTTAAGATGGTAGGCCAGCTGATCTGAGTAAAGATACATCACACAGGTGGGGGTATTTATGGACCCGGTTGCACAACTTCTCTTCTGAACTTTCTGCCAGTTTTGACGTGCCACATGTTGCAAGAACGTATGTGCACATCATTTTAATTCATCAGGCTCTACTTAAGCTACACACCAAACTAATATGCAGGATTGGCGTATCCAAATGAAGCTTCGCTTTGAGGCATGTGTCGGTTCCCTGCCGTTGACAAACGTTCGGCGCTTAAGTAAAGGCTCGTGCACTCTTCAGTTAATTTTCAAAGATTCAGAGATGTTGATTATGTGCATAAACATTTCCTTGACCAGTGCAGCTGCATGTACATATTAATTGTGCTGCTGGCAATGTTACGATCTAGTTGCTACACAAAATTAGTCCACTAGATGGCAGTACAATGAGCACTTGAATGAAGCTTCATGAATGAACCTTTTGGTGAAACTATTGGCTGGGAAGCCTCGATACTTATATGAAGCTTCATCTGCCCATCACTACTAATCTTCATTCTCTATTGTAGTCAAAGAAGATGTGCAGGGGGTAGGAACTGGATAAAATGACCAAATTATCTGGTCTTGACAGCCAGCAGTCATAGTGAAGATCAGCACACCTGTGTTATGTAACTTTACCGCTAAACTCATCTGGCGGAGAGATGAGTACCATCTTAAATGTCGACATGGAAACCAAGCTCCCCACCATGTTTGTTTACTTTATGCAAAACTGTCTGATTGAATTCTCAGGGGTGCCCCCTACTGGACTCCCCCAGTAACACACAAGCTTCAAATGTCAAATATTTTTAATACAAATCCAAGATCAATTTATAAAATCGAACAGAATCAAAGATACCGATGTGCTAAGGATACATCACATGGCATTTTACATTGCTCTTCTTGTGACGTCTTGTGAATATAACAATATTTCCATTCATTTGTTTTATCTGAATGGATTCAGTGATGCTTACGATTTAACAATCTGGCCGAGATCATATCTTTCTGTGATATCTGTCGGACTGTTGTAGTCCTTCTTCTCTCCGAGCGTTAAACAGCCAAACGGCATGGCCTTCCTGGGGAGAAAAAGAGAGAGAGAAAATAACTGAGAGGTTTATGAAGAAATACAGAGGAAAATAAGGAAATTCAAATGTAAATGGCATTCAAACCGGTACACAGACGACCCTGAATCAATCAATCAATCAATCAAACACATGATTTATAGCCTAATACCCATCACTGTGAGTGATATCATACACACAATGTCACTCATGGCTCATCTCCAGGATCGTTCCTTCCCATCGGGGGAAATGAACTGCGATGCCCGAACAGCGTTAATGTCAAAGCTTCCAAATTCGGGAGACGGAGAAATAGCCGGCGGTACCATGGGACTCGAACCCGCCAGCGAAATCAATTTACCTCCAAATGCCCGGAGATGGGCACGCGTGTTTGTCTCGCGGAGAAAGAATGACTCAGGACTCAGGGGAGAAGAGGAAGATGAAGACAAAGAAGTGAAGAGAAAATTCCCAAAATAAATTCTGAAAAGAACTGCAAGTTTCAAAACCCCAAAGAATTACAAAATCAGCAAAAAGAGAGAGAGAGAGAGAGAAAGCACTATATAGGGCATTACAAACTAGAAAAAAATGAAGACAAATAAATAAAAGATATCATGACTTCAACAGAGCAGCTCGATCTGAACGTTATTGGAACAATAATTTATTAAATGTTCAGCAGGTAAGACAGCATTTCTCCAACAGTTAAAATAAAATCTGCTATTATAATCAAATTCTTTTTGAGATTATGTGAGGATGGAACCTTTACTGGAGTTGATTAATTCTCTATAACAGCGTCTCTGACAGTGGTGCAGGTTTATATTAATGTCCTCGTTCTGGCACGTTATTGTTTCTATAGAACAGCTCGTCCACAGGGACAGCAAAGGTGGAAAACCTCAACAAATTTTAAAACCAGACATATTCTGTAAGGAGACATTTATTTAACATTTATGGAAGGAGTCTCCAGTGCCAGACATCTTCAGAAAAGATGAGTTCACAGTTTATGGTTTCTCAGGTTACGTGACAAGATGGGGTACAGTATGTTGGTCTTAATAAATAAATAAATATATAAATAAATAAATAAATAAATAAATAAATATAGATACTGTAGAGAGAGAGGGGGGGGGGGGGTAATGAACTGACTGTAGTTTTCTAACGCAGGTGAGAACAGGAAGTTGTTTCACAGATGTTCCTTGACATTAAATGTCACAATAAATGGATAGAACCGTGGTATAAGACATTTCACGCTGTTCCAGGAAAATGAACTCTGGGTGAACTCAGTGACTAATTGTTTTTCTATAACGGCGTGACACAGATTGTTTACTTATTGTAATGTGTACACACCCACGCACACACACACACACCAAAATGGTTTGTTTTCATAATGATGACTCCATATAGAATTGTGTGTGTGTGTGTGTGTGTGTGTGTGTGTGATAATGCTACTGTGTGTATAAATGAACTGTCTGGCACTCGCTCAGCTGCATAACTGCATTATCATCATCTCGCTCTGACTCCGAGGCCTCCGGGTCCCCAGGAGGACAGAAATGGCGATCGATGTTGCAGGATTTGGAGATAAGCTTCAGAGAAGAGAGAAGAACAAAGAGAAAGAGCATTTAAAGGCACTAAGAGCTCGTTTATGTCTCCGACCCCGAGCCCTCAGCTCTGGCAAATTGAAATTTCGCTCCAGATCAATGAGCTCGCGTGTCATGTAAAAAGCCTAAAGAAAGATAAAAGGCTGTTATCGGCCAGATTCCGTAACAAAACTCCCCGAATCGATCAGCGGAGTTACTACGGACTAGTCTCTCCGTTCAGACGAATAAATGAATGAATAAATTCTTACACAAGTCATTTCGTCCTCAATCCAAAATGGAAGAAAAGCTTTTCTCCTCTCCCTCATAACCACCCTTCTCCTAACAGCATTATCCTCCATTTCCTTCTTCTCAACACAATCACTGGCCTTCATACCAGCAGGTGAAAACTGTTCTTTTCTATATTATTTAATGTTATTTAGCCCTGACCCTGCGCTTGCACTAGCAAGCGACCCTAAATGAAGACCGTTCGTTTTTGTACACATGTCACGAAACCATTACTCTGCAACAAAGTGAGATCTAAACCCTTAGTTCTAAGAGTAATCCTACAGCATCAGTTGTGTGGCTAAAAACTCAAAAGTATATTTCCTGCCTGTGTTAATCAGAATTGTTCTGGGTTTAATTAGGTTATAAACTTCAAAGGAAAAAAGAAAGGGAGAGATCAAGCTGAGAAGAGAGAGAGAGAGAGGGAAAGAATAGGGCTGTAACACAATGTCCAAATGGGGGACCAAAAAAAATGCACCTACAATATCAATCAGCCTGTAACTGGAATTGTCTGGTTCTCAGCTTGATCAGCCATGAGCGGTGATCAGACAATGAGCCTCGGATATACCGTAACCGATCCTGTGCCGAGTGAACGAGCTTCTGACTGGCGCAA
The DNA here is from genome assembly GCA_030014215.1 of Clariallabes teugelsi. Taxonomy (NCBI): domain Eukaryota; kingdom Metazoa; phylum Chordata; class Actinopteri; order Siluriformes; family Clariidae; genus Clariallabes; species Clariallabes teugelsi. The sequence goes on from JAQMYG010000016.1 coordinate 21,513,127, forward strand.
CAGAAACACATTTTTATAGAGTTACATTATCGAAAGTTACACTTTAAAAGCATATGTTTAAAAGCCTCTGATCTGCCTTTTCCTTCAAACCCTTCAAGCGAATTACTCTAAAAATCCACTCAGCACACACACACACCTTCACCAGTCTCAATACACACAAGAGTGCAAATTAGTCTTGAGACTGAGAGTTATGACTTAACTGTTTTGTTTAAAGTTCAAGGTCTTAAAGTTTAAACAAAAAAGAAAACGGGACGTCCCTGGTGATTCCTATCCATATTACTTATAGCTCATGGACAAAAGTATTTATCTAAACCTGTTAATTATTGAATTCAGATGTTTCAATTAATCCGGCCCCTTATCCCCAGTGAAGGTCAATCTTAAAGCTTCAGCGTACCAAGATATCTTGGACAATGCTCTGCTTTTTATTAACTTTGTGTCCACAGTTTGTTGAAGGCCCTTTCCTATTCCAACATGACTGTCCCCCAGTGCACAAAGCAACGACTATAAAGACATGGTTTGATGAGTTCGGTGTGGAAGAACTTGACTGGGCCGAACACAGAGCCCTGACCTCATAAATACTTTACAGAACAAATGGGCACAAATTCCCCACAGAAACACTCCAACATCTTGTGGACGGCCTTTCAAGAAGAGTGGAAGCTGTTACACCTGCAAAAGGGGGACGACTCCATAATAAAGTATATATATTTTGAAACAGTGTTATTGCTGGTTTGGCCAAATAATTTTGTGCATATAGTGTAAATATATGTTTGTACACCTATACAAATGGACGAAAGTCTTTATCAGTAATTTGTACAGATGTGTGCAGGCCTGTGACATTTGTCTCGGGTTATTTCAATGAGGACTGATCAGGCGCTAAGGATTAATAAAAGATTTCTGCACACACACTGAGTATGCTCACGTTGTTGAATGTGTTCTTTGTTAAATCTGACTTCTCGCATTAAAAAAAAGGTTATTTTTGTTTTTCTGTGAATTCTCTGTGACTACACACTGTTTCTGTTTATTCTGTAAAATGTATTACTATTAGTTACATTATTAAAAAAGTAATCGAGAGAGCGAGAGAAAGAGGTTGTGGTGTACATGATGGCACTAAACTATCCGGCATCGTCTCCATACAGTATGTCCAAACTCCTAAGAGAACGCCTGACGTCTGACCCGAGGGCTCCGTGGAGAACGATTAAGCGAAGTGACCAGGGCTTTAGTGCATCAGCGCTGCAGAGTCTCAGTCTCAGAGGAACAGAGAGAGAGAGAGAGAGAGAGAGAGAGAGACAGAGCCTGGCTGAGAGACGAAGAGAGATGCTCATCAGTCCAAACGAATTAAATCAGATCAACAGCCATCTGTATGTTCTGTGTAGAAAGCTGTTTGGGTTCCCTCAGGAGCCGTCTCAATCTCCAAAATATCCTCCAGGATGTTTAAATATTATTTTAAGCAAAATTCAAACAACGATGATTTCAAGTCCAATAAGTAAATTTTGGGAGATTTCAAGGGTGCCAATAATTTTAAAGCAGGCTTCATGGATGTGGTCTGCATTTTAGTGTCAAAATGTCATTTCGAAAGAAAAACAAGTATCTAAAGTCTGCCTGCAATCACGTCCTATGTGTTTGATCTTAAATCGTTCTGGAGGAGTCGTCGTGAAAAAACTATTGAAGTGCTGTTTGATCTCACATTCCTTTATATCCAGCTGTGATGTCGTAGTAAATATCAGGTTAATATCTATATAATGATAACTTGAAATAATGAAATAACAAAAACAATGACAGAGACTTCTATTAATTTTTTTGCATTGCATTTTTTCCAAAATTTTTTCTATTTCAGGACTGTAACAGAGGGTGAGATGAAAACAAAAATAAAATAGTTTTTTTTCTAGCATACACTTTGCTTGCTTGAGAGGTATTTTTTATTCTTGATTTATTAATAGTTTTTCATCACTGCTCCCAAAACACATGTACATTAATGATTAACCTTCTATTTAAAAAAAAAAAAATCCCCTATATTTATTTGAATAATTCAGATTAATGTGGATCATTAGATTAGATTTTTTCCGGATTCAGCTGTCCATGTGAATATTCTTTCCACTTGTTCCAGCAGTCAGTGTACGAACGGTCTCGTTTTTTTCCTTCACCTGAGGCTGAGAGAGAGAGGAAGGAGGTGGTGATATAACAGTCATGAGAGTGATGTGAGATGGAGAAGCCAAGGTGAGAAAGTTTTACAGCATTATTTATTATGCATGCTCTCTCTCTCTCTCTCTCTCTCTCTCTCTCTGTGGGGTTCTCTGTTCTCAACTCGGCTGTCTCACATACTCTCCTGTTCCTGCAGCAGTTCATTCTCCAAACTAATCAAAGTGTGTGCAGTCCTGACTCGTTATTGTTACTCCACCCCCTTTTTGTGCGTGCACACACACCCACACACCTACACACACACGGCTTGTGACATCTCTGTCGTGTCTCACTCGTGGCGTTGCTTTCTCAGTCATGCAGACAAGAAGAGCTCAAGCCTCTGAGAAGTCATTTTAAAAGAAATCTGACACACACACACACACACACACACTATAGATATTTGTATCAAAGGCTCTGGGTTTGTTTTTTCACAGTATCTTCAGATGCTTCATGCAGGTTGATGGCTGGACCTGTGACTTCTTCCATCATTAACATGTGTAACATGACATCGCCCATGTCTCTCGTCTCTCCTCGTCTCCTCGTCCTTCTGTGTCCTGACGTTTCTTTTCCTTGTTATTTTTTCCTCCCTGCCTGTCTTGCTCGGGGCGCAGAGTTCCTCCTCGAGCTTGCTGGGTTTCAGAAGGTGAGCGCTCTTACTCTCCGTCACATACGAGTTACATCAGGAGGCTCTGCGGTGTGGAGTCCAGTAGATCTCCCTCACCTCCATCTCAGAGACTCTTTTCTTTTCATCTTCTCTTTCAGACTCCTTGTAAACCTGCTGTGCTACAACACCTGTGTGTAAACCTCTTCCTCCTCCTCCTCCTCCTCCTCCTCCTCCTTCTCCAGCGTGGACTAATCACGTTGTCCGTGGTGTAATTTGTACAGACATCTAAAGCGTGTGCATATGTGTGTATATACTGTATACTGTATAAATATGTGTCTCCTTTCAGCAACCAGTGTGAATACAGGAAAGTCCAAAATGTTAGATTTAACTCAATTGAATGTATTAAAAAGTTCTGTTAATCCATTAAAAATTTAAATCTGAGCCTGTGATTTATCATGACTTTTTGTCATTCGAGTTATGGATTTTTTATTTGTTTTTCGAACATTCGTAAAAACTGTAAAAAACACTGTACAAAAAATAGACACTGCAGTGCACTAGATACCAATATTTACAATTATAGAAATTTTTTTCAGTGTGTAAGTGAATGTGTAAAGTCCGGTATATTGTACTGTATGTGTGTGTGTGTGTGTGTGCGGGAGAAATTAGTCGGCCTCACCGGTTTCATTGAATCAGTTCGGGAGCACAATGATAGAAAATGTCTGTCCTGTAAAACTGTCCTGATGGTGAATAATCATAATTTCGGAAAATCCTCAACAAAACAATGTTCACAGTCCAATACAGTGGAAAACATATCGGAGGCAAAATGGCATCCGTTGGCATCCTCCCCAATATCTTCCCGGGTTGCCTTTAAACGACGTCTTCACTGGGACTCCCTGTAACGATGCGGGTCGCAGAGCCACGCATAAACCGTTCAGAACGGGAAGATCCGCAGGCTGCTACCACGCGGAGTTCTCAACAGGCCATTTATACACGTCGTTGCCAGGCAACGCCGGCGTCAGGCAATCAGCACCTGGTGGCGTGTTTATATAAAGGGTCCTGATATCTCGGCCACTTCGTGTGATCATTTAGGTAGCAACAGTAAGATATCAGGGCCAAAGATAAAGACAAAGAAAAGAAAAGACAGACAGACAGATAGACGAGCGTGCTGTTTTTTATTAGTTTTTGTTTCAGTTTTCAGAGCCCTGTCCGTTCTCGCGTAGACGACGGAGCTTTGGTTATTTTGTGTTATCAGTTTTCTTTTGTTTCCTTTAAGTTCCTTAATTAATAATCCCATGACATCTCCAAACGGGAAGGTCTTCCCGTGCGTATAATAAACACACTCACCACTCCTATTTCACTGACCCCCTCTAAAGCCCTGCGTCAGGGCTCTTATTATTAAAACATCTCGTGGTGCGGCTCTCCACACCGCACCACACGTAACAGAATGATCACACCATCTGAAGAGCCCGCGGGCTTGGAGAGGGTGCAGAAAATAGATGAGGGTCCAGCGAGAGTGCTTGATAAGCATGAGGAAGCACTAACCGTGTTAATTTCGGAGATGCGTGGGATTAATAAGCGCCTCAAGCTAATTTTTAGGCAGCTTTAGGCACCAGACCTTCCGGCAGCTCCAGGTGGGGAACATCTCCTCCACCCAACAAAAGCCGCTCCAAGCGCCTAGCCGGTCCCTCCCATATCCCATCCCTGATTTTGAGCCTGAAGAAGAACTAGAGCTGGAAGACATGGGAGAGCCCATGCAGATAGCCGTTGCCATGCTTGTCCCTCATCGTAGCAGCCCACGGGACTCCCAGAGGGCAAGCGACGCCCGTGGCACAGCAAGCCACAGACAGGGTCACCCCAGGCGGGTGGGGGGGTGACCCTGTCTCAAGACCCCGTCATGTAGGGCTCTTCCTACCGGCTACGCTCTCAGGGACCGGGATCCGGAGAGGCCAAACGGCGGCGGCTTATTGATTCAGGGGCCAGAGGAAATGTTATTGACGGGAGGCTAGCTGCGGTACTGGGAATTCCAGTTAGCCCTTCCGCCATGTGTTATCAGTTTTCTTTTGTTTCCTTCAAGTTCCTTAATTAATAATCCCACGCCATTTCCAAACGGAAAGGTCTTCCCATGTGTATCATAAACACTCTCACCACTCCTATTTCACTGACCCCCTGTAAAGCCCTGCGTCAGGTCTCTTATCATTAAAACATCTCGTGGTGCTGCTCTCCATACCGCACCACACGTAACACTCCCCTCATAATGTGGAGGTGCAGTCTCACGAGAGTATAATTCGGAACCGAAACACCAAACATGAGTGTTTGTTTTTTTATGCGTTACATTATATATTTGTGTCAAAAGTGTACAAGACTCACTTTGTCAGATTTACGAACGAATCTGACTTATGAACATGTTCCCGGAAACGGAACTCGTTTATAAGTCGGGGAATTACTGTATACATAATACAAAAAATGTGTGTGTGCCAAAGAAGCTACTTCTGAAGTTTATGCAACATGGGAATGACCAAACTTGCTTCCCTAAAAAGTTGCTAACTTCAGCTGTTTTGAAGATATGATTTTATATGAGGCCCCAAAATGGCCTTTTTCAGCGTTATACTGTCTCGCTTCAAACAATCATCATTTAAAATACAAATTATTTATATTTTTTTATGAGTATTGATACTAAAATTGGTGTAAGCTTCTAGAAGTATATGCTTACACCAATTTTAAAAATTAAAAACAATTTTAAATAATTTTAAAATTGTTGCTTGAATTAAAGCATACCGTGCAAAATTAAGATTTTTTTCCACCCAAAATCTGTAGTGTCCGTAACCATGTTGAATTCATGTTGCAATATCTTAACAATTTTGCAATTTAGAATAATACACATTTTCAGGTTCATGTCTTTTCATGTGAAATCTAAACTGGCTAAAGTTTCAACTGAATGACAATTAAGACCGTTGAAAGATTTGTATTGAAAAATAGACACTATGGACACAAACATAAAAGGACATGAAATTGTATTTAGCAAATGTGTTCCTTTTTATCTGATAAAAATATAAATGTGTGTGTATATTTACAAAAAAAACTAATCATGGATCAGAAGATAAGAAGCATTAAGTATTATGAAGTATTGTGAAGTATTATGAAGGTGTTATTTGATCCTATCTGAAAATTCAAATGCAAAAGTTGAAATGAAATGCATGACAACATCTGGTGATGTTTCCTCAGTCATCTTATTATCCAAGTTAAACATGCTAAAATGTTTTTTCATGCAAATGAATCACATGAGTATTAAAGTGCTTTAGGGATTAGGAAGCCACGCCTTCTTTACTGTAATTGACAGACACAGAGGCGACGCCCCCTGCTTCCAAAGCACTGATATATTTAAAATGTAATGACGCTATAGTTGTTTTCCTGGGCTAAACTAATAAATATTTCAGTTGACATCGTACAGATGCGTCACACACTTTCCCGGGTTGAGCGAGCGATGTGTGTGAGCAGGCACAGCAGCACGTCTCTAACACTGAAAACTGCTCCAAGGGTCTTTAATAATACATAAGAGATACAGTGTGTGTACAGTATGTGTGTGTGCGTGTGAGAGAGAGAAAGAGAAAGAGAGAGGATGTGTTTTCTCCATACTGCAGACAGACATGCTGCTGCTCTACGTGTTGTTTTTTTTGGGTTTTTTTGTTGCTTTTCTGTCCTCTTTTTCTCCTTTCATTAGCCGTGAAAGCGTATTAGCACGACTCCTCCAGAAGCGCTCGAAAGCAGAAGATAATGGGCGCAACCATAATCGGCATTCCCTTTGGTCTGAAGTGCATGGTACGTACGCACACGCATGCCACACACACACACACACACACACACACACACACACATACAGAGAGCGAGCATAATGGAGGCTATTTTAAAAAGCCAATGAAAGACTTTGGCGAAGAAATGAAGTGTGTCGAGATTTTGCAGCACTTCATTTGTAAAAGTGCAGCAGGCATTGATCCTCGTGTTACATTAGTGTAGCTTCACAAAGCACACAATCCCCACCTCCCACACACACACACACACCAAACACACACACTCACAGATACACACACAGATACACAACATTTTTGTATGAGAATGCAGCAGAACTCTCCTCTCTTGCTGTAACCCTGTAGGTGAGGTACACACGTGCCTTCTTACACGTCACCTTTCAACTGGCCAGCAACTTATAACTGAGTCATTTTCTGACGACGCGCGAGAGTCAATTCACATCATCACATCGGTGATCTATTAAAAGCCCAACCCAAGTAAGTCATCTGTATGTAAAAAATGTATTCACAATTCCACTGTCTGAAGTTATATCAGATCACTATCTTGTCTCAATTAAAGTGTGTCATAGTAATAATGTACGCACAGCACCGCGCTACCGTATTAAACGTACATTCACATCAACTACCACACAGAGTTTTATCAGTAAT
>JAQMYG010000016.1:21521354-21535541 GCA_030014215.1 Clariallabes teugelsi
AATAACAAAACCCAAAACTAATTTGTTTTTTTGTTTTGGGTTTTGTTGTTTTGTTTTGGGTTTTGTTGTTTTGTTTTCGGATTTGTTAATTTGGTTTTGAGTTTCTTATTTTGTTTTCCGTTTTGTTAATTTGTATTGCACTTCAGGGCCACCGTAGAATACAAACGCATGCCACACTTTTCAAATGTTTATTGGTAAAAAAAAAAAAAAAAAAAAAAATTTACCGTTAATAATTTTCCTTCCACTTCACAAATGACAAAATGTGGAAAAGTTCAAGGGGTATGAATACTTTTGCAAGCACTGTATTTTGTAAGCAACAAGCTTTAACGATTATGTGTTCATGATCACTACATTATATTTATCCAGATAAAGTGTTTGGGTAGAGGTGTTTGAGGTATAATCAGTCTCAATGTGATGTACAGTATAGAAATTATATATTTTAATGGCTGTTAATGTTCTGAGTGGCCATGATGGAGCGACTTCATGAGCTTAAGATGCCTTTGAAAACATCCCGAGGACAAATTCCAGCTATAGAGCAGACTTTTTTGTGTTTGTTAGTTTTTAGGGATTTTTTTTGTCATGGTCGATGTGGCCGTACCTGCACCCATCGCTTCCCTTTCTAACTGTGCAGCTCTTACTCTTTGCACCGTCACCAACAATGATGTACAGCATCGCCGTGTTATACGACAGGAAGACGTCGGAGCTCTAGCGACTCTCATCTCATCTCATCTTCTCCACCTCTCCGTTTTGCTGCGTCGGCAAATCGCGGCCAATAAAATAAAATTCGGCATCGCATGAAATATCCGGAGCAGTGGAAGGGTATAAATAACGGCGGCGCTGGACGTGAACGCAGCGCGAGCGCTAATTGAAGGCCCTGTTAGACTGCTGACTCGGAGATGGAGCCCCGAGGACCGATTACTGACTGTAAATTCCATCAGGTGTCACGGGGAGGGGAGAGAGGGGGAGGGGGGGTAATATAGGCATTGGGTTTGACTTCAAATCAGAAAGATGTTTTTTATTTTATTTCTTTTTTTATTTATTTATCTCTGCAACGATGCGGAGGTCTGAAATCTTCTTCCTCACACACATACATACTGTACGCTTAAAGCAGAACTTCAATCTACTGTCATATCAGCTAGGAAACGCATTATGTCACTCAGATTGAAATGCAAGATGCGCCAGCGCAATATTTTACAGCCGTCCACAGGGAGCAAGAAGCAATATAGATTTCTTTCCTGTGTGCATCTCATATTTTTTATAGTCCTTTATATAACCGCTTTATAGAGAGTATAAAAATAGATCACAGCTTGGTCATCATGGACTCCGGCCAGGTCGTAGCACGAGAGATGGATTTGCTGTCATCCAGTGTGTCAGTGAAAGTGCGATGGTTTTGAGAAACGGCTCCGTCTCGTCCTCGCGCTACGCCGCAGCGATGCCGTTCTTCATGCACATAAATCTATGATTATCGAACGCCAAGCCTACAGACTCGCTCAGGTTAAAACACAGTGCAGCTGAGCTCTGCATTCGCATTATTTGTCTCTAACGAGATAGATGGATTAAAAAAAAAAAAAAACATTTGTTTGCGGATATGGTACTGTAAGTCACACGGGTTGAGTGAAGACGTCTAGTTTGAGTTGTGTGTGATTAGAAGGTAATTGCTGAATTTAAGTGGATGCGGTTTAGCTTTTCTCTCGTTTTGTGAAATGTGAAAGCAATGGTTCGAGAGTCATCAGTTGCATATGTTAGGGGTGGAAATGTGTCTGGTGCGGTGTAGTGAGTTCGCCGATGCGGTGTGTTCGACTAGCGGAAACAGACAGGGTTCTTTCTGCTGGAGAAATGTTTGTCTGTGGGACTGAAGAAAGAGAGAAGCCACAGCATTGCAGGACTGGAGACTTTTTCAGTGCGTACCTCACAGTGCAGCATCAACCACATTGACTTGGACTTGCGCTTCACCCGCCGCTAACGCTGAGTCCACACTACACAACTTTACACAGGATTTTGGACAGGTTTCAAAAGCGTGCCAAGTCCATCCTAGTCAGCACAACCTGCAGCCAGTTGGCGTGGCAATGTGCCACAGAAATCTGTGAATGCGTACCGTCAGTAGCCAATGAACATAGCAGAGGCGGGATCATTCACTCCACCTTGATCAGGCTTCTAGTTACTTATTCATTTAATTATTTATGCATTTATTTATTTACTAGTGTAAGTACCTGTCCTTTACAGTTAAAGAGTTTGTAGAAATAGTTAAAAGGTTACAGCTAAAAATAATCTGATGATCTTTAATATAATCAGTGATATTATTATTTCAGTCTGTCTTTCTGTACAGCAGAACTCTCTAACTTATTAATACAAAGAAATCACATTCTGTAAGGTTGAGTATCTTACGCCTTGTTTACACTAAGTTGTCCTTCTTTCGTGGTCAGACAAATACACTCCCTGGTCAAACTTCAGGCAGATATCTAAATACAGTGGAACTTCTGCAAGTAACGCGGTTTGCGAGTGTTCCGCAAGACGAGCAACGATTTTTAATAAAATTTGACTTGGAAAATGAGCATTGTCTTGGTTTACGAGTACCGAGTATCATGTATCACGCATGCGCTTCTTGTTTTGATGCCAAGCATCACATCATCACAACTGAGCCAACGTTTTTTCTCTCCATTGCGCTGCGGAATTGTGGGTAATCGTCTCCCCTGTTGGGTCTTAGTGTGCCTCTCTTTCGCACGTGCAAAAGCATGTCTCATTAGAGAGGTTAAAGATCCATTTTCTCCCTCTCTGTTTCAGCCTGTCGTTGTGTGTGCGCACGCGTAATTTGACACCATGCCCCTTCACACACACGCTCTCACCTTTACACCCCCCTCTCGGCTTCACACACACACACACACACACACACACACACACACACTCTGCTCTTCACAGAAACACTTTTCAAAGGTAAAGTGCGGGTTAATTTGTTTGTTTGTTTGTTTTACTTTACAGCGGTGATTCCGTTAGTATGCGCTCACGCGAGTGTCATTAGCGATGTTCCTTGCTAATTATTCTGACAAAACAGTCTTTCTGTTAATGTCTGTGTATGTGTGTGTGTGAAATTCAAATAAGAGAGGAGAAAGGTTTACTGTGTAAGATGAGAAGGGGGAGACGGGAGGGGCTGATTCCTCCTCTCCACTTACTTTAGATTCACACACACACACACACACACACACAGCGCCTGCGTGCATGAACGGAAACACTTATCTGTCAGGATTAATTTTTTACTTTTTTTAATGTAAAGTGCAGGTTAATTAGTTTTATTTTTACTTTATATTTTTTGTTAATTATTTTTATGTATATATTTTTTTGGGCTGTGGAACGAATAATTTGAGTTTCCATTATTTCTTATGGGAAAATTTGCTTTGTTTTGGAATAGGAGCCCGCTTCCAAAACGAATTATGCTCGTAATCCAAGGTTCCACTGTACTGCAAAAGTCTCATTAAATTCTGTCCAGCAGTCAATTTAAGACGTGTCTACGGTTTGATGCATGTGCAGGACGCCGTCAAAACTTGCAGTTTGTAATCCGGCACATAACTGTTCATAACTTCACTTCTACCCATCAATTTGGTTTCCTTTATGGCACAGATTTAACTTTACATTATCTTAAATTCTATCCAGACAGTTTTGCGTGATGCTGATTTAATGAAACTTTTGCAGTACTTAGATCTCTGCCTGAAGTTTAACCTGCACCATAAGTGAAATAAAAATTGTGTAAAAGCGATGTCATGAACAGTTACAGTTATGTGGCGGATTACAAACGGCAATTTTTGACAGAGTACTGCACATCCGTCAAACTGTGGGCGCGTCTTAAATCGACCGCTGGAGAGAATTTAATGAGACTTTTGCGTTACATACAGACTGAAGTTTTTCTGAGGCTGGTTTCTGGTCCTCCAATTTATCAAACGTAAAGATATCATTGAAAGCGTGGGTTCTGATCCAATGTACAGACAAAACCTTTTCCTTTATTTATGAATGGCTTTTTAGGTCATCATAAGAAATCTGCAGGATCCACTCGTTTAGTGTACAGTGCCAGTCTTTTCATAATCGTTTATGATGGTGAAAGTCATGTAGTGCGGTCTCAGCCTAAGGGATGTGAGTAATGTGAGCACTGTGTGTTCTTCTTCTTCTTCTGCTATGCTGAGTATTAGTTATTCCCAATCCCTCTGGTAAAATTTCAAGCTTGAATTTGGACAGCTTGCCAGTTGGACATCGTCTTCTCGCTACAGTACTTGTTAAATATATTGTTTTCTTTTCTTTCAGAGTTTGAAGCTTATAAGTAATACAGGTTTTAACGTTTATAACTTACCTATATCAGGAGTCTCCATCTGTTGTCACATTTGTAATGAAGTCAACCAGAGGTAAGTTGAGGAACAAGTCCAGTCAAAAAGGTCTGGCCATGTTTACAAGTATTTTTTGACAGGAACGACTTCTCCAGTGGCAAATCCAGAAAATGGCACCAAAAACAAAAACCTGCCCTGAGGGACTGACGGTGCACCCACATCAGGATCAGTGCCACTGAATGCCAAGAATAGAAGCGTATTGCGAATGCTCGTAGTATCCGAGCTCCACAGCAGTGTACCGCTTGAGAAGCCGTGTACACCTCAAGGCATCATCTAGGGACAGAACAAGAAGCTTTATATCCTTTAACACTTGTTTGGCATCTCTTTAGTTCCCCAGGGGTATACATGAGGTGCTCGATTCTCTGCATTTGGTATTCACATAGAGACTACAGCTTTAAACACAGAGGCAACATCTTTGCTCGAAGTCTATTTTCCCTCAACTAGCTTATAGTCTGGTGTCACTAATAATTATGCATGACCCCGTTTATTTATTTACAGACATTTCACAGGGAAAGTTGCTGTCCCACATGTGACAGGTGTAAGCTCATACTGTACTATTCAGGAATAACATGGAAAGAAAAAGCGAGTCCAAGAAACAAACCTGGTGACCGGTTCCCAAAACGATCAATAGGTCACGTTGGTGTTCAATATGTTGCAAACCAACATCAACTGATGATCATTGTTCTGGGAAACCTTTGGGAAACGTCACCCTGTGCAGTCGGGGTGTTAAACAGATGTGTGAATGCTGGGAGGCGTCTAAAACCTCATTCTCTTCTCATTGGGCTGCTCAAGTTTTTATACTGAATTAACCAAATCCACCGGCCAGTGAGGTTTGGACTTTGTGTAATTAAACGTCTAGATTTCTATTGAGTATTATTGTTGGGAAAAAAAGTTAATTTGTATTTAGTTTTATAATTATTTTTACATTTATTTGTGTGTTTAAAGTTGTTCCACTTTAAAAAGACAAACAGGATTTAGTCGTACCTCATGCTGGTGGGTTGGTGACGGTGAGAGGCTTGAGATGGTTGATGAGAGAGAACAAAGAGGAGACTTGGAGGAAGACAGTGTAGTGTTGGCTTTAAAAAGAGAAACCACACACACACACACACAAAGATGCTTTTGTAGACCTGTCCTCGCCTTCCTCTCCTAATGTGCTCCCTCACTTGCCTCACCGGCTCTTTGTGACACACTGACCCCCCCATTCAGCGTGTGTCTGGATAATCCAAAAATCCTAACAAATCTCACAATAGAACACTGGTTTAAAAAGAAATGAAAGTGTGATTATTTTGGAGTCAGGTTATTAAGCAGAAACTGACAAAATGCAGATTTAAAGCCACCACGGGACAACACTCGACACACTACGCTAGAGAAGAGATGAGAGAGCAGCGACACGCTGGAGTTTTGTTCTGCATAAAAAATAAAAACAGCTAAAAGTGAAGAACCCCTCAGTGGAGGTTATTATTATGACCCAACCAGCTTCATGAAAGAGAAGCATTACTCTAACTGCAGTGATACGACTGCAACACTACAACTGCATCACACTGGACTTTTGTCTTGTGTCACTCGAAAATTTGAACAAATCTCATTCCAGATCACTTTTTTAAAAGACAAAGTTTAAATCTCTTAGACTCTGGGTATTAAGAGAGAAACTGATTGAAAGTATTGTTGAACCTCTGATACTCAGCACCATGGGGCGATCCTCTAACTACTACACTACAGAAGAGGCTGCTGGTTATGTGTATGTCGGGAACGGGTTATCTGCATTTACATTAATTAAGTCAGATTGAGGCTATAATGGAAGGTTTAAGGAGTCGCCATACTTTAAATTTCATGTAACATCAATGAAATTATTTATTTTAACTTCACTTGATGTCATTGATGTCATGTGTGTCGTTGCTGCTGCTGTTTCTCAGGAAATCTAAGTTGTTGTCCCTCATTTTTCCCCTTAATGAGATGGAAATAGGGGGTGAAAACAAGGGGTGGGAGGAAAAGGAAACAAAGGAGACATGGTAATGTTTGAGACACCTAACAAAACATGGGTGACAGTGTTTTTCTTGTCCTGACAGTTGTTACCCCCCTTTGGACTGAATTTCCGCCAACCTCCATCACTCACACCCTCTGTAACCCCACCCACCCTACCACTTACGCAACTCTCTTAATTATTATAGCCTAGAGAGCTGGATGGGCTTTAACCCGACAATCTCCAACATCAGAGACAAAACTCAAGTACCTAAGCCACAGATCTCAAACCACCACTTTTCTTTTACATATTGATAACTAGCAAGAATATATAACCTACACCAGCAGGAAGCAGTGCTCCAACTACTACACTGTAGCAGACCAGATGATCAAAAGTTTTTTCTCACATACACTGTCATACACAGTATGATATGCAGTGAAATGCTTATGTGCCTTCCCATGACCTAAAAGAAGGAAGGGATTCTCTGCAAGAAATAAATTCTACTGGAGTACAATAAAATAAAATAAAATAAAATTAAATAAAATAAAAATACTCAATAGAGAAATAGGAATATGAAATAAAAATGATTAAACTATAAAGAACTTTAAGCTGAAAAAAATATATAATTATATATTAATTTTATATAATTAAAATAGAAGTATATGAGATGTTAAATAATTTTAGCGAGTCTACATTTATTTCAACCTGATGAACACCAATCCTAACCAAAGCTCTTTTTAAACGTCTGTAAACCTCACTAGCTGCTGGATTCTGGTAAATTCGCATGAAATTTTTAGAAGTTTGAGAGCAAGACACCAAACAAACAGGATAAAAGCATTACAGGACAATGGTGGTTGATTGAATGGAAAAAAAAAGTGGTTTACTAACACAAAAATAAATCAAGCAGACACCCAAATGGAGATAAATGCTTGAACTTCAACTCGTTCTGATTGAAGTCCAACAGCTTAACCACCATCATCGCCACCACCACCACCACCATTATTATTATTATGGTCCACAATTCAACCCTGAATGCATCAAGTTTTGTATAATGAGCCAAACTAAAGCTTAAACATTAGATTTGTAACAATTGCAGTGAGAATTTCCCAGATATTAAGGTCTTCCTTTCACTTCCCATAAACCCTAGGGACTATGAAAATGAAGGTACTCCTCACTGGATGCTGATCAAATGATCCTCCAGCCCAGTGCTATAATTTGAATATAGTATCCTACTTCTCAGCTACATGTTCCATACTCTTTCATAACATCTCACCAGAAACTTCCATTCAAATCTCTGCAATGCAGGTCCAGATTGAACGTAGATACACGTGCCATACAAAGCTAGAGGCAGGTGGAGAAACCCGCTATACATATGTGATATAAAACCGGGTGAGGTTTCATTAAACACACAATTACACTGGTAGCAGTAGATACAGTAGCTCCACTTTATGCTTCTTTACGTATATATTTCTGTAGAACAAGGTTCTTAGCTGAGTCTCAAATCAAATCTATTGTTTTGTATTTAGGAAGTGAAACATGGCTCCATTCATTTTCCAAGCCATTTTCCAAGGCACTAGAGGTAATTTGAGAAGAAAATCAATAGCCTAACAAATTAATGGTAATTCTGAAGCTCGTTCCTGACTTACTGCTCCCTGATTACAGACGGTTATATGCTCCAGTAATATCTCAAAGCTCGTGAAGCCTAAAGGGCTGATTAGCTTGTACTGTAGAATGGTCATTAGAAAAATGTGGCATTCATTAAGATACGCTCACAAAGGAATCGTGGTGAGTTATAGGATGTGTGGTGATGAATGTTCAGAGTCTCCGGGATCTAGACGTTGGAGAACGAGTGTGAATCAGAGGTCAGCAGGCCTGCTGTGGAGGCGTCTACCTGCTCTTTTGCTTTTTTTTCCAGAGGGCTTCGAAAGCCGCTTTATTTACTGAGAGAACGAAAGTGTACGATGACCTGCAGCTCCAAACACCTGCACAGACACCAAGTTCACTTTGCTTACACAAGTCTAGGACAAACTTTTCCTCCCATGTCTAACGGGCTGTAGGAGATCGTTCTACATGAAACAGAGTAATGTTATATATGAATGATAATTTACATTCAGCCATGAGAGTGTGGTTATTATAGTGAGTTTGTCATGGCTAAAGGTGCCAAGAGGCAGGTTCTCCTCTGTTGACCTCTGCACCCCCCTGCCCCCCAGTCTACAATGCACCACATCCTTACTACTATTCCATCCTGGCCATGAAGCAACAGACCAGCACAGGGGAGCCAACACATATCTGCCAAGCAGTTGCACTGCCAGGGGTGGCCTGTTCCCTCCTTACTTTGTGACTAATCAAGCAGATAAAGGGCCTTGAGGTGGTACTGAGCGTTTGCATTTGCATTTGGTAGCTGTTCACTCGAACTCTCAACAGTAGGGCTCCAATCAAGTGAGAGTGGCCATCATTAGGCTAGAAATAAACAAAATAAACCCATCAGAGAAAAGCAACAACATTGGGAGGAGCCAATACAGCTAAAGGCCTGGAACAGAGCATGGTGTTCACTTACTGGAGACAAGACTGAAGGCAGCAAAAACCCACAAACAAGCAGAAGCTGAAGGTAGCTGCAGTAAAGACCTGGCAAAGCATCTCAAGGAAGGGAACTCAGCATTTGGTCATGTCCATGGGTTCGAGACTTCAGGAAGTCATTGAATGCAAAGTACTTTCATCCAAATATCAAAGTCCTTATATTGGTAATTATGGTAGTTTGTTCCATTATTTATAAGCCCCCGAATCTATCTATCTATCTAACATGTAACAATAACAACATGATGCATGACACACCCACAGTAATCAAAATAAAAAGAAGTTTGGCTGCAGTGTTTGTTTTTAAAGCTGCCATGTGGATGATATTGATTTATGTGATATTTTATTCAAGAAATGTCATAAGGATTATTTTTGGTAATTCCAAGCTCTACATAATCAGGATTGGGGTGTTCTAAGGACAGGGCAAGGGAACGGAGTGTAACAAGGTTTTAAAATCGACAGAATTCTAGACTCAGCCAATCAGATTTCAGAAATGGCGCTGTCTGCTTTATAATAACATTTTACTCACAGCCATAGCGTTTTTATTTACTGAAACAGCTTTTGCTGGGGAGGAAATGGATTGCAGACGGTGTAATTTAATCCAGAAATCGTTGGAAAACTGGACAAACTGTAAAAGCTAGAAGGACTTCGCATTTCAGGTCAGTAATATCCTCCGAATAGAATCAGCTTGCCTGCAGGCACGGTTAAAAAAAATCACACACAAAAGCACAGCAGGAGTTACTTAACTTCAAATCAATGGCTCCAGCTGTGTGATAAACGCTGACTTCTTTTGGTGCTAAAGAGGAATCAATCTTTCTATTAGTAATTACGGCGCTGCATTGCCGTGCCCTATGGGTAGTGCTGTGTTATCTTTGTTAGACCTGCTGGTGGACGTGATTGTTCCTCCGATGTGAACCTCAGGCCTTGTACAATTTATGTCAGATTTATGTTGAAAATGCAGTCATGTAGCGCTCCTGCACCGGATGGAGTTTAATACAACTTTAACAGCCAGTAACGGATCTGACGTGCACTACTGGCTTGAGATCCTGCAATTTATCGGCTGCTGAAACTGGAGACTCCTTCCACAAACCATCACCGCTGTAAATAACTGAAATAACAAAATGGCTTATTTTAAAATAACTAAATGGCTGTCGCTCATCTATAAACAGTGATTTCATCACCAGTCCCTCTTCTCTCTCTCTCTCTCTCTCTCTCTCTCGTAGAGAGAAAACAACTTATCCTCTGATATAGCAGTTTATCTTTTCCAGAAGCAGTTTATCTTTTCTTTTATTTAAAACAAAAAAACCTTCTGATGCTCTCATTTACTTCCTGGAGTAAACCAGGCCGGATCCGCGAGTGTTCGGTTTATGGATAGCGTACAAGAGCCGGGTGCTGCTGTAATTAGATTGGACATAGCTTCCAAACACATTAGTCTGCGACGAGGCGGCCAAAGTCATATATTTCACAAGACTTGAAATATATCTTTGGCCCACGGTGCCACTGCCAATAAGTAAAAAAGCAAGCCAAAAACACTCGCTCATCTCAGCAATTTTCTTCAAAAGCCACCATCCTTTTAACTTTCGAATATCAAAGCTTAAGTAGCGCTAATTAATTAGACTTTCAACAAGTTTTCAGAAATTTCCGGATAAAGCTTTAAGAGGTTTTTTTTTTTTTTTTTTGGTGCTCTGTCTTATATAATCAGCAGCAAAACATCATACTGTACCTTATAATGGGGAAGAAGTCAAACTGAAATAGTTGTGATAAGATTCCTGATGATGTCTAATAATATACAGTATAATACAAAAAGAACGTCTTAAGTATATTTTTTAATGATTTTCATGCTGTGAAGTTTAATAAGAAAAAGTATCAACACACTTACATTTCAATTTATCTATTTCATTAATTTATTTAATCATCTAACATTTAAATATATATCTATTTGAATCATTTTCTTATGTATTTAATCAACTAACAACACTTTAAAACAAAAGCTCACGCACCTGCATGACAGCTTTATAATCGTTTAGAGTAGGGACGTGAATTTCGGTGGAAACTAACAGGTACCGTACACTTCCAAACATTTCACATTACATATACTTTAGATTATAATAAAAATATATTATATAGAAGAGGAAGTCTCCATTGGTCTCATATACATTATGGTGAAATTATTTCTTCACATATCCCAGCTTATTAGGAAGCCGGGGTCAGAGTGTAAGGGCAGATCTGATCTGGTGCTCCTGGAACAGACAGGGTTAAGGGCCTTTCTGAAGGGGCCGGGGGGGGGGGGGGTATATTTACCGAGCTGGGTCTGGAACCACTGACCTTCTTATCACTAACCTAGAGCCTTAACCCACCAAGCTACCACTGTCTGTATGTCATACCTTCCTGCACTGCCGGTACTGTATGTTTCAAACTTTATTAAGATTTTGATAAAGCAGAAGCTCATTTACATAAACAATGAAAACATTTAAAGCAGGAGAGAAATACAGTGAGACTGAAGTATGAAAAAACATATTATCTGAGGAGTATTTCACCTGGGGTAACAGCTTGAGACTTGAACAAATGGCGGCAAATAGTGGCATATAACGATAAAGGGTAATTAATCAGGCCAGCTATGATTATGGGAAGCCATTAGGGTCAAACTTGGTCATACGATTAATTTGCATTTAAAAAATAGAAACGTTAGATTTTCTAGATTAATCTAGAATAATATTAATCATGCATTAATATTGACAGCCCTAGTTATTAAAAAATACATTTTTGATTGTAAGATTATGCACCATGTTACTGTTATACACCAAAAACCCTCCAATTATTATTATTATTTCATCTTTCTGGTGGTGAAACTGACAGCTTGAATCAGGTGTGTTTCTGTGAGGTCAGAATGAATAAGCATGAAGCGCTGCTTGCGAAGGTCTAACAGCAGCAGCTCTGTTCGTTAGCGCTCGTGCCCTCTGGAGCACGAGGTTAATAAATGTCATAGCGGATCCAATGCTCTAACAAAAAAAAAAAAAAAAGAAAAAGCAATGCATTAAGCATCTGCGCTCCCACTAGGGTGAAAGCCTGTCATTCCTGGTGTGTGTGTGTGTGTGTGTGTGAGAGAGAGAGAGAGAGAGAGAGGGCATGAAAGAGAAAGAGGGTGAATAAGAGAGAGCGCATGGGCTCTTCAGATCAAACATGACACTTCCTGGACTTTCTGTTCGGGTTGTGATTAATCAGCGTTATTGTGTCATTTCCTAGGACGGAAATGAGACGGAGAGAAACACGGGGTAAATAAGAAGAGAGACGCGTAGAGGAGTAGCATTACACTGTCTGAATGTGAGAAGAGAGAAAGAGTAAGAGAGAGGGAGAAAGAAAGAAAGAGAGACAGAAATAGATAGAGAGGTATGAGTCACCAAGTGGATGGGGGTCGAAGGGCAGCGAGGTGGGATGTGAAGAGCACTAAGTGAGAAAGGTGTGAAGCTGCTCCGGTAATAAAGGGGAACGCCCACGCTCCATCTTCTACGCTAAATCACCGCACCGAGCACCTCTTAACGCACGCCTGTGTGTGTGTGTGTGTGTGTGTGTGTGTACATGCAAGCAGGACAGAAAGAGAACAACTATTCTCAGCCATGATACAGATGTACAGATGCTAAAGATGCAGCACGCTTCATCTCACCTCGGATTTTACTCAAACGCAGGGTCGTGAAACCTGAGCTAGTTTTATCCCGGATCCTGCGATCACACCAACGCAAACACGGCTGCGTAGCGTCAAGCCTGATCCTCCGTACATCACCGTATCACACGTTCAAACAGCCCTGATCCAACCATGCTGCCTGCAGTAACGGCAGACACGGCATGATGGTTGTTGGAGAGAAGCCTACAGGTTTTACGGCTCAGGGAGGTAACAATGACTCCGCCACGACGTCGTTGATTATTTTTCCTAAAGCGACATGCTCTCATATAGATTACAGACAGATGATCCGTGATCGCTTTATTCCAGAGTACTTTAGAGAAACTCAAGATAAAGTGGGGATCTGATCCGTTAGTCCCCAGCTAGATCCGGGATTAAACGGCACTCGGGTTACAGGTTGGACAAAGTGCCGCGTGTGATCTCGAGGGCAGTTAAAGCGGCGCAGTTGGTCTGACACTTCACCGTTTTAGCAGCGGTGCGAATCTCGAGCTCTGCATTTCTCACATGCTAATCAGAGCGTCCCGCTTTAAGGCCTGTTGTGTGTCTGGATTTTATATTTTATTTATTTATTTATTTATTTATTTTGCGTTGCCTTGGATACGGCCCTTCGCTGGTGCATTCGCTGTACAGTCCCAGTAACACCGAGCGTGAGAATAAATCATCACATGCTTTTTTTTCTTTCTTTTTTTTTCTTTTTGACAGAGGGATGTACGGTATGTTATGCGTGGCTAAATTTAGGTGCCTCCTGCTCTTGTGATGGTCTCTAAGAATTTGGAAGAAAGACAGCATGTTTTTTTTTTTTCATAAAAATAAAAAAACATTGGAAATAGTGCAAAGAGAAGCACATGGATCTCACACAGTGTGGGCAGAATGGAGGAATTAGAGCAGGCACTGCATGAACTTACACACACACACACACACACACACACTCAACACATGCACACACAATTAACGGTATGCTTTAGCCATCTGCGATAAGCAATAATAATAAAGATGCAGCGTTTTATTTCCTCAGCAACTTCGGATGCTGCTGAAAGATTTATGGCATCATTTGGCGACTCCCTCAGACGTGTCGAATATGATCATCGTATTGCGATTACAAGAAAGGTGCAGGGTGTCGTCCAGGTATAAAGTGAGAGAGTTTCTCTCTCTTTCTCTCTCTGTCTGTCTCTCTCTCTCCTTCCTTCACTGCCTCGCTCACCTCGACTCATGCTTCTTTACATTCATCAAAAATACAGCAGCTTAGAGGACGTTTCCAGCAGAGAAAGGAAAAAAACCTGAATTTTTTACCTCCTACAAACAGAGCTGAAAACGATGAAACGAACCGAAATTCGGTTTTCCTCCTGAGTTTAGAGTTCCAGCATTCATTATCTGATTGCAATCTGACCTCATTGGGGTTTAATGCCCTATTTCTGCCACACTACACAGATATCCAACAAGTTCACCAGGTGCTGGACATTTTTAGGCACAATTTTAATTATTGTGTCCCATCATCCTCAATAATAATGATAATAAATGTAATATATATATATATACACTACTGTTCAAAAGTTTGGGGTCACTTGCAAATTTCTTTGTTTTTGTTTAGTGATTTATTTTCTACATTCTAC
>JAQMYG010000016.1:21535803-21551325 GCA_030014215.1 Clariallabes teugelsi
TGTCATTTTTCCGGACCTCGGACTGAATAGAAATTTGGTAAGTGGACCTTTCAAATTTATATTTGAGTACCCCTGGTGTAGACGATGACTGTATGCACAATGACATCCAAAAGATTCAGACCAACAGTGGTCAAAGGACTAACAACGCATTAGCATTCACAACAACAACAAGCATAAGACTATAGTTACAATCCTAATATGAACCCCTCCCCCAACACCGGCGTTCTGGTTTCTAAACCTGTTAGAAATAACGAGCGCTTCATCCTCATTAAAATCTACATCTAATGCCGTTTGACCCGCACCAATGCACCTGGATACCTTAGAGACCTAACACACCTCGGGGTCAGGAACCGCATCACCGTCGTAAAAAAAAAAAGAAGAAGAAAAATTGATTGACTTAGACGTGTTGGAAGACGACGGCTCTGGGGCCGCATCGATTGGAGCGCTGGAGTTCTCAAGGCTGGCTATGCAAGTTTAATGGAAATAGACTTCTCGCCTGAAATGAAGAAACGGGCGAAAAGACACAGAGACTCTTCAGCTTCTGGGCGATGATGTACTACTCCTGAACGTCAAACTCAATTCAGTGTGTCGACAGGAATCCTAACCGTTCTGGTATCAGGAGGAATAACAGCTTGTGTAGATTGATAAATCTGCACAATTAAAAAGAACCTGGAGAGTCTCTACATCTACAGGGACAGAAGGTCAGAGGTCTTAACTAATGGATTTTGTACAACTGTGTTGGACGGTGTGAGGGAGCGAGAACGAGGCTCACAGTGTCGGGTCACATGATGCACGTCGATTTAAACTGATATTCTTATTAACATAAAACACGTCATCAAAGGATAGAATCAACAAACCAGGTAGATTTGGAGGGGAGGGGCGGGGTTGGGGACACGCACACAATGTACAGATTACGCCAAAACCTGTGGTGTTTATTACGTTCAGGGTTTAGAAGCGAACCGAGCCGGCCATTACAGACTTCAAAACAGATCCAATTCTTTAGTTACTCTAAGCGTGTGAGTCAGCCGGAGATAACGAGCGGACGCATTGCTCAGCACTAATGGATTGTTTAGCAACCTCCTGACAGACGTTACACTCGCACCGCTCATCTGTCTCCAAGTGTTTTTTTTGTTTTTTTTCCCGAGCCTTTCAAGCAGGAAAGAGAACGGCGCACGCGAGATAACTTGTGCGAAACAAATGCGCTCTCCTAACAGACCGTGAAATGGAGAAACATCATATGGTCGAGAAGTAACGAGGGAAATAACAGACCAAACTGCAACACTGCAACAGATTGTATTATGAAGCTTTGAGTCATGGAGGCTTCGTGACGAAGAAGAAGAAGAAAAAAAAAGGTTTTTATATTTTTGTACTACGACCACACAGAAGAAGAAACACGCGTCAGTAAAGTTACTGTATATTTCAGAAAAACTCCTCTCTCTCTCTCTCTCTTTTTTTTGCTTTTTGCTTTTCTGCTTCATGCCAGCTTACCCACACAACTCTTACATAGTGTATAAGCGGCGTACTGACGAGGTCTTTTTTTTTTTTTGTCTGATTTGGGACTCTCTCCTCTCATTCGCAAATCCACTACTCTGCCTCCTACAAGCTGTTGAGCAGCTGCACTGCTGAGGCGTCATTAATCCAGACGATATACTGCATCCCGCTGGTCAGTAAGACACTCCGGGTTAATAATTAACCTCGCTGTGAGGTTGTTATCAGGAATCGCTCCGTGTGTGTTGGAGAGAGGCGATGCACGACTCCGGGAAATGTTATATACTGTAACTGGTCAGGTCAAGCCATCGGAGGCTCGTTGGAACGTCGGCTCGAGGAACGTCCGCTCCTTCACTCAGGGTTTAATGACCGGTCGGGTCGCCTCACCGTGTGCAGAAAGGAGAGCACTGAACCAATGAAACCCCGGAGATGAGGGTTGTCACGTGATATTAAACTAATTTTGTATGCTGCACATTTAGTTTTATTGTGCAGAACTTTTATAAACGTACAGTACCATGCTGTTTTTTGTCTTTCGGCTGTCAAGGGGTCGTCGGGGCGGACCATCCGATCCACACAACAACCCGGCTCAGGTTTTTACGCTGGATGTCCTGCCTGACAAAACCCTCCCATTTTATCTGGGCTTGGACACAACACTGTTGTTCCAGTGACTGGGAATTAAACCTGGTCCGTCCACATGGCGGGCGAGTAACCTACCCCTGAGCCACCGGTGCCCTAAAACCATACAATACTGTATACTTCTTCAAATATCGCTTCCAAAGAGCCAGACTTTCTTGTGTTTTCTCAAAGTAGTCTTGAGGAAAAGCTCTCCAGGCTTCCTAAAGGACTTCTTTTTCAGAGAGGTCCAGTCCATGTGCCTGAGCAGTTTCAGAGAAATGTTTTTGTTTGTTTGTTTGTTTGTTGAGCCACACAGTGACCTATGAATCATTCAAACTTGAAAAGAAATCTACAATAAGTCCTGACCCAGTGAGAAACAGGTGCAGATGATGTACAGATGATCAGGCGGTGATTAGTTTACTGCTGATGCTGAATGCTGAGTGGTCGGAACAGACGAGAGGAGAAATGAGGTCGCTGCTGAGGCTGGAACATAAACAACCAAGTTGAAATTTGTATGTTTAGACACTTTGCACTAAAACATTTGTTCCCATTTCTGTTGTGGTGGCTCAGTGTTTTATGGCTCTGAGTTACTGATCGGAAGGTTGTCGGTTCAAGCACCAGCTCTGCCAGGTTGCTGCGTTCGGGCCCTTGAGCGAGGCCCTTAACTCTCACTGCTCCAGGAACGCCGTATAATGGCTGACCCTGTGCTCTGAAGCTGGGATATGCAAATAATAAAGTATTTCACTGTGCAGTAATGTATATGTGACAAATAAAGACTTTAATGTAATCTACATTCTGTAATTGTGTGGGGGGGAGGGGGGAAGGGGGTTAGCGGTGGGTCTCAAGACGTTTTGTTTTTAAACATGGACTTTTTACAATAATGAATAATGAACTGGTGTGTGTACAGGTTTAGTTGTATTTCTGTGTCTGTACTGATTACTGATTTAATCAAGGCAGTCTAAACCCGAGTCTAAAACCTGACGCGTGCTGCGACGCTGCACCTCTGCTGCACCACTGCTTTACTTCATGCAGGCGCGAAGCCATGGGTTAAAACCTTAGTCTCCTGTGGATTTGCTTTAATTCTGCCCGAAGCTCCATCCAGTAACTCCGTCTCTCACTGAGTCCCCGAACACCACAAACCCCACACCGCTGAGCTGAAACCTTCAAAATAAAATAAAAAAAACTTTCACCCGGTGGACACGTCCGTTTTCCTCTTCAATCTTTCACGCGAAGCAACAAATCAAGATGAAATGTGACTGGAAAATGCAGTGATTATGACAGACAGAGAAATTGAGGATTCAGCAGCATGAGAATAAAAAAATAAATAAACTCACACCATCACCGATTCAGCGAAAGACATGAAAACGCCTGCAGTGGTGGGATGAGTCAGTGTGTAAGTGAAATATTAATCATTTTTTGATTTAAAATTCCCCTTCAAACTCGCTGTGGAGCGACGCTTTGAAGTCCCCCTACGCCACCAGTGACCCTCTGCGTGTGTGTGTGTGTGTGTGTGTCTCTCTCTCGCTCTCTCGCTCATGTCACTCGGCTGAAGACAGGAGTCGGTGTCACTGGACAGTACGTAACAGACTGAACTCTTTCACTCTCTATGATGAGCGTCTCCGGGACGAGTCCTGTCCGATACGAGGTGTAAAATGAGGCTTATCAACACCCCCCCCCCCCTCTCTCTCTCTCACTCTCTAAAGCCCCCCAGTCCTTTAATATCTCTCTCTGTCTCTCTAACTCGATCTTCTCCTGTTCTCTTTCTCTTCCTTCAATATATGTCTGGTTTTACATCAAACTCCTCTTTTCTGTCACTCGAACATGAAAGTCAATGACACTGTAAGTAACAGATTGAACTCTTTCAGTCGCTCTGCCGCAGCCTTTCACTGATCGCTTCTTTTTTTCTGAGAACAGCCTTCAGCAGAGTGAGTGGTGTGTCACGACTGATCCACCACATAAATTGAGGCTTATTGTCACCTCTCGTCCTGACGGTCTGCATCTGAGTGCTGCAGAGCTCTCGCTCTCTGTTTCTCTCACACACACACACACACACACACACACACACACACACACACACACACAGATGCATGCACACACTGTGTGGACTGTATATAACAACAACACAATGTCGGATCAATTAACAATAATAAACGTCACTGAAGAATTTTTTTTTCTCTGTAACAGCGTGAAGTCGAGGTGACATGATTTTGACCAACATGAAATAAGTTTATTTAAGTTTACGTTCTGTCTGCTCTGTAACAACGTGATATTCTGTCTGTGATGTGATAATCTGTGTGCAGTTGAACATACAGTGTGTTCTGTCTGCGTGTTGTTCTTTCTGCGATGTAAGGATGTAATGTTTTTGTCTGCAGTGTAACAACATGTCAATCTGTCTGCCGTGTAACAGCATAACATTCTGTCTGCGGTAAACGATGTGACGTTCTGTCTGGGATGTAACAACAGAACATTCTGTCTGTAGTGTAATGGCGTGACGTTCTGTCTGCGATGTGATGGCATGACCTTCTGTCTGCAGTGTAACACCGGGATGTTCTGCCTCTGGTGTAACGAAATGACGTTCTGTCTGCGATGTAATGATGTGACGTTCTGTCTGCAGTGTAACAACATGATCTTCTGACTGTGGTGTAACGATGGGATTTTCTTTCTGAAGTGTAACAGCGTGACGTTCTGTCTGCAGTGTAACGACATGACATTCTGTCTGCGGTCAAACAACAACCGGGTAACGAGGTGACGCTCTGATGTGACGTCCCGTCTGCGGTGTAACGTAGTGATGTTCTTTTTCCGGTGTAATGACACGACGTTCTGTCTGCAACATGTTGTTCTGTCTGTAA
Source organism: Clariallabes teugelsi (assembly GCA_030014215.1). Taxonomy (NCBI): domain Eukaryota; kingdom Metazoa; phylum Chordata; class Actinopteri; order Siluriformes; family Clariidae; genus Clariallabes; species Clariallabes teugelsi. The sequence continues at coordinate 21,540,756 of JAQMYG010000016.1, forward strand.
TGTATTGATGTGACATTCTGTCTTTGATGTAAGAAAATAAATAAGAAAAAAAAGCAATGATTAAAAATTATTTAAAAATATCAAAAATTATTGGATGATTTGCAATTAGAGCCCGATGCTGCACACATGATCATTCTGGCAGACGAAACGCTGTTGCTTCCTACACATTTGCTGACGGTGTGACATTTTAGCTCGGTTGGTGGTTTCTCTTTTTTCCCTCCACATTTCCTTTTTTTTTTGACGTGCTGCCAAATCAATATGGACCCTCGGAGAGGAGCTTAAAGAGTGGGAGAAAATGATTAACCTCCGTTGTTATCTCTTGAGGAACATCAAAAGGCATAAACAGAGAGAGCTGCTAGTCAGTAAGGGATTGACTGAGACCGTCGGAGACACGCGAGCTGTATGATGGAAACGGGTAAACGGGCTCTCACTGGGTCATTACCATGCTGACTATTTAAAGCCAAAGCCTGAAAGACATGCTCTGCTTATTTATTTGGAAAAAGAAAGTGCAGAGATCACCTGTTCCTGTTCCTGAACTCTATGGGCATGATAATTTACCTTTATTAGCACAAACAGGAAGTTAAAAAAAAAAAAAAAACAGCAGGGAGTCAAAGGAGCAATAGAATCTGGCTGCATGCAGTAAAAGGAGCTGCATGATACGTTCACCAGACGCCACTTAGTCCAGCATCAGACAGATGAGAAATCAGCATGCAGCAAATGAAGGCACAACAAACAGGCGGCCAACAATTTAATGAATGAGTACGAGTCCGTCACCAAAAACACAGCCAACAGCGGAAGGAGCAAAGGCACGGAGACGAACCACGGGTGCAAAAGGGCTCATAAAACAAAACACAGTGACGAGTGCAAGCATACAGGCGTGCGCATGTCATAACCGTCACGTCTGGTAGCTCAGCGGCGCAGCTCGACTGACTCGTCTGCAGTTTGAATGGATTTGTGCGTTCAGGTTTGCAGAGTGAAAGTAACACGCTGTCGTTCTGCCCGCGAGTTCACAACATGACGTTTTGTTAATGATTTTACAAAGAGATATCTTTAGTCATGCAGCAACGTGACGTTCTGACTGCAGCATCCGCTCTGCTCCATGTTACATCATACAGTGAAGGTATATCGTCCAGTGGTAAACAATTCTGTGGTAATTTCCAGATAAAACCGTGTGCATCCTAATAATAATTAACTAAATAAATACTCTGTATATGTAATGTACTGTTGTATGACTACATGATGGATGTCATTGCAAAACGAGATAAAGGCCAACTTCTGGCTTTCATTCAATATGGAAATTTATTATAATGTTTTATATGTAGTCAAATAAGTTTTTTTTTTTTTTTGGAAAAGCATAGGCTATTGAGCTTACACGCTCTTACACTTCCAACAGCAAAATCCAACAGGAAACAATTGCTTTGTTTTTTTGTTTTTTTTGAGACGTAATCAGAGGAGTAAACCCATCAGCTGAGGGTATGAACTAAATGCATTTAATGGAATTTTGGAGAAAATGTACAGTATTATAAATATCCTGATTTTTTATAATTTTTTTAAATTTTGTTACAATTCTAAACAAACTTAGCAAATAATTCATCCTACCACGGATGACGCTGTGCTGCTTGCCAATGTGTGAATAGTTTAGAGTGCGCCACCTGCAGGATTACAAATTTATACTTTTTACAAACTTTAAACAATAAAAAAACCTGATTTTGGAGTCATTTTGCCGATATATGAATATAAGATGTTATGATAGAACAGAATCATAATTGAATCGATTTTTCCCGTCTCTAGTTTCTGTTGATGATGATGATGATGATGATGATGACGCATCATAAACTAAACATTTTGTTTGCTTATAATAAAGGTTTTGTGTGCAACAAAGCTCGACTCTTTCCCCACCCTTGTTTCATTTTGCTGCCAGTGACTCACTACATAAACACAATCAAAGCATGAGTTTGCTATATTTGTTATTAAATATTATTTGACATATTATTCATACTAAATTACATATCTGCGTGGACCCAAACACAACTGCAGGCTGATTTATTCATTGTGACAAAACTGTAGGAGGTGGATTTGATTTATAGAGTTTTTCTGTAAAATCAAGCAAAATTCACAGCGACACGACCAAAACTATTTGGACAAACACACTGACTGGACAAAAACAGTCACCACCTGGATTTAACTCAGCGAATAGTTAAGAGGCTTCTATTGGATAATTACTGCAGTGATTAATATGTTTCAGCTGCAACAAGTTATTTAACCCGAACTGATGCAGTGAGAAGCTTCTCATCTCTTACACAACCACGTCAGAAGACACATCCTGTGGTCGAGGCAAAAGATCTAACTCTGTTTCAGAAGAGTCACATTATTGACCCGCATCAAGCAAAGAAAACAACTAAGGAGATCTGAAACTACTAAAAGCGGGTTAAGAACTGAAACACATATTATTAATGGAAGGACAGTATAGTGACCCAACATCACCTTAGAGGACGAAATGTGGTTGGAAAACATCCTGAGTAAGTGTGATCACTTAAACACTCAAATCGTAAAAAAACAACAACAACAGTCGAACTCATGGCTGTGTTTAATAGTGACAGTAAGAGCATTTCCACACACACACACACACACACACACACCAGGACGAGAACTCAAGGGATTAGAACTAAAGAGCTGTCTAACATTAAGAAAACCACTAATCAGTGAGACTAATCAAGGGGAAGAAAAGCTTCAGTTTGCTAGGAAGCGTAAAGAATGAACTGTGGGACGGTAAAAAGTGGCTTGTGGTCGGTCTGATGAACTCAGATGTACCCTGTTCCAGAGTGTCAGGGTAGGAAGAGAGGCAGATAAAATGATGCACCCATCATACACAAGGTCTAGATTCAGCAATGTTACTGTATCTGCACAAAAAATAAAAATCAGCCGATGACCTGAATGTACTGAGTGACCAGTTTTTTTTTTTTTCTTTCTATCAATGGATTTTTTTCTTCACTGATGTCACGGCCATACTGTATTCCAAGGATTCATCAGGCTCAAATTACTAAAGAGTGGATCAGGGAGGATGAGACGTCACTGACACACACGGTTCGGCCACCACCGAGTCCAGACCTAAACCCCATTGGGAATCTTTGTGATGTGATGGAGAAGGCTTTACACAGCGGTCCGACTCTCACATCATCAATACAAGATGGTGGAGAGAAATAACTGCGAGTCTGGATGGAAATAAATGTTGTGACATGGCATAAGCTTATTGAAACGATGCCACGGTGAGTGCGTGATGTCATCAAAGCAAAATATTAGAGTGTGACGGGCAGTACATTTTCACATTAGTGCTTTTTACTCACTTTCGAGAAAATCATAGAAAGGTTTTTAGGGATAAGTGTGTTAACACTCTGGGGAGAGAGAAATGATATAAAAATAAAGAATAACATCTTATTACTGACGAACTGAAATCATTTGGGAAATCTTTTTTAATCCCACTTAGTTTAAAACAGATGAGCAGCGAGTTAAACTCTAAGAGCTGAATGTAGAGTCCTTACGTTTTAATTGTTTTTTCCCACTAATTGTGCAAGAAGCTTTAATTTATTGACGACTGTAAATGTGAACGTACACATGAGTAATGAGTTACATTACACGAGGCATCATTAAACCTAGATTTACAGTATGAGTGTAACCGAGTAAATTGCATTGAGATGAAGTGGCCCATCCGTCTGGAAGACTTTACTGTGGCCTCTAAGCAGTCGAGCACGCCCACGTCCACTCTCCCTCTCTCTCTCTCCCTCTCTCTCTTGCAAGATGAAGAACTGTGTGTTTATCTGCTCAGTGTAAACACTCGAAGACAAAGAGTGGCGAGCGCGGAGCTGGCACGCAGCTACGATATGAAAGGATTTAAGTCTGGCCAGGAGTGTTTGTTCAGTATTGTTACAGTGAAATATGTTCAGGCTGGAGCTGTAGAATAGACTGTGTGATAGAGTTTAAACACATAAATGTATGTTTTTTTGAAACCCGGTAGAAATTATAACAGTCTCTGCTGAGCCTGCCTGTTATTTCAGCCACATCGTTTGTCTCTGCCTCGTGTCCCACCGTTCCCGCTGTTCCTGTCACTCGCTTTCTAAGGAAATCAGAAAATGATGACATGATTCGAAACCGTATATAATAAGCATAATAGACACTAATTACACACTCTAGTGAATGATGGTATAACCGACAGTTTAAATTATTGTCCAACTATTGAGTCAAAGTTCATATTAGTGAACCACCGCTCGCATTGTGTGACATCATCAACTCGCATTGTGTGACAAACACACATATACAGACAATGTTATGTATGACATGTATTATACAGTAGATCTCCCTGTAAACAAAAACAAGATAGATGATGTCACTAATTAGGGCAAGTTCTGTCTGGCTGAAGAGTTGTGCTAATTAGAATCAGCTGGTGTAATTAATGGAAGGAACAAATACAGAACATGGCAGGACGTTTACTTTCTGCAGTCGGGGTGGCGACCTCTGCACCGAAATGGATAACACTCGGGAATTCTAAAGTAAGCTGTGAACGTCTGTGGCAAATTTCTGTACGTGATCTTCAGGCATGAACACAACACAGCAAAGGACAGCTAGACAAAAAATGTGTGTGTGTGTGTGTGTGAGTGTGTGCTTATATGGAAGCCTTCTTGGTGTGTGTTAATGCTGAGGCTCCAGACATCAAAGTGTGTATTTGGGTTTTTGGATCTGTCAGGTAGAACAAAAGTTATCATTACTTTTATAACGTGTAAATTTTACCACTACTGGAATACAGGAATAATGTCGCAAAAACGCAGAATTCTCAAAATTTGCATTTTTTCGTCATAGAAACAACCGAAAACAACAATAGAAACGTGTGATTGTGTGTAGCTGTGTTATTTCTATTGACTATGTGACCCATTTTTTTTATTTTTTGCTAATTAATGGTTTAGTTGGTTAAAATTAACTAAAATTCAGTTCAGCATATATCGCCTATTTTGCGCTGAAAAAAAGTATACATCACTCTATACTGAACAATCCTGAGGCCAATATGTTAATTAAAAAACAAATAATGGCTAAAATGCTCTGAGCTTTAACAGCTACTCAATTTGAACTACATTTAACCTTGTTTTAATTATTGTTTTATTTCTGTAATTTTCTGTAAAACCGTTTCAGCTACATGTCATGATTGTTTTTTGTGGTATTTAATGACTCCAAAATCGATATTTTTAAAAAGATTAAAAAATTTATATATGTTGGCTTTTGAAGCGGTAAGATGTCGCAGTTCCTCTATAATCCTACAGGTGGCGTGCGCTCAACTACATTTACATTTAGGCATTTGGCAGACGCTCTTATCCAGAGCGACTTACTTTTTTTTTTTTTATATCTCATTACACATCTGAGCAGTTGCGGGTTAAGGGCCTTGCTCAAGGGCCCAACAGTGGCAACTTGGTGGTTGTGGGGTTTGAACCTGGGAAATTCCAATGCCTTAACCACTGAGCTACCCCTGGGCCAACTATTCACACCCTGGCAGGCAGCACAGCTTCCCGTGTGGTAGGAGTGAATTATTTGCTTTTTTCAGAATGGTAACAAAATCTAAAAAAAAAAAAAAAAAGTATATTTTTAAAATCAGGATATTTATAAAATCATGATACTAACTTGTGAAACAATCCGAATTGTCACCTGGGTATCGTGATACAATCGTATCGACGTCCATAGTTTTAAAGGAGCCATAAAATAAAATAAAATAAAATAATTATTATGGCGACCCATGTGTATAATTTCCCCAGGTATCCCAAAGGACCAGACGCGGTTCTTAAAAAATAGTAAGCGGAGAGAGGAAAAGGGGATATAAAGTTTAACTGTGGGTAAATGACACATTATTGGATTTTGTGTGCGTTAAATTGTGTTACATGAAACAGTTTATTGATCAGGGGAATAAGAAAGAGTAGACTGGGAAATACAGAACAGCACTTAGGCCTACTACTGTATATACAGAAGATTTTTAATTAGTGGAAATCAGTTTCGAGATTGATGAAGAGCCTTCTTTTTTAATCCTAAAACCCTGTGTTATTAAAAGATACTGAGTAGTGTTTTCTTCTTCATTTAGGATTTAATAACAGTGAAATTGGGTATGAATTTGTAATTTATTAAAGATTTTCCAAATATTGTTTTTTATTATTATTATTATTATTATTATTATTATTTTATTGCTGTAAGAAATGCAAATTGCATGCAAATGTAGAATAAAAATAGAATATGAAAAACTCAAAGGAGAGTTTCCTGTTAGTGACCTGTGACATTGAAGGAATCTGTCTGAAAAGTTACCCAACTTTAAAAGTCATTTTAAAGTTTCCAGTGTAAACTAAACGTTATGTCATGCGTCTGTGAAATTTGATGTAAACACTAGTCATGTACACACACACACTCAGCATTTGGAGGGGCTCAGAAATGTTTTATGTTTAGCAGGTATTTTTTATGGCTTTATAACTTTGGGAATTCTACGATGTTTCTGAAATATCTGAATTCATATTTTTAATTACAAAATAAAAGTGAAAAAGGTACTGAAATGCTGTACAGTATGAATTGCTTACAAATATTCACTTTTACGTTGAAAATAAATAAACAGTGAACAATGTGTGAGTGGTCATGATGCACGTGTGTGTGTGTGTGTGTGTGTGTGTGTGTGTGTGTGTGTGTGTATGTATATATACACAAAAATGTATACACACTTCAGGAAAAGAAAAACATAAATTAAATATTATAATCCTAAATGTATTGCTATACAGTATGTTATATATTGATAGATATAATAATGTTATGCTAATTTACACTTTACTGTTAGATGCACTAATCCATTGTAATAACTTTAATACTTTCCTAATAATTAATGAATTTTAATCAATACATGCAGTAATCCTTGGCACATCAGGGAATAATGAAGTGTGTACTGTACATTACCAGCCCCTGATTACACATGAATAGACTTTCGTCCAGGACAGGAATAAACAGCACCCTCCCCCTTTTAACACCACCCCGGGGCTACTTGAACTGGCCCCTCCCCCTGTTTCATTTAATTCAAGATACAGACACTACATGCATCTACATGAACAATGACGTGTACTTATTTATTAATTTTTTTATTCATGCCACCCATTTTGTACAAGTGTGTTCAATTTAAACGAGTGTTCTCCAGCACGACACCTGCAGCACACCACATTATCTCACTTATCTTTACTGTTGTGTTTCATAATATTTATGAACTGCTGCATCGACAGCTCTCTATCTTAGTGGGATAAACAGACGATAGATGAAGTGATGGTAAAAACCTCTATGCTGTTGTAATTTAATATAAAGTATGACGTCACTTTGACTGAAAGGTGTGCAAGTCTTTTACTTAGATGTGTCTTTAGTTCCGAGTCTGATAGAAAACGCTTTAGTAAGATTTTAGTCTTCCTTCACATATAATAACAGGTGACCTGATAAAAAAAACATGAAAAAAGGATATGCACTAAGCAGTTTGGTGGCCCACAAAAATCAAAGATCATGCCTTGTTACTACGTGGCTGCACTTAATTATCCTCCATCGTTGGGTTCCTACGTTGTGGGCTTAATTATCTGGATAAGCTGATGATCTTAATCACATTTAGATCAAACCCAAAACTGCGCTCTCTCTCACTTTTCCAGCACTTTGGCTCAGTGAGTGACATCACATGTCCTACAGCTTCCATTTACATATCAAGTGTGTGTGAACGCTTTATAAGAAACTCATTAAGGAAAGTAAACTCACTCACTCAATAATTCTTCATCTATACTGCTGTATCCTGTTTTAAGGCATGAGGTGGGGTACACCCTGGATGGGGTGCCAAATCATCGCAGTGCACACACACACACACACACACACACACACACTCACATGCTCATTCACACAATGATTAACTTCATCTACATGGTTTTCGGAGTGTCAGAGGAAACCAGAGGACCCGGAGGAAACCCACTAAGGTGCCAATATGGAAAACTCCACGCAGATGGGAATCGAACCCTCGACCCTGGACGCATGCTCCAGGTTTGTGGAGGATGATGATGATGAGGATGATGATGATGATGTTTGTGCGCATAAAGGTTTGCCTCCAACAGGTTCAATCAATCACACATGCAATAAGTAACCGCACTGTTAAGGTGATCACACTGAGCTCATGATACCAGCAGCACTGAAGCAGGCATGGTGATGATGATGATGATGGTGATGATGATGATGAGACACAGCAGCAGCATCACTCGGTTCTCCAGCTCGGGGACGCGCTACAGTTAGTGCAACCTGTTCATGCGTCGCATTTTCACCTCAGCGAACACTTCCCTAACCTCTCATCAATGCGTTCTGTCACGATGACGTCATCTTTAAACGAGTTAAACTTAAAGGAAAAAAAAAAAAAAACTCTATCACACATCCTGCGCGTAAAAGCGCGCAAAGCGAAACGCACCCGCCAAACCTCGTGCTCAGAAATTACGCGATGGTGTGTGTGTGTGTGTGTGTGTGTGTGTGTCACATTCATACTACTACTACTACTTCCTCTACTTCAATTAAAAATAACGGATCCAGGGTAACTATGGTAACGCGCGCGCGATTTTTAGCGCAGTGTTTTATCTAACAGGCAGAGCGCGCGGCTTAACTCCGACACCTGCACGCGCGGGCGTCTTATCCGCATCACAAACTTACTTTTCGCAGTGGTGTGCGCGCGCTGTGGAATGCTGTTTCCCCCACTTTCTGAGTTTTCCCTCCGAAAAGCCAGAGACGATCCGGTTTGATGGTTCTGACGGTTAAATCTCGGTACAGATGCGCGCACGAGCTGCGCTCTCGGTCGCTCTTCACCCATCCGCTGTGCGCGCGCGGTGCAGAGGGGGAGAGGAAAGAGGAGGGAACTCTGAGAGAGAGAGAGAGAGAGAGAGAGAGAGCATCACTCAGATAATTTCATCAAATTCCATTTTAGAAATTAGGAAATGATCCACTGGAACTCAGATCAGCACTGAAAATCCCTCATGAGCCAAAAAAAAAAAAAAAAAAGTTGCTGGAGATCAGAAATGGACCAGAATATACATTATATCTCGACTCTGCGATGACATTGTATCCAAACACATATACTTCAATATGGAGTCGGTACCACAGTTGGTTTGTTCTTGGAAGGCCGTCCACAAGATTGTTGGAGTGTTTCTGTGGGAATTCGTGTCCATTCATTCTGTAGAGCATTTATGAAGTCAGACACTGATGTTGGACGAGAAGGTCTGGCTCGCAATATCTGTTACGGTTCATCACAAAGGTGTTAGATGGGGTTGAGGTCAGGGCTCCTTGTTTGGGCCGGTCGAGTTCTTCCACTCCAAACTCATCAAACCGTGTCTTTATAGTCCTCGCTTTGTACACTGGGGGAAAGTCTATTGGACTACAAAAGGATCTTCCCCTATATCGCCCTTTACTGGGGATAAGGGGCCTAACTGATTGAAACACCTGAATTCAATAATTAACAGGCACGGCCAAATATTTTTGTCCATGTAGTGTATGATCAACACATACTAAACTGTATCAGTACTTATTACACACATGTTGGGGTTGTACTCTCAAACCAACCCTTTTTTCGATTATTATTTAGGTTCACATTTAAAATCGTATCACGTCCAGGATCATACCTTGATTTCTTTGAGAACATAGAGCCCAATTTATGGGACACAGAAGATGCTGATTGAAGCACAAAAAAAGTGTGGGAAGAAGTGTGAGCATGGAGATGCCTGAGATGGAAATTACAGAGCAAAGGACAGGATGTGAATATCATGTATCATATCATATCATATCATATCATATATCATATCATATACTCTCATATTATATCATATACTGTATTATATCATATATCATATATAATTCCATGCCATATCATATCATATCATTTCCATATAGTAGTTTATTATATGTCTTATGATGTGATATGATGTATGATATGATATAGTATATGATATGATATGACATGATATATGATATGACATGATATATGATATATGATCTAATACAGTATATGATATAATATGAGAATAGATATGATATGATATGATATGATATATGATATGATATGATATATGATATGGCATTATATATGATATGATACATTGTATCATATATGATGCCATATCATATCATATCATATCATATACTCTCATATTATATCATATACTGTATTATATCATATATCATATCATATATAATACCATGCCATATCATATCATATCATATCATATCATATCATATCATATCATATCATATACTGTACTACATCATATGACACATAATATACTATTATATATAGCATAAAAAGGTATAGCATATATCATATCATGTCATACTGTTTAATATCATAGATTAATATAATAAATTCTTGCATCATAATAAAAAAAATTGCTGTAGTACAAAGTAGTAGACAAAGACAAAATATTTGTTTTTGTGTGGGTTGCTTTGCTCTCCTTAACACATCCCTCATGTGGGTAGGGAAACTGGAGATGTACAAAATCGTAAAAAAAATAAATAC
>JAQMYG010000016.1:21601357-21628584 GCA_030014215.1 Clariallabes teugelsi
TTCCTATCACCATCTCAGGGAGTTTTTCCTTGCCACTGTCGCCCTCGGCTTGCTCATCAGGGACAATCTGACCATTTAGATTCATACACATTCACATTCCATACAGACTTAAATAATTCTTCTGATTGTGTAAAGCTGCTTTGAGGCAATGACAATTGTTAAAAGCACTATACAATACAAATAAAATTGAATTGAAATTGAAGGTTACTCCATTCACATGGTCTCGAGAATGGAGCTGTGTGTAAACATCCAAAACGTTCTGAGGGGTCGTAATACACAACCCCTCAGAATTAAAGTGATTCCCTTTTTTTTTTTTATTCCTCTGCTTGATCTGCAAAAACAGATGTGATTGACGAGGAGGTTTCTTCCTTTTTTATTTTTTTTTTATAAGTGTTTCTTAAGGTCTGAAGTTTGGAATGTTAAATGAAAATAGTTTTGTGGCAAATCTGTGATGAAGTCTTTTTTTTCTATACAATTGAACAATTGAATGAACATTTTCCAAGAGTGGTGATTCCATACTTTCTGTCAGGAGTTGTAAACTCCCTCTTACCTTTGATTCGTTTGAACAAAACACACGACCTACCGTACCTTCGTGTGTTTCGTTCCTGATTTAACAATTATACAAAATGTACCTTTACATCTCGTGCACTTTGGGATTAACATTGAATAGGTACATTTAGTCTTTTTTTTTTTCTAAGAGCAGCTGCACAGAACCTCACAGAGTTCAGAGTACAAAACGACAATTTCTCCTAATTGGTTCGGTGCCCGCGGTGCTCTACAGCGCTTTACTGCTGCGCCACAGAGTCGTTCCGATGAAAATGCAAAAAAAAAGAAAAAGAAAAACTTGAAGTTTAATACGCTAAGTGAAGGTATTTTGGCTCGACGATGAGAAATGAGAGTAACAGAACCACGTGACTGTGTAACTGTAGAATAATTCACACATGTGTGCGTTAACTGAGCCGGATGTGGTGCCTCAGCCTTTTCCGCTGCTCTGTTAATGCATTCTGAATCGGAGCAGCAGATGTCACAGCAGTTACATTTAACGATAGAGTCTGTTATTCTGGTCTCTTTTTTTTATCAGCACGGGCTGTGAGAGCTCTCGGTCTGGAACGCTCTTTTTCACAGCCAGACTTCCTTCGGGAAGACAATCGCTTTGGGAGAAAGAAAACGATCCGTCAGTGTGAGACAACAGAAAGAGAGAGAAGATCAGATGTTATCGTCTATCTTCTAATCAGACCACAATCAAGCTGGACCAGAACTCCAAACTGCTTTGCCTTACTCTCTCTCTCTCTCTCTCTCTCTCTCTCTCTCTCTGTTACATCATACTGTATAATTAGGAACGATTCAAACTCTCTATAGAAGCAGAACTAGATTGGATCATTCAGACAGATGGTGTGGACTTAATGACCAGGTTAATTAACACACATGACATGAACGTGTGGCACCCGGGGAAACAGGGAAACATCTTCCCAGGCTCAAGTTTTTTATTATTTACCATTTATAGTCTTCTGTAAAAATCTGTTTTTTTTTTTTTCCTTTTGCATGAATCTCAACCCAAGTTGAAGCAGATTAAAATCCCCCCAAAAATAAAAAGAGCAATATTGTTACAGTTCCGGCAGACATTTAAATATCTGATACATGGTCACAAAGATATCATGGTGATCCAACAGTCTGATTAAAATATGATGTGAGGAAATGACAAGTTCACGAGTTTTGCCAACGAGGCTTTAGATATTATATGTGAAATGTAACAGTTTCCGTAAAGCAGAGACGTCAAAGTATGTCATAAGTAGAAGAAAAAATATTTTTCGGGGGAGAAAACCTGTTTGTTTGTTTTTTAGCCATAGGATGAAGTTGACGTTTGCGGTGTAAAAGAAAGCTGGAGAAGCGTCGTGAGAGAAAGACACGGACACGTGCTGATGAATAATTGAAGTGAAGGACACGGAGTGAGAGAATCTGGTGATGAAATGAAACCTAGGTCTTGCCTCATGTGTGAGACGGCGGGTTTGTTTTTGCTCACGGTGACACGGAAAACTGGCTACGGCTGGACATCAGGAGACACGGGGGACTTTTTGGGGATGAAATGAAGACAGAGATACTGTAGAGCTCCAAGAGAAAAAGAAAGAGAGAGAGAGAGACCTGAAAGGGCAGGATGGTGTATCAGGTGTGTCATGAATCCGGCATGCTGTACACACACACACACACACACACACACACACACACCCCAACACAGACCGTAAAAATAATTGGGTACCGGGAGTTCATGATGCGCTGCTCACACACTGTCAGGTAAGAAGAACAACAGAGAGGAGTTTGTGTTAGAGAGCAGAGAAAGAGGATTATTAGGAGATATTTCACTTTTTCCTGACTTTATTTACACACAAACACGACTGATCGACCTGAAGAGTGGTTCGGGGCAAACACAGGGGAGAATCTCTCTCATTCTGGATCGAATACTGAACACAAGAGCGTCTGGATCCGAATCAACTCCGGTGAGAAGGTGTTCCAACCTGAGCCGAGGCACGGAGCCGTAGCGCCGCGGGAACGTCACGTTTCAATCGTCATCAAACAAACAGGTGCAAAAAAGAACTAAAAAATCTCAGTTTATGAACTCAGTTTTGTTTAATCCAGAGCGGTTTGACTCAGAAGAAAAACACACTTACGAACTAAAACACCGTTCCACTAAAGCACAACTGATTTCCGGACCTTTCCTTCCTCTCCTACACTACAGTCCACTAGGGTTCCTCCCCTGAGGCCGCTCGCTGTCCTGCTGCTTTGATTTCAGTAAACATTCTCAGCCTCTGTTATTCCCTGTGATCTCCAATGCCGTCCAAAAACTAAACCTTCATATTAAATAAATAGATAAATAAATAAATACTTCCAGCTTTGAAGTGCGGCGCTCGTTTCCAGCTCGAGTGAAATGTTTTTAAATGTATGTCATGATGTCTGTTTTTCAGAGCGCGGGGACGGACTCGAGCGAGGCTCTCGTTTGCCGAGGCTAATTCTGTTCATTTACAGCATCTGTGTTATAGACGCAAATACAGACGAACATCTGGCTAAAAAAAAAAAACATGCTAGCACCTGCAAGACGTGATGTTTAACATCTGAATCTGGATCATTTATTTGCGAACGGTTCCTTTCCTCTCTGCTCACAGCATCACTGCTGGTGACGCCGCAGATTTAAACGTCTTGCATCATTTCCTACAACCCGGTGTTTTCTCGCTCCACTCCAAACTGCAACAAACACACAACAGAGCGGTTTACACAAATACTAACTACACACGAAAGGAAATATTATTTCATCTGAACACAGACTGTTCTGTTCTCACATCACTGGATCCGAAGCTCCTGCAGCTCGTAAACCTCCCCTGATGTAGATCGCTTTCTTTAGAGTGAAATGGAAACAGCATCCTGAACCAGACATAAGGTTTAAATCAGAACACTTGAGAGGTGAGACAGATGTAAAAGAGTAAAGCTCTGCTCTCAGTGATGGAGTCGAGGGGTTCTCTAATCATAAGGTTGCTGAAAGGCATTGTGGGTAATGTAGAAGAGTGTTAACCCGGAGCGAAGATAACATGTTAAAGAAAGACATTTAAAGCCAAAGGATGCCAATGAATGTCACATATTTGTCAATATTAACATGCAGGATGGTGGAATTATCCTTTAACTAACAAACAAACTAACTAACTAACAAATAAAGACATTCTCTCCATGTCTGATGCTTCTGGTAGGAACTAAACAAACGCTAAACTGAATGAGTGTCAGCGACAATCAAATCATAGACGACGGCTCTGTGTTAATCACTCGCAGGTCTTTATGATCTGATGCTATAACTGCACTTTTGTTATAACAGCTAACTCGTGCTCAGATTCACAGCTCAACTGTGGCTCTCGTGTGTGTATGTGTGTGTGTGTGTGTGTGTGTGTGTGTGTGTGGGATGGAATCCAAATTACACCCTCTTTTGCTTTCTCACCGACGCCACAACAATAGGAGAGGAGGGAAATGTCAGAGCGGCGTGCGCTAGCTGCCATGGTTTATTTGTGTTCTGTCTCTTATCGGGACACGGCCGCGTCTCGGTGCAGCCGGGAAGCGTGAGATTTTGCCTCCGTTGTGTAAGACAAGTTTTTTTTTGTTGTTGTTGGTTTTTTTTTTGTTGGTTTCTCTTTTTTTGGAGCACCACCCTGACAAAGTCTGAACAATCAATTCCAGCCCACGGTGTGCTTTCTGAACAATGAAACGCACTGTGGGTAGCAAACACGTCCTTCTAACGGGCCAAGGTAAAACACAAACTACTGTGAGCCTCGAGCTCATGATTGTCAAGACGTCAATCTGTGTTTATCCTTTTATAAAATCTATCTCGGGTGCGGATCGTTCCGCGAGGCAGAGAGCCAGCGAGGCAGGATCCGGTACTCCGATCACTGAAAGGGGACGCAGAGCGAGCGTTCCTCCTGAAAATGAGCAGAACAGAGAGCGGAGCCGGGAGGACATGTCAATCTAGAGGACATCTGGAACACAATCCACCATGAAATCTCTTTAATTCCACTGTTAACATTTTACAGCATTCCATTCTTCATAAACGGAATAAATATCTGCCTTTACAAGAGGAGAATAAAACAATGGACTCTTAATGATGCTTTTATTATTATTATTATATTTTTATTTAGATTGTCTCAATGCTCGTTACAAAGTCTAGCACTGAAAAGCATCTCATCAATTTAGGAAAAAAGATAAAAACCTTTTCAAAAAGATTTTCAATTGGCTTTCATTTAACTTCTTTTTTTTGTAAACATATATATATATATATATATATATATTTATTTTTATTTTTATTTTTTTTTACTTTGTTATACTTGAGTACACATCTACACTTTAAGTACCCTTGAGGTCTCCGGTTCCGGGTTCTCTGATTCCTTCCAACCTGTCAGTAATTTCCAGGAAATACAGGATAAACACACTTACTCATAAATCAATGTTTCACAATCGATTTAAAGTGAAACACAAAACAAACAGAGCAGTGTGTGTGTGTGTGTGAGAGAGAGAAATGCAGGATAAATCAGGTTTATATAAGGGTCATTCATGCTGAAGTGCAGACTCTTACCTGGGCTCTCCACACACACACACACACACACACATACAGGAGCAAGCCGGGGTCAGCGTGATTTTTGCTGCACACGTGTTCGCCTGAACTCCTCATTAAAAACCCAATCCTGTTTAGACATGTTGAATTTTTATGAAATATGTTATCTGAACGTTCCCGCTGTAATTACGAGCCATTAAACGTCATTAGATTATGAGGGGAGGTGAAGCGGCACGCGTGGGCGAGAGGACAGAGCACTAGTTACTGCCTGTTTACCCGGACGAACGAGGCAGGCTCGCGATTGGGCGAAAGATGATTTTAGCAGGAAGCGTATTTTGTAAACAGGACAACAAGAAGCCGAACGCAGTGTGACAGAAATAACAAAAACACCAGAACAGATAAAGCGTAACTGATAGATAAAAAGAGACGAGTGCGTAGAAGGATTCTATTCTCAGAAATGGGAGCTCAGATAAACAATCAGCTCACGTCCTCGTGCTCGTTCTCCTGTAACGACGCAAATGATAAAGCAGACAGTGTCAGAGACGCTCAGGTGTGTTAGTGTCTCTGTCCTTCAACGACAACATGATGAACACCTCACCTACTGGAGATCAGGAGATAATGCTGGAAAGAAACTATTTAATTAGGAACAGAGGCCACGCCTACTTAGAGTGATTGACAAAGGCCACACCTCCTTCTTTGGAAACGTTCACTGTAATTTAGAATAAAAGGCCACGCCTCTTCCGCTATGATTGAGAATCAGAGGTCACACCTCCTTCACTGTGGCTGACAGCCACGCCTCCTTCACTCTGACTGACAGATACAAAGACAACGCCTCCTTTATTCTGACTGACAGAAACAAAGACCACGCCTCCTTTACTGGAAATGACAGATACAGAGACTGCGCCTCCTTTACTCTGACTGACAGATACAAAGACCACGCCTCCTTCACTCTGACTGACAGATACAAAGACCACGCCTCCTTTACTGGAAATGACAGATACAGAGACTGCGCCTCGTCCACTGTGACTGACAGATACAGAGGCCATGCCTTCTTTACTGGGATGACAGATACAGAGGCCACGCCTCCTTCACTCAGACTGAAAGATTCAGAGACCACACCTCCTTCATTGTGACTGACAGATACAAAGGCCACACCTTCTTTATGACGACTGACAGATACAGAGGCCACGCCTCCTTCACTGTGACTGACAGATACAGAGGCCACACCTCCATTGTGACTGACAGATACAGAGGACACGCCTCCTTCACTGTGACTGACAGATACAGAGGCCACACCTCCTTTATGATGACTGACAGATACAGAGACCACACCTCCATTGTGACTGACAGATACAGAGGACATGCCTCCTTCACTGTGACTGACAGAGAGGCCACACCTCCTTTATGATGACTGACAGATACAGTGGCCACACCTCCTACAGAGGGCACATTTAAGACTTAGACACAGTTTTTGAATAAAGTGTTTCATTGTGCTGAATGTTTTTTTTTTTTAATTGACCTCCAGAATATTGTAAATTTTTACGTCGTTTTTCTTTTTGAGCTTCAACACACACCTGATTCAACTCATCAGTAATTGCGACGCTCTTCATGACCCGAATGCGACGCTGGAGTGGAAAATTGCTGCGCCGTGTATCTCTGCAGCTCTTTACAAGTTCACCCGCGCAGCACCTGGATTAACGAATCTCGGCTTAGCCAAACCCAATTAGCGCATCAGAAAGTTTACTGCGAGCTTCGAACACAGACGGCTTCCATAAACTAAGTGGAGGTAAACAAAACAGAGCTAAGCTACCGGACTGCGGCGTTATTAAAAAGCAGTCCGGCGGACGTGGCCAGCATTAACACAAAGACTCTGAAACAGAGCTAATCAGCGGGGGAGGATTTGCTGCAGATCGACGTCTAATCCCCTCGCTTCTCCCCAGGCTTTGTAATCACGGGGGAACATTTTACTCCGAGTTCAATCTCGGGCCGCAGACGGCTGTATGCAAATACGCTCCTTCCCACGCTGACCTGCAGCTCCGGAGATCAGCGCTGATTCAGTGGCCAATTATGAAAATGTCTCTAACGGCAACAGTAGTTGTGAAATGCGAATGATTTTTTGGCTCGCCGAAGCCGGCGCCTTCTTAGCAACTTTGAAAACACTTGGACGGGAGAAGAAACGAAAATATAAAGTGCTCTGGAAGATTTATTCTTGTGACAAGAACATTTGAGGAGCGTCCAAAGCAATTACTCAAAAAAAATAAAAAATGTTGTACACATGGCTCCTATGCAGGAGCAAAAGCCAAATTGTGGCTGGTTAGCATAAAATTCTGTCGCTTGGAGCGATTAGCATTGCTTCATTGAACTAAGTAAATGTATTAGCTCAGTCAGGCAACTTTATCCTTACAAAAAAAAAAGATATCACCTAAAAAACCATTCATTATATACCAGACCCAGCTTACTTCAGGTCAATAACTGAAATTCAAAGACAAATGTCCCCGAAAGTTTTCTCTAAAAGTGTCCTGCTCTGATGCTTCGCTTTCATCAACGAGCCTTTAAACAAATGAAAAAGTTACGACTGATAGAGGGGGAAAAAAAAAAAACAGACAGACGGCCTAACCTTGATGGCTGGCAGTCGTGATGAACAACCAGGCTGGTCGTGTTTATTGAAGAAATTTCAAAGAACAAGAGTACTGTAGGAGGTGGACGAGGAGGAGGTGGAGGATAAAGGAGGAGGCGCTGCAGTAAAAAAAAACTAAATTTGTAGGCATCACTGAAAACTGTTTGAAAGTGTGAGCGTTCCAAGTGATGGAGATTCTTTTGTAAGACTGCGTTATTTCTGCGTTATTTGCGTTATTTCTGCGTTATTTGCGTTATTTAAGACTCCTATATTTCTATTATTATTATTATTACGATTGAGTTACATATAAATCAGGTGTTTTCTGACCTTCGTGTTTGTAAAGGCATGATGAGCATCTTTGTCTGATCACCTTCAAGAGCTCTGCGGTGAAGCTCTGCGGTGAAGCGCTGCGACTCGGCCAAAACATGGTACTGTATCACTGCTAAAAAGTGTCTCACCTACAGTAGGTCAAAAAGTGTATTTTCAGACAGGATCATATAACACCATTTTTTATGCTTCTTTTCTCCGGATCCATGGTTCGTTTTTTGTAAATATTCATACACATTTATATTTTTATCAGATAAAAAGAAACACGTGCGTTAAATACAATTTCGGGCTCTTTTATGTAGTGTCTGTAACTTTTTTTAAAATTCAAATCTTTCAACGATCTTAACTGTCATTTAGATGAAACTTTGCCAATTTAGATTTCACATGAAAAGATGTAAACCTGAAAAAGTGTATTATTCTAAAATGCTAAATTGTTAAGATATTGCAACATGAACTTGACATGGTTACGGACACTACAGATTTTTTGCTTTTTATGCTTTTTACCAAAAAACTATTCTAGCAACAATTTTTACAGGTCATATGCTTAAGCTTACACCAATTTTAGTATCAATACTCATAAAGAAATGAATAATTTGCATTTAAAATTATTATTGTTTGAAGTGAGACAGTATAACACTAAACAATGGGCATTTTTTGGGGGTAGGAATAAAATCATCTCTCCAAAACGGCTGAAGTTAGCAACTTGAAATTTTTTTAGAGGAGCAAGATTATTCTCATTCTCATCTCCACGTTGCATAAACTTCAGAAGTAGCTTATTTTGGTCACACACACATTTTCTGTACTATATGTATAACTAAAATAAATAAATAAAATCAGCACCGATTCTGTGTTTTGGCCAACAGTGAGTGTAGAGAAAGAAGGAGAAATGAAGGAGCTGTTCCTAAAAAGAAGGAAATGTACTCAAGGAGGGAGCTCAAGGAAATGTGGCGTCATTAAACAGCAACACACAAAGATCTTGGCGATTAAAAAAAAAAAGTTCTCAAAGAAAGTTCCTGGTATAAAAGATAAATCCTTTTCGAGGTTGACGTATCGAGATGGATCAGGGTGATTAGAGCGTGCTGCGTTTAAGCGAGGAGAGGAATCAGATCCATCTCAGTTCATTAGGCGTGCTGCGTGCGACGGGTGCGCTACAGTAATATTGAGAGGGTTGTTAAAAAACACCGTAAACACATCAGAGTAATTGGAGTTACAGAGTTATGCGTAAGTATCAAGCGCGCGCTATTTGTTACCAGCGGATCAACACCAGCAACAGAAACGTCTGAGATAATGAGTATTGTACCGATAATGAGAAATGACTTTTCTGCGGACTACACGCCCCGAGATATTAGATCCCATACCATCACTTCCTCCGTGCAATGCAGTGGAGGTGTATTTTTAGCATGCAGCGAGCGATAGCGATCATCATGAGACTCCGGTTCTGCTGCCTGGAGGAGAACCTGCACAGCTTTATCCCACCCTTTCAGTGCTTGTCAATCAGCATCACTCCTCGGAAAAACTTTATTCGCAGGAAAAACTTTGTCTCTAGGAGTTTGGAATAAATTGACGTCTGTCTCGTGCGCCTTAGAGGAGTTTCAGGAAGATGGTGTTGCTCCTGATGTGGCAGTTAAATCCTGAAAAGCATCAAATTAACCACATCCTCTTCTTTAATGTTGTCAAGCTTAGCACGTGCACATGGACGGCAAGAGGACGGCCATCTTGTTTTTTTGTTTTTATTGTTGTTTTTTGGCCGCTCCGGTCGCGCCACAGTGGACATTCGATCGGAACAACATCTTGGCAAAGGTTTTTTTTATGCCGGATGCCCTTCCTGATGCAAGCCTCCCATTTTATCTTGGGACCGTGTGGCTGGGGTTTGAGCATTGGCTGGAAGTCGAACACAGGCCTTCTGCATGGCAGGCGAGAAACCTACTACTGAGCCAGCTAGCTATTAAAACATATAAGTAGATCTGTATCTACTAGAAGTAGTCTGGATCAGAAGTAAAAAAATAAAAATAAGCAAATGAAACGAACGCTTAGTCTTCCTCATCCTGTATACTGTACATTCTGCTCGCTGTCGGTCTCTTTCTCGGCTCATGGCTGTTAAATTATTACTGACGTTTTTGCACTGGGTTCGCGCTATACCATATGCCACGTGCTCTGCGGGTCCCGAGGTGTCGTTTCTTCCTTTTCTCATCTGTCCTCTCTCCGGAGGCGAGTCGACACTGTTATCCAATAAAGCGCTGCGCTGCTGCCGGCTCCAAGGCCATAAAGAGCGGACACGAGGGAGCATAAAGATAATACAGCTCAAATTGCTGGAGACTTCAGGCGCTTTATTCTTCACTCCTCACTCCTTCGTATTCCACGTTTTAAAGCCATTTGCTTGTTCCATTCCTAACACGGTCACACGGATAACTATCATTTAGAAAACCATATGTAACGTGTACATATAATACAGTACTGTGAAAAAGTTGTGAGACAAAATTATTTTTTTCAGATTTTTGTCTTCCAACTGTCTTCAATTTTTAATAAAGTCTGGAGGAATAAATGTCCCGGCTTCCTGAAGGACTTTTTTGGCTCTCTTTCATTTTGGCATTTAGCAGTTTCAGAGCAACTTTTTTTATTTGTTAAGTCACACAGTGACCTACAGTATGAATCATTTGAGCATTAAAAAAAACTTCTAATTAAAGGTATGATCAGGTGGTGATTAGTGTACTGCTGATGGTTGGAAAAGATAAGAGGGGAAAATGAGGTTGCTGCTGAGGTTGTTTAAAAAATAACTATTTTTTAAAATACAGTAGTATCTTTAGCAGTCTGTCAGGGGGGGTTCAAGACTTTTGCACAGTACCGAGTACAATACATAAGTGGCATTTTCATGTATTAATACTTTACTTGAATGTTACTGAAACATGTTTTCATTTACACTCTGTACCATCTTCTTAAATTTAGCATTTTCAACTCACGTCCACAAATCTGAAAGCTTTACTGTATCAGGTTTATTGATTTAAAGTCTGGGATCGTCTCGGTCGTGTCTACACAACATATATCAGTCTGCATACGAATCAGTCTGCACTTAAACCACTAATCCACTGGACTGCAGAGTAAATATCAAATTAATAACTAATATTGTATCATATTATTAAATAATTGTTATTAATAAACTATTTTTAATCTTTTTATTTCACAACTTGTGTAAGTACACGTGGTTGACGGTTAAAGAGTTTGTAGAAACAGTTAAAAGATTAAAGCTAAAAATAATCTGATGATCTTTAATGTAATCAGTGATATTATTTCAAGCCTACGTACATGTCTGTCTGTCTTTCTGAACTGTCTGTCGAACTTATTAATACAAAGAAATCACATTCTGTAAGATTATTACATCTGGCTCATGACTGTTCGTAACATCACTTTTACTCAACATTTTGATTTTAGCACATAACACTGGGCTCTCAGTTCAGGTATTGTACACGCCCTCGCCTCCGACTGCTGTGGTTATGTTTGCTCTAATAACCCGTGTTTTATCTCATAGTGGCGCTTTACATTATTGCTTAAATTAGCACCAGAGTTTTGGAACGCATGAGACAAACTGGTTTTAAACTTCCTGCAGGAAGAATAAACATGTAATGATCCGTCCATACATCTTTAAAGGTTCAGTTTTCATAGTGTACTTGACTTTTTGGGAGCAGTCCATGCTGTGTCGTGCGTTCATTTCTGTTTTTTTTTTTTAGGATTTTCAGGTCGTTTCTGTGTCTTCCACATACTCGGTGTATTTACGGTAAATTACACATTGTAACTCAATTTTTGTCCTTGAATAGTAATTGTTATTTGCTATTGGCTTACACATAGTAAGGTTGTAAAATGGGTACAATTTCCTTCAAACTTTGTTTTTGTACCCAGGCAATGATATTTCTGAAATTCACTGAAGTATTTATATGAAAACTGGCGAATGTGAACTTGTCCTAACAAGACCAAAATTTACATTTTTAAATTGCGCAAAACAGTAAGTAGTTTTCCTTGCGTCCTTACTTGCCTAGAGTCCAAATGTAGTCGCCCACCCACCAATGTCAAGAATATCTTGATGAAAGCGTTCACCTTCTTCCTCTGAGTACGCACTCATCTTGTCTTTAAATCTGTCAAGATCATCGTCAAGTATACGCACTTTGAGGGACTTTCTGCAGCCCATTTTGCAGAACTTTTGCACCATAGTCTCTTCAAGTTCCACATAGTTTTTTCGGCTTTGTGATTTCCAAGGAATCCTTAAACCACTGCAACAAAGCTGTTCCATGCAGCTTTTTGTGTCCTGATAAGGTTCTTATGATATTACTTACACTCCTTTAGTTTCTTTATTTGTGGCCCTACAAAGATCCCTGCTTTATTCCTTATCAAGCCCAATCTAATGTGCAATGCTGGAACCAATACTTTTTGTGGGTCTACCTGTGGCTCCCACATCATTTCTCCTCACATTGAACTCAGTTCGCTCTGGCCAGTCTTGCCTGTGGTAGTGTGCCTTTAGGAATGCCACCATTTTGAAGTCTCTGATCATCTCCCAGTGGTAGTCCTTGTACTTCAAAACATCTAACAAGATTTTAACACTGCTGTATTTCTCTTTAAGCTGCACTGAGTGAGCCAGTGGAAGAGACGGATACATGTTTCCATTATAAAGCAGCATAGCTTTGAGGCTTCTGCATGACCTGTCAATAAAGTGGCGCCACTCACTGGGGTTATGAGAAATTCCAATTGCTTTATACAGACCAGTCACATCGTTGCAGAAGAAAAGCAAAGCTCATCTTGCTTTTGACGACTGAAGAGGCTTGAACTTGTGACGCATTCGCTAATCTGCTACATGCACACTTTCATCTAGCAAGTTCCACAATGTCAAAAGCTCGGCTGTGAGACCAAGGTCTTTAACCAAGTTTTCTGGTTTCGGTATCTAGATCAACAACTTCTTCATCGTCTTCTGAAGTGTTGCTCTCTTCTCAAGACAGCTGATCTCTCTCTGGACGAGTAGGCACGGGGAGCTCTGTACAGAGTGGCACTGGCCCGATGAATGATGGAATGTCTGCATCTATGATAGCAGGTGCATGCTTCCTACGTCAATGTTTTGAAGGGTCGACCTTGCAAAAAGTTCTGGAAACTCCTAAAATACTTTAATACTTTAAAACAAAATTATACTTCATTGAATTTATATGGAATATTAAAACAGGTTTAAAGAGTTGTTCAAGGTCACGAAAGCAGATACAATAAAGAAACAACACTTAAAGCCAAAATTTTGTTACATTGTGTTATTGTGTTCATTGGCGCTGCTGAGTGCCGCGTATAGCCACGCCAACCTCGTGGGAAAAGGTGCTATATTCATCCAAAAAAGTGCTGGCTGCTGTGACATAATCTGGCACAAAACTGCTCATGACTTCACTTCTACTCGTGAACGTTTTTGATCTCATTTATGGGACAGGTTTCATACAACAGATAAAACAGGATTTCAGTACATAGAATACTCTGTACAGTGCTTTTATCATTATTATATAAAATGACTTAAATAATTTCATATATGCTTTTTGATTCCTGATATATCTCATCCTCACACCGTACCTGTGTTTTTATTTAACTCTGTTGTCTTTTGTCCCCGCCAAAAAAATTGACTTAAGCCCTGCTGATAACGTACTGCTTTCGTTTAACCCGTCCTGATTCAGGGTCAGTAACGAGCTGGAGGGAGGAGCGCTGGAGAAGCTGCTCGATTGAGAAGGAGAAGCAGAGCAACGATCTCCTGTGAAGACGCTGAACGTCCGATCGAATGCTCTTAAGACGGCTGCGTTCAGGACTCTGACCTCTTATCAGCACGAGGAGAATCTCTCTCTCTCTCTCTCTCTCTCCCACAGACACACTCTCTATGTTTCTGATTTATTCTCTTTTCATTCTGTTATTGTCTCTCAAAGAGGATACGCTCATGAAATATTGAAGATGCAGGGTAGATATCGTGGGGTGGAGAAGAAGAATGTCTTTTCTTTTTTCTCTGTCAGGTGAGTGGCAGGAGGCTCTGACACCGAGCGTTCTCTCAGGCTCCTGCTGACAGAGAGAGAGAAAGAAAGAGAGGAAGAGAGACAGAGACAGAGAGGTCTGTGTGGCCATTCTACACAGAGTTTTGGCCAGTGATTGCCACAAAGGGCAGATTTACTGCAGCTACAAACACTGAAAAAGGGTCTACAGTATAACTCCAGAAAAGTGTATGATGGGGGGGAAAAGTTTCTCCCCAACAAAATTTTCTCTTTCTAAACTGCTCTGAGAGACAGCATGCCTTCGTGGCCTTGCTGGCCTCATGTCTTCTGTTAGCTCTAAAGCTACTCCACAGTATTACAGTGTTAAAAATCGCAAATAGATATCAGATAAAGCCAGCCAAAGCTTGGATGATGAACATGACTTACTCAAATTGTTAAAGGATATTTCAACCTCGATAGAAGTTGTCAAAGGAGAACTATCTCAGACACTTGACCTTGCTGTGACCTTGAGTAATCACTCAACATCCACTATTTATTATTTTATTTTTGGAAAATAAAGGAAACAACAAGGTGTCTTATATGAATGCGATCTGTTCCTAAGTCTGTCTTGAAGTTGAATTTGGAGGTAATTTGGAACAGTTACGGTTAAGTATCAGTTGAAAACATTTCCGTTGAGCGATATCATTTCTGCTCTCTCCACTTTCCGTTCTCCGCTTTATTTTCAATCGATTGTTTTTCATGTTTTTGCTTCGTCACCGGCACTTGCATCAGATTTACAAAAACGTTGTGAACACGTTTATTCATTAAATTATTATTAAAGTTGTGAACTTTATTGAGCCGAAGAAGTTTCTTCTTGAGAAACAGTGCGTGTGTTCATTATTACAGGTAGTTCCAGACTTACAAACAAGTTCTGTTCCAGGAGCACATTCGTAAGCCAGATTTCCTTCAAACTTTGTTTTTGTACCCAGGCAATGATATTTCTGAAATTCACTGAAGTATTTATATGAAAACTGGCGAATGTGAACTTGTCCTAACAAGACCAAAATTTACATTTTTAAATTGCGCAAAACAGTAAGTAGTTTTCCTTGCGTCCTTACTTGCCTAGAGTCCAAATGTAGTCGCCCACCCACCAATGTCAAGAATATCTTGATGAAAGCGTTCACCTTCTTCCTCTGAGTACGCACTCATCTTGTTTTTAAATCTGTCAGATTTGTTCTTAAGTCCGACAAAGTGAGTCTTAAACGCATTTGACACAAATATACTGTACAACATAAAGCATACAGTACCAATCCACTTGACTAAATCTCTGTCCCCTTTCCCCTACACTGCGATCATGTGGCCAAAAACCATAACCGCGCATAAGGAAATGAATCTCATTTGAGTGTTTCCAATTTAAATCAGAGCTGTTTTCCACTGTATTGGACTGTGAACTCTGTTTTGTTGAGGAGTTTCCGAAATTAGGATTATTCACCATCAGGACATCATTACAGGACAGACATTTTCTATCATCATAGAATGATTCATTGAAGGCGTTGAAGCCGACTCCCACATACACACATACAAATACACTATACCGGACATAAGACATTAGATATTTTATAAATTCACCGACACACTGAAAATATGGTATATAATTGGAAATATTGGTATCTGGTGCACTGCAGCGTCTATTTTTTGTATAATACACGTGAGTTACTTCTGCGATTGAACCAGAAGCAGAACTGCGGTCCGTTCGCATCTGTGGAAATCCGTACCCCGAATGTTCATAAGTCAATGGTGACCTTTATAAACCAGTGGATTTAATTTACATTCTTAATATAGGCTTCATGGCAGTCCAGGATCTTAAAGCGATGGACGCAAAGACAACCCGAAAACGTAACACCTCGACCACCTTGTGGAGAAGAAATTACAAGAAAAGAAAGATAAGACAACAGAAGAGCGCTGGGCTTAGTATTGACTAAAGCGTCTCAGAATCACTCGTAGGAATCAGGCTCTAAGTTCATTTAAGACTGAAAATATCCCCAGCTCAGAGTAGGACATAAAAGTTGTTTAGGAAGCTTCCTACTCCTACTTTCAGCGAGGAGTAAAACTGCGCCAAGGAAAGCATGTGATGTCACCGTTTACAACAATGTTTACAAAACTGCATGATGTTCCCCTAATCAGACTGCTCCATTAACAACTGTTTAAAGCCCCTATGATAGAGCTGTGTAGGACTGTCATGATCTGATCAACATAATTTTGAAAAGAAAGTGAGACTGAAGAGAGCATGAGAGCGATTTGCTTGCGGAGTAAAATGTAAAGAAATAACTAAAGAAAGATTCTGCCTTACTCTTACCTCTAAAGACAAAAAGTAAGTGGAGGCAATTTGTGAAAGCATCAGTGGCACCTGTCAGGGACATGGTGTGTTAATGAAGTGATGAAGCGCTGCTTAATAAACAGTTGTGTACACTCAAATAATTTAAGATAAATAGATAAAATGTATATATAAATATGATTATTTGAATCTGTGCGCCATGAACAAGCTCACGACTCCATCAATGCAGCTTGTTTTCCGTTTATTTCACGGTGTGTGGTGGTAAATGTTTGAATCTGCGCGTGATCTGCGGTGCTGTAAGAGTGCTGTATTCTGTCTGTGGTGTCATTGTTTCAAAGCTGCATCTTTGCTGTTACTATAAAACCGTACAGTATCAGTCACCTGCGGAGACACAACACGACATGTTTGCGCGTCTCTGCCTGAACAACATTTCCTCACTACTTCTTACCAGTTAGGACACCCCCAGAGCCCGCCTACATTTTGGTGGAGATGGGAGGCAATTCCTATTTTAAGAATGTTGATAATTACACAATTTTGATAATATTTCAAATAATCCCCAATCCTGCGCACACCTCGCCCCGGAAAACACACACGTCAGAGCCGACACCCGTTTTATATTTCCTGTCCTGTATACTTCCTCCTACTGTCTCCTTTCAAGTCCGTTTTAACGAGGTCTTCACAACGCATCATCCTCTCTGTGTCCTTCCTGATACAGCGTGCCTTATTTATTATGCCTGGGTGCGAGACAAGTGTGTGTGTGTGTGTGTGTGTGTGTGTGTGTGTGTCACTCTGTATCTCTTTCACACACATTAACTCAGAGTCTTACACACTGATGACAACGTGTGCTCTCGTCTCGGCGCCATTCAGAAGCTCAGCCGGCTGTTGTTTTACTTTTGTACGCCGAAAATGAGGCAGAGAGAGATATAAAATTGAGAAAGTTCTAGAAGAAGTTAGTGTATGTGTGTGCGTAGGGGTGCTGAGGCTCATAACAGTACAAGATCCACTCTCACACACATACACGCGTCAACAGAAACAAAACAAGAAGGAAATAAACATCAGACGGTTTCTCCCTCGCTATTTGTCTTCTCTCTCTCTCTGTGTGAATCTCTCTCTCTCTCTCTCTTTCCATCTCGTCTTCTCGTTTACCCTCTCAGTCCTTTGCAAGCCATAGAGTTCAGCAGGGTGTCAGAACTTACTCGCAGCTTGCTAGTCTTCTCTCTAATCTCTCTCTCTCCTGTCTGGAAAAATCTGAAAGAAATATAAGAGAGTGAGACTGAGAGATTGAGAGAGAAACCCAAAATAAACTGAACAACACAGTTCCTTTGTGATCCATCAGTCAGGGCATGTTGGTGTCGGAAAAGAACTGTACTAGTAAATTATTCAAACGAGAAATGCAGGGTTTGTAAATGCCAGATTTTACTCCTGAAGGGCGTCTAAATTTAATGACACGACCCTTGAGCGTTCAGGATAGTTAGCGATGAGTTCCTATGTTTTTCTAGATTATGCTTTCAAGTTGAATAAATTTTTTATTTTTGTGCAAATCAGAAGGACAACTTTAGGTCCAAGAAAACATTTACGTACGATGATTGATAAACGAGGGACAACGTTTGACTCTCTAGCGCCATCTGAGCAGATGTGGCGGAATTAAACAACTGCGCTACAGATTCGAAAACTTCCTTTACGCAAAGTGTTAAAAAAAAAAAAAAGTCATGTATTAAATAACGATTCTTGATTTTCTAGCTAGTTCTGTGTCCCGTGAGAGACAACACACCACACAGAATGTGTGTAACGTTAGAAGTTTGCAGTTCTCCGTGATGACCTGTTAGATAGATTAGCTTTGTAGCCTTATAGAATACTCTCAGGTAGCCGCTGTCTGTAAACAGGTCAGAAATGTGGTACAGAGTCGATCACTAGAAGAGTCATAACCGAGTATGTGATGCAGTGA
Organism: Clariallabes teugelsi; assembly: GCA_030014215.1. NCBI lineage: Eukaryota > Metazoa > Chordata > Actinopteri > Siluriformes > Clariidae > Clariallabes > Clariallabes teugelsi. The sequence continues at coordinate 21,619,625 of JAQMYG010000016.1, forward strand.
GGTGTGTATGGTGTGTAGAAAAAGATTCTGTGGATTCGCTGTAACTCATTCACTTTCTCATCTGCAGTTGTGTGTGTGTGTGAGAGAGCAGAGAAAGGGTGCAATTTCTAACGGTGACATTATGCCAATGCAGACTCCACAGGGTTAAAATACATAAATAAATAAATAAATAAATAAATGATAATCAATGATATGAAAACATGTCAGATATAAGATCCTGTAACAAACAGCAAAGGACTGGAACTGAGAAAAACAAACAAAAGTTTTAAACTGTAAAAAATATTTTTAAAGATTCAAAGTTCTTAAATAAAATGATATTGAAAGGGTATCCGTATCCATCCACCTCTAATTTAATACTATACGATTGTCTCATTCATCTATTGTCATATTAGTGACAATGGTACTTTTAGTTTTTGTATCGTCTTTAACTTTTATATTTTACTAGTGTTAGTACACGTTATTGTTAAAGAGTTTGTAGAAACAGTTAAAAGGTTAAAGCTAAAAACAATCTGCTGATCTTTAATGTAATCAGTGATATTATTATTATTATTATTATTATTTCAGGTTGAAGCCCACGTACACGTCTGTGTGTCTTTCTGTACAGCAGAACTCTCTGTCTAACTTATTAATGCAAAGAAATCACATTCTGTAAGGTTGAGTATCTTATGCCTTGTTTACACTAAGTTGTACTTCTTTGGTGGTCAGACAAATACACTCCCTGTTCGGTAATCGGAGAGAGAATCACAGATGAGAAATGGAAAAAGTAGATCAGATAAAGATGAAGTTTTGTCTTAAAACGACTCCAGCGCGTTAAAAAACTAATCCCAGTAAAAATATCCAGTTTAGCTTTTCTAAATAATATCTATTGGTGCAGGTGTTTGTTTACATCGAGCAAGTAGCGCATTAGTAGCTTATTTTAAAGTAGATTATTAAATCCGGCACATAACTGTTCATAACATCGGTTTTACTCAGCATTTAGATTTCACTTATGGTGCAGATTAAACTTCAGACAGAGATCTAAGTACTGCAAAAGTTTCATTAAATTCTGTTCAGACAGATTTGCGTGATGCTGTGACAAAATCTGGATGGAGGTCTTTGGTCCTCCAGTGGCTGAAATGTCAAAGATATAATTGAAAGAGCGAATTCTGACCGATGTACAGACAAAACCTCTCTTTTACTGTACTTGTATAGATTGTGACATTTAAATGACCAAAAAAGTCACTTACTTCATTCTATTTTTTTCTTGATTAACACGGAGTGCTTGTGTTTCATAGCGGTGCTTGACATCACTCACCAGTGTAAAGAAAAAAATTAAATAATGAAAGGACACCATAAAGTGGTACAAAGCCGTCTTTCTTTAAATCTTTTTATTTAGACAAATGTTATTAACTGTTGTACAATCTCTATACAGTTCAAGGAACTTCAAAAATTAAAACCAGTGACATAAATTACCGCGACGCTATCTTGTGTGTTTGAATTAGAAATGCACAAGCCACATACAGCACAGCTACACAAAACCGAATAAAACTCCTGGCTCAGGAATCTAAAACAATTACATACTGTTTCATTTTCAAACATGGGGTTACATACAGTATGAGCCGAAACACAAGTCGGGATAACTGACGCTCGAAATACTTTTCAGGATAATGTTTCTTCATTATAAAGCTGTAGTGCACGTGTGAGGATCAGAGACAGAAAGGAGCTGACATGGGAAATAATCCATGCTGATTGATTCGCCTAGTGAATATCTGACATGTGTAGCGCAGCGCGTGCAGGTGGGGATTCGAACGTTTGAGCTGTAGGTACACCGTTTAATGCCGTGATACACGTTCAATATAAAAAATAAAAAATAAAAACAATGAAAACATAACATTTACAAAAGTCTATAAGATTTTTTTTTTTTTGCTTTTAATGTTTGACAAACCTGTGATGAATAAATTTCATGTCTGCAATTTCTCTACACATCTGTAAAGTTCATATGAGATGAGATTGTTATGATTTGTGATTGTGGTTGTATCAGGGTTCTGTAGCTCAAATCAGGCATAGAATTATAAACGAGAGCAAACAGGTTTCTGATTTTAGTAGACATTCTCATCAGCACTAAACACACACACTCCACTTAACTAAATCTCTGTACTCTTTCCACACACTGCCATCATGTGGCCAAAAACCATTACCGCGCCTAAGGGAATGAATCTCACAGTGGAATGTAACAGTGTTGTCTCTGCACCTTTAAATCGTGAGGGGAACCCGGGATGTTATTTTGTCTCAGAGATGTTTTTCACTGTATTGGACTGTTCAATTCAATTCAATTTTATTTATATAGCGCTTTTAACAATGGTCATTGTCCCAAAGCAGCTTCACAAAATGAAAAAAAAAAAAAAAAGTTATGGAAGTGTGTATGAGTGAGAAAAAATGTGTTTAGTTAATAATGAGATAGTCCCTGATGAGCAAGCCAAGGATGACGGTGGCAAGGAGAAACTCCCTGAGATGGCAGTAGGAAGAAACCTTGAGAGGAACCAGTGAACTCTGTTTTGTTGAGGATTTTCCGAAATTATTACTGTTCACCATTGGGACAGCATTACAGGACAGACATTTTCTATCATCGCGCTCTCGGACTGATTCACTGAAACCGGTGAGGCCGACTCATTTCAAGAAATTCATAACTTGAATGTTCATAAGTCGGGGACTACCTGTAATAAGTGAAACCTAGCAGGCGTTGGTCAACACTAATTTAAATAAGACTTTAATTAGGTTCAGAGATATTTTAGCATATCAGAGTGTAACGTGATACTGCTCTCTTATATAAAGTTTTGCTTTCTATCTCACACACACACAGCAGCCAACCAAGATCCTGGTGAAAACTCTCCCAGTCTGCTGCCAGCTCAGCATCTCCTCGGGTCCAGCACACCTGATCAGACTCAATCAGGAGCTCTGAAGAATAAATGTATCTGTCATGTCTGGGTAAACAGGAGTAAATTAATGTTAAGTACTTAACACAGTGTTTAGGATGACCAAAAAATTATACTGATATATTGATATATAAAACGGAGAGGTGGATGTAATAAAACGGAGAGGTGGATGGAGTTATGCAGCACAAAGTTCAAATCAAATTTAGGTTGTCACAACCGGACGGTAAAATTATCTCTTTGCGTATCTTGATTAGGGGTAGAACAGTCTGATGATTTGCATTAATGAATTAATCTCAAAGGGAACGGTTTAAATAAATCGAGGCAACAATCACAAATCAGTCAATTACTATTGTTTATAACTGATTGTAAAAAAGGACAGAAATCCAGTGTGTTAAAAAAAAAAAGTAATATTTGTAAACTGATGTGTAGGTAATGTAACAGGCTCACGAGGTGGTTTGCCCTGAACGTTAAAATAATCAGTTGCTCACCCTCAAGTTTCCGAGCAGACTCGGTCACATGTGGAGCGGCGGTTAATAAATTATATCAAGGTGTGTTGTATTGTGTGCCATATTCAGTGCTGTCTAATATCGAATAGTTTGACTGAAGTTGTATTGTATCGTGTGGACGGAGGTGGAAGGTAACGATGTACTGTAATTAAAGACATCTGTACTTTACTTGAATAGTTTTATTGAATGATACTTCTACTCTGCTACATCGTACTGCGAATATCAGTACTTTTACTTCACTCTGACATTTCTGCATGGCATGTAATTTCGACACCTGCCGTAGCTAATATAGTGTGTAATTTTGTGACTTGTTTTTCTGTACAGACACGACTGATAATCAGAAATCAGAAGGGGAGCTGGATGCAGACAGCAACATCAACACCAAAAAAACACACACATTCACAATCAGGAAGCAGAGAAAGAAGGAGAGAGAGATAGAGAGAGAGAGAGAGAGAGTTTTACTATAAAACAAATGCTACTGTGAGGTAATACAAGTTCTATACATTTGATACTTAAATAAATTTGAAGGCGAGTACCTATGTACAGTACTTTTACTCAAGTACAAATGGAGAACTTCTGCTTCTTTTACTTGAGTAAAATTCTCTAGGGAATCTCTACTTTTACTCAAGTACAGGATTTGTGTATTTTGCCCACCTCTGCCTGTTTAAGTTTAATATTTACACTTTGATTATTGATTTCTCTAAAACAAACAGAAAATCATCATTTTGAATCATGACCATCACTGGGATTTATACATTTCCATCCAGAATATTAAAAAGAAATTATTATTACACTTACTAACACAGAGAAATACACTCAAATTGTTTATGATCGCATTCTCTATGTCAGTTCAGTACTTTTAGGTTTTTATTCCTCGTATTTCTGCCCTAACTTACTCTTCGACTCCTCCATTATCATACGACAGCCACCGATCAGAGCGGGTGAAGGCTGACACGCACTTCCTCTGAAACACATGAAGCCAGCAAACAGCATCTGTTCGAACTGCTGGTAATGCTGTAGCACTGTTGCATCTTCTGCATAGAAGAACTCGCAGACGTTCACAGTTGACAATGTGATAGAGGGGAGAAATGTGAAGAGTAAGCCCCTCCCACCCTGGCAGCACGGCTCTTGCTCACGGATGGGGTGAACGCTTGTTTTTTGGTTGCAGCTGGTAATTTGGCCAAAATGTCCAGGAACCCGATTTGATAAACTTACATCTGACTAACGGTGGAAAATCAGATCTGAAACAAACCAGTGTGTTTTTTTTTTTTTTTTTGCCTCCTGCCTGTTTGGAGATTTTATAGCAATAATAAATGCGCTGTGTGATGTGGGCTGTGCTGCAGGACTGAAAAACACTCAGGTTAAGTGCGCAAAATCAGATAAATGTGGACAGTGTGGTTTTGAAAAACCGAATTGGGAAAAAAAAACGTAATTAAATATGATGGGGCGTCTCGGACAAACCACTCCCTCCTCGTCTCTAAGTCTCTCGCCTGTTTACACTGATTTGGATCCGATCTCGATGGCTTCACTGCCTTTCCCGAAGGGCTGAAATTTTTTCCTCAGACAACCCTTCACCACTTGACGTTCCAGCACGTTATTCTGCTACGTAATAAATAAATAATCACTGACTCTATTTTGACATCTTAGCACCTTCTCTTCTATGAGCGACGGCCGGTGTGTGGCCGGTCAGGTGGTGGTCGAGCCTGCCTCGTCTTCATCCGAGGACTCGCATTCGTCGGCGGAGTCGGTGAGGGCGGGGTAAGGGCGTGGCTGGTCCAGGTTCACGTATGTCACCTTCAGGCTGATGTAGTGCTCCCCCTCCAGGCCAGAGAGGATGGTGGTCACCTCAGACACTAGTGTGGAGAAGCTGGGTCTCATCTCTGGGTCCGGAGCCCAACACTGCAGCATGATAGCAAACCTGAACACAACAGAGTCGGTATGAGGACACGCCCCCTCAATCACTAGGGAGGAAAAACACTGCGGAAAAGCGCAAATTCTTTCTCGACCTCAGATACATCTCCAGTGGGACTCCAGTTCAACATTTATTACTTTTACTTGTACTCCACAACATCCTACAGCAAAAAAATACCTGTACTTTTTACTTCACTACATTTCTGTATGGTATTGCGTAACATAGCTACAGAGCATTTGAAGCGGGAATATCGCTGACTATTATGCATAATTGCCCTTCTATTCATTAATAGCAGGTGTTCGAAATCAGACAGTGCAGTTTGTTTACAGTTCCCATTCGAGAAACAGAGCGTGTGTGTGTGTGTGTGTGTTTGTCTGTGTAAGAGAGAGAGAGAGAGACTTTTACTATGACTTAAAGCCTACTGTGAGCTAAAAAACAACAAAATCAGTACTTGTGATACTTCGGTACTATAAATTAAGTGAGTTCTTTTGTACTTTTACTCAGCTGTAATTATAAAGGGAGGACTTCTACTTCTACTTCAGTAATATTTTTACTTGGGTATCTCAACTTTTACTCAAGAACAGGATTTGTGTACTTTGCCCACCTCACACTAATCCTGAAAAGAGGCAGGGCAGCAGTTTGGGTTTTACACCACAGATTTTGATAAGTAAATAAAAGTAAACAAAAACAGCAAAGTGGAATCGACTAGCATCGAATCTGATGATTTAATCAGGATTCACTTAAAGACGTCCCAGATTGATGGCATCATCCTCCTGCTTTAATGATCAGATCAGCATTTGACTGGCAGGTTTAAGAGGAAACATGAATTCTCATTAATTCTAATTAATTTCCTCAACTAGACTGGCAGTGCCTGATTCACACTGACATTTTATTTATTTATTTATTTATTTATTTATTTTTTGACAGTGGAGGATGTTCTGTTCTTCTGTTCTTTCCGGCCCATCACTGTCACAGAGTTGTAACTACAGCGAGTGTAAAATAAATCAGTAACGTCTTCTCGGTCTGTCAGTAAACAGAGTAAACATGTCCTCCTCAACCCTGAAGAAATGGAAACTTTTAAAAGCAACAGCAAGCTGCTCATAAACTACAGACAGAGAAAACATTTACCAGAGTAACAGAGATAAAATTGAATAATACACCACAGCTCCAAGCTACACAGCACGCAGTAATTACTGACAACATCTACAACAGTACACACACACACACACACACACACACACACACACACACACACACATCATACAGCGTGTTATGCCGTAATCAGTAACAACTAAAAGTTTAATCGCCCAAACACCAAAACTATTTTTTCCCCCCAATCATTGTAAAAATATTAAAGGCAAAACTCTTCAATGTACTACTAGATGCTTCTGCTTAACCTAAACTAGGTGAAGAGTCAGAGTGAAGACAAACTCACAGGGGATCAGGACAATACTGCGGCTGAGGAAGTCTCCGCCCCCTCAAGAGGTAATGTGTGATGTCATACGGGTCGACCTCCGGGTAAGGGCTCGCTCCTCGTGTCAATAACTCCCACATCAGAACCCCAAAGGACCACTGGAGTGAGACAAAATGATGAACGTGGTGACTGAACTGAGACAGGAAGTGAGAAAATAAACCTGATCTCAGTAAGAGATCTATAAGGAGGAGGAATAAATCGTGACAGGCGGCACATGAGGATGGGGAAGAGCGACGCGGCCTGACATGGAGCAGAAGTAGATTATGTTCCTATAACAGCACGTCCTGATGTGTCATTTTCACTCTCGCTGTACGCCTGAGCAATTTTAGCAGTTTTTAATTCATTATTCACAAGTTGTGCGTTTTAATCACAGTTAATGCTGTGAAACATCCACGAGACGAGTCAGAGTTCTCATTTACATTACACGAATTATAAGTAGGCGTTCCGTCATCAGGCTTCCTTTTTTTCCCACCTCTCTTAAGGTTAATAAAAAAAACAAGAAAACTTGTTACAGAGTAAACTCCTCTGAAGTTTACTGGATCCTGTGATATCAACAAAGCTTTATGTGACGTAGCTTCCCTTTTTATATTTATTTTACAATTACACAAGGGGTGTTCAAGTCAAAACGGGACTTTTGATTGTGCAGAATAACAGAACTCAGTTAGTTATGATAGTAAAAACTCCCTTTATTTCTCTATATAATCCCCTGCTACACTAATTCTCTTATCCCAATGTTTCACTTGTGCTTGGATACCATCAAGGTATTCGCCGGAGCCATGATCAAACTGCCTGCTTCACATTTGAAAGCCTAGCCTCCCAAGAACTCCTTTAATGGCCTAATTTTTTTTTCTTTCCATTAAAGGAATTCCTGGGTTCCTGGGAGGCCGGGAGATCATTGCTCTGGCACTCTGAGCAAACTTTCTACCTGGTTGATATCCAAGAACTAGTGCATTAATGTAGCAGGGGATTATTTAGTTGCGCTGTATTTTTTGTTTGTTTTTTACTAAATAAATATTATACAACTACGGTGATTCTTCAACATAAACTGTCTCACCACATCAGATTTGGAGGTGAATTTCTGCGTCTGCAGGCTCTCGATGGCCATCCATTTGACAGGCAGCTTGGCTTTCCTGTGATCCTGGATGCTGTAGTACTCCTTATCGAACACGTCACGGGCCATGCCGAAGTCTGCCACCTTCACTGTGTACGACTCGTCCAGCCTGAAGGGGCGACAACGTCATTACACAACAACGTCATTATAACTATTATTAATCATAATCATAACAATAATAATAACAGTGTGTTTAGGCTCACATGCAATTGCGAGCTGCTAAGTCTCTGTGCACAAACTTCTTCTGCGCCAAATACTCCATCCCCTTGGCAACCTGAAGCCCAAACCCAATCAGGTCCTTGACTGTGGGGTTCTGGGGGTAAAGAACAAGATTAGCAGCAAAGAACAATAGCGACACCCGGTGCGTGTCAGAGCTGATTAAGAGCCTCTCTGGCCTACAGGTCGGCACTCACCCGGTTCTCGCAGCGTATGAAGTGACGCAGGTCTCCGTGCTTCATGTAGGGCAACACCACCAGAGGGAGCCCTTCGTGTGGCAGCAGGATGCCCAGGAGAGAGAGCACGTTACTGTGGTGGAAAGCCTTCATCAGGATCCCCTCCTTCAGAAACTGCTCGACCTCCTCCACATCCGTGATTCCTGAACGGAGAGAGAGAGAGAGAGAGAGAAGAAGAGATGCCGATATGAGGGCCAAAACAATCATATAAAACTGAGATATTATTATAAATGTTAATTTAGGTTCTCAAACGTCTCCTGTGACATGAAGTTACAAGTAAACTCTAAATAAATTCTGCACTTGGAAAGGTGAAAATATCATGATCAAATGTATAAATCTATAAATATACATAAAAATATAATTTAAAAAAATAATAATCATTTCCTCATTTCAGTTTCGTTCTTGATTGTACCTTATTAGACAACAGAAATGTTAATTGTGTGTTTTTTTTTTTTAATAGTTTCTTTTTAAATATCAGCACATCTTTGATCCATATGCTAGAAAATGTGTGCAATTTACACTACCGTTCAAAAGTTTTAGAACACTTTCTAACTCCATGATGGTTCCTGATTTTTATTTCTTTCTACATTGTA
>JAQMYG010000016.1:21647231-21657982 GCA_030014215.1 Clariallabes teugelsi
ATGTAAAATAAATGTGTGTGTGTGTGTGTGTGGGGGGGGGGGGTTCCCTTTTCATCTAATTCTGACCAACAAATTATGTACTGATAGACAGACAGACAGTTAGATAGATAGATAGATAGATAGATAGATAGATAAAGTGGATGTATGGATATACAGACAGATACATTGGCAGGCAGTCAGATACATTGATGGATACTGTACATAGATAGATGGATGATATCTAGATTAATAGGTAAATGGACGGATAGGTAGTTAGATATATGTTCAGACAGACGGACGGACGGGTAGATAACTAGACAGATAGATATACAGACAGATACATAGGTGAGTGGATGGATGGATGGATGGATGGATGGATATACAGACAGACAGATATATAGGCAGGCAGACAGATACACTGGTGGATACAGTACATATATAGACGGATGGATATCTAGACAGATAGATAGATGGATGATTGGGTGGACGGATGGATTTCTAGATAGATGGATAAATAGGTGGATGGAGAAGTAATTAGGTACATGTACAGATAGACAGACAGACAGAAAGACAGAAGCATGGTTAAATTATTATTATTATTATTATCATTATTATCATCATCATGGCTGCACAATTTGATTTTTTTTAAAAATCACATTTTGATTTTTCGGACACAGTGCGACTGTAATTTAAACTGCCATGTTTAACTATTAAACATACCATTTTGTATTCAGACGTATTTATCGATGCTCACACCAAATAACTGGACAAACGATCTCATTAAATGGAAGTCGCTGATGAGCTCAATGACAAACCAGGTTCAGGATTCACACACGTCAGACTGAAATGACCAAATTTTGTTCCATAATCGCTGCAAATGATTTTATCTTCTAGTCACTCTGGTTTAAAGAGTTCACGGAGGGCGTGTGCGTGATGTGAATATTAATCATTGGGGGAGGGTGTGTAAATAAGAGATGATTACACACCTGATACAGATGACCAGAAAAGGTGAACGCAGGTCTGAGAAAATCTGAGACTTTGAAAAACATTCAAAATAAAAATGTAATCAGTCTATTATCTTAAAGCTCCAGTTCTACAGGTGTGGTTTGGGTCAAACCTGTATGTGAAGGGCTGATCTGATTTTGCTTTTTACATTATCAGAAACTGATTTTATTAAGGCTACCATTATTTGAACAAAAAAAATAAAGTAGGAATAACACGAGATGGAAAGTAATGTAGTTTTAATAAATCAGGGTTTTATGGACAGCTCTGCACAGGGGGAGGTAATTCCTCTCTTTCTTTAGGAAAGTTAAAGGAATTTCAAGCAGCTGGATATTTTCCTCCTCCTGGATGTAAGCTGCCCAAACCCAAAAACAAGCTTTTTTTATGACGGGCTTTTAACAGTAACACTTATAACAGGTTATAAAGACATAATTAAGGCTTAATTAATTCATTAAACCAACGGTTTTAGACAGACCTCTAGAGAAGTAAGGTTTTGAGACATGGCTCACGTTTTTGGAAGGTTTAACATCCAGATAGAGCAATATAATGATGGTTTCATTCTTTTTTCTTTTTTTTAAACACAAGTCCATCTTTAATGAGCAGCTTCAGCTCTGGGTCTGTACTTACCTGTGTGAGGTGAACAGTCCTGACGGGGAGACAAAACTTTCTTTTCATTCACTGCATTTTTTTTAAAAAAAACAATAAATATAAAATTCCCCTCCAGACGGAACGCCCAGCTCGGTCAACTTTTCCTCACTTATCTTTAATCCTCCTCTTTGTTTTCCTTCCGCGTTTACGTATAAACTCTATAAAATATCTGGTTAGCTTAAGGCTAACTCCCCTCAGTCAGCTCTAACGGCTCTGAGCGCAGGCGGCACGAGAGCGCGACAGGAGGGAGCGCGCGCTCCAGCGTGCGTGCTCAGGGCGCCGCCTCGCGCTTCAGGGCTCGTGTTTCAGGGCTCGCGCGGGAAGTAAAGTAATGTGTGTTTAAAAAACTTTTTTTTTTTTTTTTAAACAGTCACGTGACTCAGTTAAACTAGAGGAATACACGTTTATTAGTGCACTAGCTTACACAACATGCAATTAATCACATGATGAATAATAAACAACTCTAAACACAAATAGATGGACAGATCTATATATATATATATATATATAGAAAGACAGATAGCTAGATCCTATTATTTTATATACAGTATATATTTAGTGGTTAGCCCTGTCACCTTGCATCTCTAGGTCCTGGGTTCGATTCCCACCTTGGGTCTATTTGCATGGAGTGTGCATGTTCTCCCCGTGCTTGGTGGGTTTCCTCCGGGTACTCCAGTTTCCTCCTACAGTCCAAAGACATGCAGATTAGGATAAATTGGAGTTCCCAAATTGCCTGTAGTGTGTGAATGTTGACCGGAGGTACTACTGCACTTCTACAAAATGAGAATAAATAAAATGATCAGCATTGGCCTCCACGGTCCCTAGTTTTGGATATATACATAAATTATATTTTTTATATACAGACAGATGTGTTAATATTCATAGATCTGTTTCTGAGCACTTGCGTTCCTTTCCAAAATAAATGTGAGAAAGAAAGAACAACTATATGCAGTGAAGTACTTTGTTGTGCTTAAATCAACAATCATATAAACAAACTGTATATAAAAACAATAATATAGTAATAGTCTCAATCTAACAATGCAATCTTGTAAAGAGCAATATGCTTTTTTTCTTTGTTAAAAAAAGGAAGAATGCAACTTTGTTACAAATGAAGTAAGGAAGAATCGCTGTGTACACAGTAACTGGCTTTTTGTTTAATACAAAATAAAAAATTTTTTAAAAGGTTAATAACACTAACATGCAGTACGGTGGCTCACTGTCGCCTTTCATCTCCAGGGTCGAAGGTTCGATTCCCCCCCTCAGTGGTGTGTGTGCATAGAGTTTGCATGTTCTCCCTGTGCTTGGTGGGTTTCATCCCACAGTCCAAAAGACATGCAGATTAGACTACTTGACGTTCCCAAATTGCTTGTATTGTATGTGTGTGCCCTGTGATGGATTGGTACCCTCTTTCTCTCCACCACCACTCCAAAACTTCTCAGCCACAAGAATCAATCATAATTTAACCAATTAAGATTAAACAACAGTGATTAATACCACAAATCTGTATTTAAATAGGACTTTATTGATTGTGTTAATTTACATACATTACAACATTATAGTCAATCATTTGTGCGAATAAGACATAATTGATAATAAGTTCCCCCAAGCCTAGAAATGTATTTAAATCATCGTATTGCATCGCTACATGACAATAATCAGCTTCCTCATGCATGAGGAAATCTCCTGAACCCTGTTTCGAAGGAATGTTTCACACATCGTAGTAAAAAAAAAAAAGAAAAAGAAAAAAAAAAGGTGAACAGGAAATAAGAAAAACACCAAGCACATGTTGAAAAGTCTCTCAAGTCTACGCTGCCAGTTTAACATGTGTACAAGTTTTACAAACACAAACACACCGTATAGGAGGTACATCTGTTCACAGTCAAGCTCATCAAGATCAAAATCAGGACTCGTCTAATACGGTCAGCTGGCAGAGCAGCGCATCAGAGCCCAATGAGATCGGACGGCACTTCCTGCGTGAACAGGAAATGCAAGGAATTGACGGCTACCTGAGTGAGTATGCGCAGTATATATCGAATACTTGGAGAATCACAATACTTGTATCTGGTAGAAGGTGGCGATGTGAGGATGCTTTAGTGTTCACGGATGAGCGAGGACGCAATGTACGAAAGCTTGATTACGGATAAAACACTGACGGATTTGTACATTTTACAGGAATTTCATCATCATCGGCAGACGGATGCAAGAATATTATAACGAGAATAATAACAATAATTACTATTATTTGCATCAGAACAGTGCATAGATTTGTCGCAAACCGTTTTCAAACATTTATTGCGTACATGACGTTTAACAATCTAATTTTATCTTCGTAGGCTCGTACTCACAGTTTGTTTAAATAAAAAGGAAAAAAAATGACAAAAATCAACAGGAATGACGTTTAAGGACGTTGCAATTCTTTAATAGCGTCATTTAAACCCTTTAAATGACCACGTTATATTCAGGTTGTGCTAGTTCGAATGGTCATTTTATAAGGACATAGTGGTATGTCAGGTACTTACACTTCAAACATGCACTAGGATCAGAACTCCTGAAATGAGTGAGATACATGAACAAGAGGAGAAAAAAAATGCAAACATATACAGTGGAACACCTCATAGTGGAACATCCTGGTGCTAAAGTTCAGATTAGCGCTCGTCAGTGTTTTGCTTGACGTTACACCTCATTTTTGGAAGAATCCGAATATTACAAGTTTGTCAGGGAATGTTTAATTAAAGGTGCGGTACATGATTATTTTTCTTTTTAAGAGCAAGATCCCCTTGTTAAAACTGAAGAGGGGCGGAGTTAACTTCCAGTCCTTCCTTTTCCAAAAAAAGGGGAAGAAAAAAAAAAAGAAAAAAAACCGCAAACCCAACCCTGAAGCAAAGAAATTCCACAGATCAACATCGCAAATGTCGTCAGCTTTACTTTTTATGCTTATTAAAGGTCTAGAGAACTTTACACCCTGCAGCTTTAACACGAGCGACATAAACATTAACACACACACTTACAGTAATAACATTATGAGTAGAGATTAGTATTAAAGCAGCATTTTTCCTCAATAATGCCTTTGAGCAAACTTAAGTGTGTTATTGCATCAAATGAAAGTCATTTCAAGTAAAAATATTTGATCATTGAGATTCGTCTGATGGTTTCAGACGATTACTTTCTACATTACTTTTACTTCTACTTTTTACATTTTTATTCTTAAATTTTACAACCACAGCATAAAGGTGTGTTTGGTTTGGTTTTGGTGTCTTTTACATGGCGTTACTGAATTGAGTGGAAATGTGACGAGGTTTCTGAGGCGTGACGTCATCGTGACTCAGCTGCTACAAAACATTTGTTTTGACACGTCAATGTAGGTCAGAACAGTGACGGGTCTTTTTTTTTCTTTAAAAGAATAAGCGTTATTGAGATTAGTCATTATGTGTCAAAGTGAAAGGGAAAAAAAATAAAGATTTATACCCATTTCTTTAAATACAGTCAGTCGTCCGGGACTAAAGGTCCAGATTAGATTTCTGCTAAACTAAACTGAAGCTCTGTAATGATTTTTTTTTTTTTTAATAAACTAAAAGCACATATTTACTGTCACAAGCAGACGTCCAAAACTAGACTAGATAACATTTTACAGGTGGAGCTTAGAAAAGGGGGAGGAGGAAAAAAAAGTCTGTTTTCTTCAGACAACAGACTTTAACCTTTTCTTCACGGTTAGATCCGGTTATACCCCATCAGCACGTCGCCAGTGAACCGGATCAGGTGTGAAGCAGATCATTAGCGCCTTTTTTACCCCATATCGAATATTTTCATCAATCACATCCTGACTGATCTGCGGACTCTCCTCATGTTTTTTTTTGTGCTTCCAAGTCCAAAGCATTAACGTCACTCTGAAGGCGTAACGTCCTGGCTTTGGTCACACACACACACACACACACAGTTAGAACATGCAAAGCATCTCCGAAAGAGATGGAGACCGCTGGCAACAATTTTTTTTTTTTTTTCTTTTTTCACTGAGAACCCATTGAGAAAGCGTTCCACTTTGAAACAAACTGTCATCATGAATTACATCAAGCTTTCAACTTTCCAAAAAATAAAAATAAATCAGGATATTTTTTTTAAGGAATAAGAAGTTTCAGAGCCCGAGGGAAACTTTACTTCACTTTTTAGTGGAATAAAGCGAATAACCGTTTAACTATCAGGTGGAAAGCTTCCGTGTTGGAAAATGATTATCCTGTTTATTTACAGCGACAACAACAACAACCACAACCAAGAACCAGAAGCTGAACGGGTCTCTGTGGAATCCAGATGTTTCTTTTATGGCACTTCTCATAAACAAAACAAAAACAATAAAAAAAATTATTTTTTTAAACCCACCTTGGTTTTGAAAAGTATATACCTGGCAACCGAGAACACAAACATGTAGCTTTAGGAGAAAAATAGAGACGCCCTACGTTACGTTATGAGAAGCGTAAAAGCAGTAGATATTACACACCGCCGCTTTAATGGCATGTTGGCGTTTTAAAAAAAAATAATTTTTAGGTTCCGTGTGGACGATATTCTGTGGTTGATGTTGTTGAGGTTTTAGTGAAAAAAAATCAGAGTCACATACGGCTCACTTTCCTCTGATCCTGAAATGCTCCACCTCGCAGGAGGCTGGTGCGCCCCCTACAGTCCTTCCGCATCAGTACGTGAGCGAGTTGAGGATAAAGAGACGGTCCTCCTCCCTCCTGATCCACTTCAGCAGTTTAGTCACGGCTGACACGGCCAGGGCTTTTGTAGCCAGAGGGCTGAAGCAGAGGTAGAGCTCGAAACCACTGGTGGACTGAAGAGGAGGACAGGTTACAGAAAGAAGAAAACAAAAAAAAGATGATTATAGAAAGTTCCCAACATTGGGTCAATTTGAAGCGTGGTGGTGTGAGCATCATACTGAGAGTCTGAAACGTCCCTCATTCAGTTAATTACCCCTCATACTTTCTTCCCTTTTTTTAATGCCATACCAGCTTCTAGGACTGTATTCATGGCGAAAGTCAGATGAATTTTCTCTTGATAGTAGAAATCTGTTTCTATTCTGCATCTTGTATAAAGTTTATTAATCCAAACGATTATTAAAAGGAAATGTTTTGTTCCGACATCAGGGTTTATTTCATGTATTTTGTTATTTAGATATTGATCCCATTCTGATTGCCGTTTATCTTTTATGTATATATTTAAAATAGGTTTCAAATCTGTGAAAGGTATCGAGCATTTGATTTTTTATTTATTTATTGTTTTTTTGATAATGCCTCTTTCCCATTTTTCACCTGTTTGTTTAAATCTCATTCCAAAAATCTAAGACTTTAACACACAACTTTTTATCAGGATATAAAGGAAACATTTTAGTGCCTGACCTGCTTTAATCAGGTCTTGTAAATGTGTGTGTGTGTGTGAAGTTTGTGCGCGTTCTCACCCAGGCGAGCAGGTTCTCGGTGTTGGTGCAGCGGTAGATGGAGCGCAGGGGTCGTGTCGGGTGGTGCAGGCGGCTGTGGAGGTACCGGTACAGCTCCATCAGCCTCTCCTGCTCCTCCGCGGTGTGATACGGGACAGGAAACTCCGGGCTAACAACAACAACACACACACACACACACACACACACACACACACACACACACACACATCAACAGACGACATCGACAGTCACTCTGGTTTACTGACAAGGCTTATTTTAGACACACACACGATCAGCGGCGTATTAAAGCAGTATTTAAAAGCGAGTGTGAGGTAAACGTGCAAGTTAGTGCGAGTGGGCGTAAAACCTGCCCCCCTGCTGATGCCCAGCGTGACGTTCCTGCCCAGCAGAGGTGCAATGGAGTTTATTTATAAGGTGTAATTCTCACGCCAGACGTCGGAAACATAACAGTTATAAGAATAAATCACTCGGCACCGTCCGGACTACACGTCTGAGGGATAAATATATAAAGGGTGTTCAAGTCAAAGCGGGACTTTTGATTGTACAGAATAACAGAACACAGTCTGAGAGTAAAAACTCCCGTTATTTCTCTATATAATCTCCTGATACACTAATGCACTCATGCCAGTGTTTCACTAAGTTCTCTCAGATCAAATTAAGAGTCGCATCATCGATCGTACTGAGCGTGAAGAGACTCCTGTAAATGTCAATCACTCATCAAGTCCCGGTTTGACTCGAAGACCCCTCGTATAACGACCCTTTATAATATTTAGGTAAAGACATGATCTTAGTCTGATTATTTAATCTACTAATAATAAACAACCATACAAAAAGCTAAAACTAAACTAAAAAAATAAATAAATAAACAATTACTATCTAATCGAGTTTTAGGTAAATTATTTGCTTTACGAGAGTCGTGTTTAAATCTTTTATTTAATACCTCAAGATTTTTGGACTCAATAAAACCATCACAAACTGTAAATTATTATTATTATTAGTTTGTTTGTATATTTGTATCTGTTCTTACTTCTCTGTAACACAAATGACAAAACATTATTATAAATATAAACAATGATGACAACCAAAGCATTACAATCTGAATGTTATCTGAAAGAATAAATAAATCTGTGGTGTAAGATTGTTTTTGATAAATACATTTTACACAATAAAAAAAAAATAATAATAAATCTCTCACCTGGTGTAAAGCCCTGAGCTTTTGGACTTGTAGACGAAGTGCCAGAGCTCGGGGATGCCCACCTGAGAGACGGGGTAGGTAGGCGAGCGCAGCGCCTCCAATAGGGGCTGGTAGGCGTTACGCTTCTTCAGCCGCTCCAGAAAGCGCTGCTTGCAGTCCGACAGGTTAAAGAAGTCCTCTCGGTCCGTGGAGACCAAGATCAGACAGAGATCGGACACCGGCTCCAGGTACGAGATGTGCGCGTGGAAAAAGCCGGTGGCGTTGAACTTGGGCAGGCAGACGGGCGTCCAGCCTTCGCCCTGCCTGAAGGACGAGGACGAGGCAGCGAGGTTGGACAGCAGGTGGAGGTCGGTGTGGTGGAGGTGCTGCTCCTTCTTCCTGATCAGAGCGACGAGTCGGTTCCCGGCCAGCAGCACGGAGAAGACCAGGTTCTTGGAGCTGGCCGCCTGCAGGCTGGTGCAGACGATGTTGCGCGTGGTGCTGCAGACCGGCAGGCTCATGGTGGCGTTCAGCATCAGCCCCGCGTCCGTCTCCAGCAGCCGCAGCAGCCCCGCGGTCACGCGCTCCGACCCGGCCAGCAGGCGGCGCAGGTCGTAGCTCTGACGGTGCTGGAAGACGCGCTGCAGCTGAGGCAGGGTGAGCAGGCTCAGGATCTGATAGTAGACATAGTGGAGCTCGCGCCACAGCTCGCCGTCCGACTGACCCGAGCGAGACACGCACACCAACACCAGCGGACTCTTACGCAGGAACACCACGCGGAAACCGTCTGAGGAAAAAAAGGGAAAGGAAAAACAAGCAATACAGGAGTCAGAGCTGTGTGTTAAACGCTCATTATTAAAACTCTATGATGCGCTGGAACGTGACGATGACCTGCGTGAATGGAGAGTATGACGTTCTTATTGGCCTCTACGAAGGACACGAGCGCCATCATGACCCCCATGGTGGTGGAGAGCGCCTCCTCCGAGCCGTAGCGTGTGTAAATAGGCTTCCCTGCCTCGCTCAGGACGAACACGTGCTTCTTGTGCAAGCGCCACGCCTCGCTCGTCACGTCTTCCTCCTTCTCCCGGACTAAAGCCTGCACCTCCTGCTTCGGCTCCTCTACAGCGGCCGATCCCTCTCCTTCTCCTCCTCCACCTCCGTCTGCTTCATCTTCTTCCTGCTGCAGCTCCTCCTTCTCCTCCACCTCCGTCTCGACGTCGGCCGTCAGGTCTTCGAAAGATTGAGTGTGGACGAACATGGCTCGCTCCTGACCCGCGCCTGAGGAGCGCACACACACAACACACAAACCTCACAACTGTAAGGCTTTACTGCATCTCCATCCATCTCCAGGTTCAGACAGACTCCTGAGGACATGCTAAGCATATGTGTGTGTGTCTCACCTGGCTCTGTCCCTTCTACCAGCCCCGGAGTCGGGCTCTCCGATCTGCTGTTGGAGGGATGCTCGACCGGGGCCAGGTTCCCGTTCGGTGTGTCCCACGTCACCCCTTTACTGTGGACGTCGGCCGCCATGCTGGACATTGTGGTGGAGAGAGAAGACTCGATGTTCCAGTGGCGTAATGAAGCACAAGTATCACTGCATTACAGTTAGAAAACACTGAGGAATTATAAAGTGTTAAATTAAAGGTGTTGCTAAATCACAAGTGTTCACTAAGAATTAGAAAATTACTACTTTACAAAAATCTAGTCTTTTTTTTTTTTACTACATTTACATTGAGTTATTTCTTTAGTTAGTTAGCTAGTTAGTTAATCAGATAGCCAGTCATCAGTTATCTAATTAGTTAATCAGCCAGTCAGGCCAGTTAGCTAGGCAGTTAGATAGCGTTAGCTACTTAGTTAGTCAGGTCAGTCAGCGGTTTGTTAGAGAGCTATTTATTTAGTCAGTCAGTAAGCTAGTTAGTTAGTCAGTCAATCAGTTAGCTAGTCAGTTAGATGGCATTAGCTACTCTGCCAGTCAGGCCAGTTAGCTAATCAGCCAGTCAGGCCAGTTAGCTACTTAGGCAGTTAGATAGCGTTAGCTACTTAGTTAGTCAGGTCAGTCAGCGGTTTGTTAGAGAGCTAGTTAGTTAGTCAGTCAATCAGTCAGTAAGCTAGCTAGCTAGTCAGTCAATCAGTCAGTCAGTCAGCTACGTAGTTAGTCAGGTCAGTCAGCTACGTAGTTAGTCAGGTCAGTCAGCTACGTAGTTAGTCAGGTCAGTCAGTGGTTTGTTAGAGAACTATTTAGTTAGTTAGTCAGTCAGTTACCTAGCTAGTTAGTCAGTCAATCAGTTAGCTAGTCAGTTAGATGGCATTAACTACTGAGTCAGTCAGGTCAGTTAGCCACTGAGTCGGTCGGTCAGTTAGCCACTGAGTCGGTCGGTCGGTCAGTTAGCCACTGAGTCGGTCGGTCGGTCAGTTAGCCACTGAGTCGGTCGGTCGGTCAGTTAGCCACTGAGTCGGTCGGTCGGTCAGTTAGCCACTGAGTCGGTCGGTCGGTCAGTTAGCCAC
>JAQMYG010000016.1:21696941-21708997 GCA_030014215.1 Clariallabes teugelsi
GAGCCCACTTCCGGAACGAATTATGCTCGTAATCCGAGGTTCCACTGTATTCTAAAATGCTAAATTGTTAAGATATTGCAACATGAATTTTACACGATTACGGACACAACAGATTTTTTTTTTTTTTTTAGCTTTTTAAGCTTCTTACCAAAAACCAACATTTTTTTCAAGCCATATCGTGAATGTTACACTAAGAATAATTGAATATTGAATAATTTGCATGTTAAATGATTTTTGTTTGAAGTGAGACAGTATAACAGTGAAAAATGTCCATTTTTGGGGCCACATTTAAAATCATCTCCCCAAAACCTGAAACTTTTATGGACGTGAGATTGGTCACTTCCATGTTGCATAAACTTAAGAAGTAACTTAAAAGTAAAAAACACTTAAAATAGCCCAAAATAGTTTTTTCATGTAAACTTGTGTGTGTGTGTTTACGTGAGAGTGTTTTAGCTGATCTTAAGACCCTCGGGATGCTGATCCCCTTCCAGCTGCACGTCAGCACCTTCTTCCCCTCTCTGTCTCTGTTTACCTCTGAGTCACACGTCAGCCTGAGCACTAACAGGGAAGTGTTGTTCTGATGAATCCATTTGCATTGGGAGGAAACCGAGACCGGAGCGTTCCCAGAGCGGCCTGGAGAACCTGGGAAGCTGCGGCCGGCGGGTATTTTTCTGCGCCTGGGTCGAGTTTTACCGGTTCGTCTGCTGCAGAAGATTCACACGAGTCACCGACGCCTGTAGCGCTGTGTCACTGTCACAGAGGTGACACACACACACACACACACACACACACACACACACACACACACATTCAGTCCGTTATACCAGTGGAGCAATCCCGTGTGAAAATGATTACTCATTCACACACACACACATTGTGTTATTGAAATGACTAAACAATTTATATTTAATAATGTTACATAACATATCAATCACCCGAGAGAAATTTCCAGTAAATCGTAATAACCCGGAGCGCTCGCTCTCAAACGCTCCCTGACTTTAAATCCATATCTAAAAATATACATCTGGCACGAATACGTGTTTATCGCCTCGAGTCTCTTATCTTCTTATTTACAATTTATAGTGTAAATGTGTGTAGCAACAACTTACTGCACACACCTGTTCATTCATAACTGAGACGTTTACGTAACATTTAGAGAAGGAGTCTCCGGCGTCAGCGCCGTTGAGAACCTGCGAACATTTCGCGATTCCTCATCATCATGACAAACTGTGAGTTTTTTTTTTATTTAAAGTTACTAATGTAATAAGTAAAAAGAGTACAGGAACAGATGAATGAACTGTTTTACAGCTGCTGTAGTGAAAGCGATAACAGGAACGTGTTTCGTAGAAAAATTGCTGTGGTATAAGAGGAATAAAACACGTCAGGTGTTACGGTGTTATGGGAAAATGATCCACTTTAAATCTTGTTTAGGTTTTACAGAAACGATCCTGTCTGATTTTAACCCTGAGATTAGCAAGACGAAATAAAATCGTAATCAGAAACTAATCAGTGTGTAAAATTAAGCGTATTATTGGCACTGAGTAACGAGCTTGTTCACACTTATTAATATGTTTAAAAATAAATTCTACAACACAAACAAATGTGTGTGTGTGTGTGTGTGTGTGTGTGTGTGTGTGTGTGTGTGTGAATGATTCAGGGTTAAGATGGCCACCCGCTGATGGCTGCGTTTCCAGGAAAACCGGCCAAAGAATCCGTTAAACCTGATCTTCAGAGACTCCTCCTTACTGTCGCTTGTTTTCATTAAGATCTAATTAAAGGATCAGCTGAGAAGTTGATTACATCGGCTTTCTCCAAACAGTTCAATTATCTTGTTAAGAGGCTTGTTGTGTATTAGAGCATTAATTACAATATAGAGATGCGCGGACTTTAATAATCAGCGCATCGTTCAGCAGCGTATGGACCCGGATCCACCGTTACAGCGGCGGCGGCGAACGCTATAGTCCAGTCCAGTCCAGGGGTCGGCAACCTTAAACACTCAGAGAGCCACGTGGACCTGTTGTGGCTTTAGTTTGCATTAACTACTGACAATGGAAGAAACCAAATGAATTTCACAACCACACAGAGACTACACACTCACTCAGTCATCGTCTATAACACTTTATCCTGTATTCAGGGTCGCAGTGGACCTGGAGCCCATCGCAGGAGACTTACAGTAGGGCATGAAGTGGGGTACACAATCCAATCCATCGCAGGGTATACACACACACATAAAGACACTCACTACAGGGAATTTGGGAACGGCAATTAGCATAATCTGCATGTCTTTGGACTTTGGGAGGAAACTGGAGGAAACCCACCAAGCGATGCATGCACATAGAGACGGGTATCGAACCCGGACCCTGGAGGTCAGAATGGCGTTCCGGATCGTTCCGCACATTCTAACCTTCACCATAAACCAGTTGGGTTCTGGATTCTGATTGGCCAGCAGCTCCGACAGTACTGTACCTGTAGTATCTACGGATGCGCCGGGTCTAATCGTTTCTATAGCAACATCTCATTCAGACGGACGTGTATGTTCTACAGTGGAAACGCTGCATAAACGATTTAAATGACATGCAGTATATAATCGTTAATTACATGAGGCGGTATTTTCCTCATTTAATAAACCTTTACGGAAGGAGTCTCCAGTGTCGGTCGTGTAAAAAGACTGTTTACTGCAACCTGAAAGTCTGCGCTTCACGACTGACTAAAAACAATCCACGCTGATAAGGAAACACTTTTTGATACAGGAACAAAATTCGTTCAGCAACGTTAAACAGATAAAAATAACAACAGGCGGATCTTTCAGAAACAAAAAATAAAAAATAAAAACATGAGATGGTGTGATTTGTTTGTGTGCGCGGTGGTGTTTGGTGAATTAAATTAGTGACTCATCCCCAAGACACTAATAGACACTAATAGAGCTGTGTACGAGTGTTTGTCATGCTGTGTCTCAGGTGTGACGGCTCATCGTGCACGCGGGTCGCTAAACCAGTTTTTGTTTTTTCCGTTGAGAAGCTCGATCCGCGCTCGATCCGAGGGATTTTTAGATCAGGACGAGTGAGATGTGTGAGGCGTCTCCGCCTGCAAGTCAGGTTTAATCAGTTTACTGGAGCGTTTTTTAAAAATCAAAACACGTTAGTCATCTCTGCTTCTGCTTTCTGCTGTTGGTCAAGACGGAGAGACGGATATAGGGACAAGTGTCCTTTTGCAAAATAACCAAGAGTCTAAGAGACAATCTGAGAATCTCACAGTGACGCGTTTTTGTCTTTTGCGCTCCACTCCCAGCTAGCTGACGGGTTAACCGCGCATTAATGCGGCAGCCTGTGACGCTAAGCAGATCTCCACGACTAATAGCTGCCTAATAGCTAGCTAACGTAATCACTTATAGCAGCACGAGCTATCGTTTCTATGGCAACAGCTCGATCGCAGAGCAGACATTATAGCTTTAAAAATGATGAAGTAAACCCGTGATCGTTAATCTGGACATTTTCTTTGCAGAGACGTGTGTGTATGGAAGGAGTCTCCAGTTGTAACAGTCAGACGTGGAGCTGTATTGTGAAAGAGGACAGAGGAATTCACAACTCTTTTCCGTTTGTCGGTTTTTATTAGCCTAACTAGTATATTGCAACATGTGCTTACCTCTCACCTCAAAGATCCTGGAAACTAAATGAGAAGAAATGAAACAAAATGAAAGCAAAACTACAGAACGATTCGTTCAACCTGTTACATCGACCGTTTTCATTTTAACGAATTACACGAGTACCTGCAGGCCTTGTAGGCATCTGTGTGTGTGTGTGTGTGCATGGTTTAATGTTTGACTCCATCAGCACCACTGGTTCACACTGTGTGTGTGTGTGTGTGTGTGTGTGTGTGTGTGTGTGTGTGTGTGTGTGTGTGTGTGTGTGTGTAATGTGCTCAGGCAGCTGTGTTTAAGCTAATAGCAGCTGGTGAAGAAGGAAAGGTGCTTTACTGAGTTTCCATCTGTCCCTCGCTCCCCCAGGATAAACAAGAGGAGCAAATTATTACCCAGAGACACTCAGCTTGTAACACACACATATACACCGCATGGCACACACACACACACACACACACACACACTGGCACACCACAGGATAAAGCACTGATGATTAAAAACCTTAAAAACTAGAATAAAAAATTGCACCATGGAGCAATAAATCGCATAAACTCATCTGCTTTAAACTCATCATGTTCAGAATGTCATGGAGACCGTACACCGGTTGTTTATTTTTCGGATTTGTGTTACAAGGACATAAACATCCACATAAATGGATTTCAGCATCCGTTAAACTACAGTCAGTGTCAGAAGTCATGAATCGCATCATTAATCATCTCAATATCATCACTTATTCTTCCGCCGCCCTAGTGGTGGACGCATACAGTGAGAGACAGAGCGAACTGTAATGAGGGACAGCTAGAGAGGATGTGTGTGTGTGTGAGAGAGAGAGATTGAGAGAGAAACAGAACGGCTTTGTTGTGCTCCTCTAACAGACAATATTAGCCACACTGGAGTCATGCGCTTATTAACGCAGCCATATGACCCTTTCACAAGACCTCTCATCTCTCTCTCTGTCCTCTCTCTGTCTGTCTTTTCATTGCTTTCATTCCATCCATTGCTCTCTCTCTCCCTCTCTCTCTCTTTCACCAGGCTGCACAGGACCGAGTCTGTTTCGTCGCCACGGGAATAAAGATGTGCTCTCATTAGGGAACTGTAATGAATACGCTCTGTAATGAAACAAACTTAACATCATTAATATAAATGACTTCCTGTCCTCAGAGTTACAAATGTCCCTTTTCTAGAATGTATCAGCATATTATCACTATGTCATCCGTCCATCCTTGACGCTGGGTGTAATATTAATACAGTGGAACCTCGGTTCACGAACATAATTCATTCCTAAGTTCTGTGCGGAAGTATGCCGTATTGTTCTCAAGGCCAGTGGACACTTGCATGGTTCCCAAATCCGGAATGCCTGCGTCCCACTGATCAAAATGACCAGATTTTGCGATCAAGAGTTCTCCGGAAATGATCCCGGGAACATAATGTGAAAATGGCCTCAGATACAAGAGTATTTTAAACTGCACCTCTCTAGTTCTAGACTGTTTAGGATTTGCAGACATTTCCACAGATACAAAAGTAACTATACAACTGACTGCCATTGTCAAAGTCTACAAACAAGTAGACAAAGTAGACGAATGTATATGGTAGATCTATAGATGGTTAACCTCAAGAAGCAAACCGCTGGGAACACTCATAAACAAAAGGCCAGATTCAGATGAAAGATTAAGGGTATGGAGAAGGAAAGGAAGGGCTTGTGATCCAGAGCACACCACACCATCTGTCAAACATAGTGGAGACAGAGTTCTTGCATGGGGACGTGTACGGCTGCCCCGGGTCGCTGGTGTTTACTGACAGAAGTAGCAGCATGACATCTGTAGTGTGTACAGCTCTAATTTCTGCTCAGATTCAGTTGAAGGCTGCATGCACAGTGTTTCACAGTACAGATGCATACTGACACAAAACGCAGTGCAAAAGCAGCCCAAGGCGAATAAATGGAACCTTCTTAAAGAGCCCGGTCAGTCAACTGACCTCAACACAAATCAGCAGGCCTTCACATTCTGAACATAAACTGAAAGTAGAAACACAAACAAATGAGCATCAACTGAAGGCAGACTCTCTAATGGTGTCCCACAAGGCTTAGTACTTGGTCCTGTTTTGTTTTATTTCTATGCTTGATCTAATGCCCTCACAGTGGTATTTTCATACCACTGTTATGCAGATGACGCTCAACTCAAATCTTTCGCCTCCCTCCATCAAACACTCATGATTCTGTTCAGCATGTCTGGCAGACACCGCAGCTTGGATGTACAGTAAGCTCATCAGCTGAAACCGATTCTCAGCAAATCTGAACTGATGTTTATTCCAGGTGATCTTAAGATCTCGTTGGACAACTCTATGATAGATCAGTCCCTTGTTATTTCGTGACTGGACTACTACTCAACCTCTGCCTGTTGATCCAGAATGCAGCTGCATGACTTGTTTTCAGTCTTCCTACGCTCTCCCACACCACCCGACTTCTCGTCTCCCTCCGCTGGCTTCATGTAGCTGCCTGCATCAGATTTAAAACACTGATGCTTGCCTACAAAGCCAGAAACGGGCCAGCACCCAACTACCTCAAAGCACTTATCTCAACCCGCACTGCACCACACTGCAGGCAACACTGCTCATGGAAGGCATGCATCAACAATCTTATCTCTTCTGGCACACATAGTAGGTGTTGGAACGAAGTTTCTATAGATGTCTGAACAGCTGCATCACTCGCAACCTTCACAAGTCTCTAAAGATGTAAATTTGTCTTCGGCACTTAGATTAAAAATAAACCTCATGATCCAGTATACGGATATATTTAATGATGGACACATCAGAGCACTTATCTAAGACGCTCTGGATAAAGGCGTCTGCCAAATGCTGCAAGTGTAAACGTAAAAAATATTCTATAATTTCTAAACCATTGATGCAATAATTGTGTTAATTTTAAAGACACTGTGGTTGAGTTCAGCGATAAAAACACCAAAACAGTGTCCTTGTTCAAATACTTTTGGACCAGGCTGCAGAGTGTAGATGACAGCGTAATTCAGCTTTGTCTTCATATAATCGCGAACATTTATTCAGGTTCTATTCAAATCGAAGTCAATCCAGTTTTTCATGACTTTCGCTGCAAGGCCGAATTCCTTTCACAGAAAGTCAAGCGCTGCATGAAGGACCGCGCTGAAGACCACACATCACATTCACACACTCATCTCACGACAGTCATGTCTCTCTCTCACACTCACACTCACACTCTCTCTCTCGCACCCTCTCAGTGTGTGTATGTACACTTCTTTCACTGTCTTCACCCTCTCTGGTCTTCATTCAGCATGGAACATTGCGGCACTGTCCCCGTCCCTCATGCAGAGTCGAGGCGCAGTGACGTCTCCTCGTGGCTGCCCCGGGGTCACACGCTGACCCCCAGCGACCCCTCGCTTCCTGCTTCTGAGAGACGGCCATTGTGTGTGCAGTCACAGCGGAGTGTCACGCTGAGGCTGACATCATGGCTGAAGCAGGACCACCGGTTCCCTCTCGGCCATCTCGGCACACATAAACACTCTCACGGCACCGCTATGTGTGTGTGTGTGTGTGTGTGTGTGTGTGTGTGTGTGTGTGTCTTATCTATGTGGGTTAGTGTCCAACTGAAACCATGCCAGCCTCCACTTCTGCACCACTTCCTGTGTCTCAGGCATTAGAGGCACACACACACACACACACACACACACACTCGATAACCCCCCTTCCTGACCTACATGTCCTTGACTAAATGTAAACCTCCCTTTTTAAGCATTTTGAACTGCTGAACCGAGTTAAGAACACTGGGGTTTCTGTCCTCTTCGTGTTTATCAGCTCTGAGAGATTAAAATACTTTGAAATGCAATTTAAACTAATTTCAGTTTTCCCTGAAACTGTTAGAATGAAGTGATCCGGGATCCTGGTTTGGACCGTGGACAGGCTGTGTATCACAGTATCTTAGTCCTCATGGTCTGGAGTGAGTTATTCCTCTTATACGGCAGCAATTTTCCAACGATTAACAACAGTGTTTGATTTATTAAAGAACGACAGGCGTTTTAACAGTTTATAGTTAGATTTAACAAGAAATGCTGGAGAGACGAGTCCTGTTCTCACTTATGTTAAAGCAACGATCAACAGCTTTTCCTTCACCGCCAGCTCTCTCTCTCTGTCTCTCTCTCTGTCTCTCTATCTGACTTTTACAAAGTGCTGACACCTGAGACTCTTTCCAGGAATGTTAAACATCTCCTAAAAAAAAGGGATCATCTCATTACATCAGTGATGTAATCTATTTCCTTGAGAAGCTACAAGACATTTAGTTTACGGTGTCCATCTGCTGCTGTACGAGTCCCTGTGTGTGAGCTGTATGAACTATAAAACCACACAGTATTAGAAATAAATAAAGTATTAGAAATAAGCACATTAAGAAAAATAAGAGGTGGGGGGTCGGGGGGGGGGGGGGGGGGGTACAGACTGCTGCATGGGACATAATAAACCCCTCCTGGCCAATCAGATTCATGGATTCAAATCAACACTGTACATCAGTACTGAGATAATCTGTGAAATTGATGTTAAAGTTAATGGCATTCCTGGATGTTAAATATCTATATAATAATAATAATAATTAAAGAACTCTTGTCTCTAGTCTGGATGGTTCAGACAAACCCGATAACCTCAAAGGTTCCCTACTGCACAACCCGAGCGAGGTGTCAGGACCGGCTGCTGATAAACATCTGAATAATGCCGAGGGAACAAACAAGACACATTCCTTCATGTCTGTGCCGTAAAACACACACACACACATATACACACACACAGTGAGTGTGTGTATCTGCATGGACAAAGTTTTTTGAATCGGGCTTGGTGAAGACTCACAGTCAGCACAAACACACACTTGAGAGCAAACAGCACCCGGGTCACGTCTCAGGCCGAGGAGGAGTTTACTGCACCTGCGGAAACAAACAAAACTTATTTAGATCTTATTATCTTACACTGATTTTATGTGTTTCTTTAGGTTTTTTTAAAAAAAATAACTTAACTTATTTATCCAAGTATGACATCATCTAATTATACATGCACACGCTTTGCTCTTTAGAAGATGCTAGAAAACTAAAATTAAAACAATAACACAACCAGCTATAATAAAATAAAGTTTGTTCATCTACTTTTTAAAAATATCCCTCTGAATGAGGCTCGGCGTGAACAGATGTGAAAGTGTGAGGGAGACCAGGTATAACCGCTGTGTAGTTTATAGTTTATTTGTTTTGCAGCTCAGTGGAGTAATGATCTAACTAATGGACCTGTCGGTAAAGAAGAACAAGAAGAAGAGGAACGAAGAAAAAGGAGGAGGAGGAGGAGGATGAAGAAGAGGACAAGATGAATGTAGGGAAGGAACTAAGGAGAAGAAAAAGAAAAAGAAAAGAAGAATAAAAATGAGTAGCAGAACTAAGATGAAGAAGAATGAAGGAGAAAAGAAATTCTGAAAGAGAAGATGAGCTGAGAAAATAAAACAGAAAGAACAGCACAAAGAATCTAAAGAAGAATGAGATCTGAGTGTGATATTGTTTTCATCCTGCAGTTCCACAAACACCATTTATTATCAACAGATTATGATTACTTTCTTTATTTAACGAGTTATTTAGCTCCGCCCACACACATCCTTCCACGCCTGGAGGAACTAACTAACCGCGTCTGGTGGAGCTGGAGACTGATAGTTAGTGTAATTAACAGGAGGCGAAAGTAGTGTTAAATAATTAGCGGTACTCTGTAGCCAGAAGGTGATGAGAATAAACCATGGAGGTGGTGGACAGTCCTGAGAAACTTTATATTTCCACCTTATTCCACTTTATAATATCAGCTTCGTTAATTTCTGGGGTCAAAATAGAAAACTAGTGCGCTATGTAGGGTGTACAATCCCTTGTTCCACACACTAAGTAGTGCCCTTGATCAGGGGTTAGAGAGGGATTTGGGATTCAGCCTTGTGTTAGACGCTAGTCAGCTTTGTAGCTAAGCGTTAGCCGTGAACAGAACAACACAGACGGATCAGAGGCGATTCAGAACGACTTAGAAGTGATTAGTGTAGAGACGGCGTGTTGTTTAAGACGACATAACGTTATCAGATGTGTGTTCTTACTGAAAGTGCTTCTGTGTCTGGTTGTGAATGTGGGTTTTGTCAGGCAGCTGCTCTCTCCTCAGTACTGCGGACCGTACAGACCTACTCTCACCCACGCTGAGACACACAGTTAGTGTCATTAACCACTGGACAACACCTGGGACACGCCCACTCATACAGAGTGTTACACAGCACAGTGCTGTTACTGTCTGTTATCAGCACTGGTGGAATAACACCTCTCAGATTACTTCGTTAGAACTAACTGTTGTATAATTTTCATTTATCTTTGTCCCCATGAGTTGATCAGTGTTGTGATTAAAGCTTTGGGCGGTAAGCACACACACACACACACACACACACACACACACACACACACACACAGTGCAGATTGTAAAGTATTAGATCACAGGTTGTGCTAATTTATCATTTTGATTTGTGTTACATTTCCTGACCCTGATATAAGCCCCGCCCCTTGGTCAGAACTAAAACACTCAAACACACCCTTGTTTTTTATTTATTATTTTTTGATGTAGTTCAGACACAGGGTGCGGTGTGTTAAAATGTCCAAACTGCTCCTTTAGGAATAAAACCTGATGAAACACCTGATGATGTATAAAATGAAACACCGGAGCAGCCGAGTCCAATCTGTCAGAACGTGGACGTGTAAAACACTCCGAATCGTCTGGAGTGTTTGGGGTCACGGTGTGGATTCTTTTGGGAAACTTTCTTATGGGAAACATAATGAAAAGCCAGAGAAGCTCTTTCACGCTGAACGAATCTTTTAGGTCTGATGCCCTGGAAGTAGTAGCGCTTTCAGAAACTGGAGGCAGAAGCGCAGAGAGAAACACCACGTCTGATCTCAGGTGGATCTGTCGCTGTGTGTGTGTGTGTGTGTGTGTGTGTGTGTGTGTGTGTGTGTGTGTGTGTGTGTGTGTGTGTCTGATGTTTGGTGAGGCGACAGAGACAAACTACAGCCTGTGAAATCAGGCTTTCTGTCATCTCCAGTAATGAAATGCGTCCACGCTTCTGCCTCATGAATCAGATTTCACGTCCCGTACCTGAGCTGCTCAGGAGCTACGCCTCACAAACACAGGAAAACACTGCAGTGTGTGTGTGTGTGTGTGTGTGTGTGTGTGTGTCAGACAGACTCGGAAACTTTGTATGAAGTCGAATAATGTGCACACTGATCAGCCATAACATTAAAGAAGGTTTTGGGTTCCCCTTGGACCACCAGTCTGGTCCCTCAGTGTGTGGCTCCGTAGGGCCCCTTTGGGGGGGTGGGGGGGTTTGGGTGTCCTGGTGCCGTTCTATCACAGTCAGCATTGACCTTTTCCAGTGATTTGTGCTGAATTGTCCAGGTAAAGGGAGTAAAATTGCAGCAGTGAGAGAGTTTAGAGAAAAAACTTTCTCTGCTTAGAAATAATGAGAATGTACAGAGCAGGTTTGTGATTATGTCTGCAGCACCATAATGACTGTAAGTATATATGTGATAGTGTGTGTGTGTGTGTGTGTGTGTGTGTATGTGTGTGTGTGTGTGTGTGTGTGTGTGTGTGGAGAGCTCAGGCCTGTTTCACGAGACTCGTATTTCTCTGGGCTCTCACGGCCTCGCTGCCTTTTACAGGCCGTCATAAAACACACCTCCATTTTCTCATTCCTCTTTATTATTCAGTTGCAGGACTTCAGCACGACTTCACATTTTCTTTTCCTAGCCGTCAGCAGTGCAGAGAGCCGTGTTGGGCTCCACGCTCATATTAAGTGAATATTGATGAAGGAAGCTGAATCTCTTTAGCGTCGGTGGTGTGAGAGATCGAACCCGAACCCACCGAGCCGTGATGAAATATACAGTCAGACAGGAGATTTGCTCAGTTTAACCGTGCATGTTAAAGCTCTCAGCTCTCTGCTAAGATTAAACTCGACTTTTATGATTGATTTTTAGATCCAGAACGCTGACGATGTGCTCATCACGCCTCTGGAGAAGTTCCGTACAGAGCAGATCGGAGCGGCCAAAGTGAGTAAAC
Source organism: Clariallabes teugelsi (assembly GCA_030014215.1). Classification (NCBI taxonomy): domain Eukaryota; kingdom Metazoa; phylum Chordata; class Actinopteri; order Siluriformes; family Clariidae; genus Clariallabes; species Clariallabes teugelsi. Next base: position 21,708,694 of record JAQMYG010000016.1, read on the forward strand.
CTGCATTTACATTCATAAAGCTGAACATGAAGTACAGGACTGACGTTTAATGCCTTGATCAAATCTCCCTAAAGGAGCAGAATGTAATGTTTAAATCATGTGAAGCGCCTTCTGTTGTCTAAATTGCAACTACAACACTCACTCTCTATAAGGCAGACACAAACCACAGATACTAAACACTGCCCAAAACCACACCTCCTTCAAATTGACTGGTATTTTAGCCAGATAACACAGAATGGTGGTGTGTAAAATGACCCTGGTGGTGAGGAAGGTGAAGAGGACAAAGGCAGAGCAGAGGACAAAG
>JAQMYG010000016.1:21917639-21937302 GCA_030014215.1 Clariallabes teugelsi
TTAAAGTCAGAATAAAGGTGCTTTAATAGACTTGATATTTCTTACAAAAGTTTGAGCATTATCATGACAGTGAGCTAGCAAACACTGGAGAGATGAGGACTGACTAGCTAACAAGTTCAACACATGATCATATAGAAACAGTTCACTAATTGGGATTTGCATTGTGGATGCTGGAAGATTCTCTCAGTTGATGTTAGTTAACATTTATGGAAGGAGTCTCCAGTGTCAGTGTTTTGTAAGAGTAGAAGAGCAGATGAGTTTATGTGTGGAGTTTCTCTGCAACAAAACAGGGTTTTGAGTGACTGTTTATACAGTAGCTGCTATAATGTAAATAAGTTCAGGAGCTAATTTATTTCATGAAATGTAACTATAAATAGATTTTAAAAAAAGGATGAGGTATACTCATTAAACGTATGTGGAATTTCCAGGATATGATGTTATAGTAAGATTAATTTCATCTCACCATCCTATTATCACTGATTATTTTCCTATAACCTCATGACTCAAATTGCTTAATTTCTTTTCCAGGAGCTTCAACATCATTAAACAGCTTTTGCTTGTGGTCTCTTACACTTGAGGTGGGGTTTGCGGCCGGTTAGGTAGAGTTTGATGGCCTGAACCTGGGTCAGGTAGCGATGCTCATGATGCTCGTCGGTGTTGCAGTACGTCCTGCGGAGACCGAAAGTTACAGTGTGTTACACCTCCAGCAAAACATTGGAGGCACAAATCTAAATTAGACACTTTTACAGATAATGAAACTGCCCTGGCACCTTTACAGCATGGCGTAATTAATCACCTCGCATAAAAACACCTGGGAACAATAGAAGGACAGTAACTTCCTCACTCTGCTTCCTGGCGAAGGACAAAAGTGTGTGTGTGTGTGTGTGAGTGTGTGTGTGTGTCTGTGCCAATGCTGTGTCTGTGCCTCCTATACACTCCTTAGCTAATTACAGAGCGCACTGCAGTGCTGGAGAACCTTTCAGGGTTTGAGGAGAATCTATTTAACAGAATAAAATTTGGTATCAAAGTTGATGCAAGGTTAAATAAGAGCAGTTTAAGCTATAAATTATTATATCATTACTTTACAGTTAGCTTAATATTAGCATGGTTGCTAGCCGACCTGGATAAATTACAGATACCAGATTACTGTTGTAGAAATATGCCATGTTTAATTATAGTTAGCAAAATTATCGTTGAGGGGTCGTCACAGCAGATTATCCGATCCGCACAACAACTTGGCACAGATTTTATGCCGGGTGATGCCACCCTCCCAATTTATCTGGGCTTGGAACTGGCATTGAATCCTGCAGCTGGGGTTTGGCCATTGGCTGGGAGTTAAACCTGGGCCTTCCACATGGCATGTGAGTAACCTACAGTACCACTGAGCCGCCAATGCCCCATGCTAAGCTATACTATATACTACAGTAATACAGTGCTAGTCAACCGTTATATTAGCAGAATGTTGGCTTGACTACAGGTAAAGCTTATTTTGCTTATTATGTTGTTACTATAGTTAAATATTCTATTGTGAAAATACAGTTAGTATTTCATGAAGCTACATATTATAGGATTACCGCTAATGTTTGCTAAGCTAAATGGCTGTATTTAAATTGTTGCTTAAATTAACTATGATATTATGTAATTACACACTGTGTTTTAGGGTAAACATTTTTTTTTTTTTTAAAGCAAGTAACAATATCTAAAAGCTAGTGATTACGTTATGCTCTGTCCTTTACGATTACCAACCACCCCACAATATGGAATCAAGACCGGGTGATTTTTATGAGACACAGTCAGTGGATAGAAGGAACAGGAACATTTAATTAATCTGTTTTGCATTAATTTGTTTGATTTTATTGAGTAAAAACGGGGAAGGAGAAAGGATAAAGGAGGGAGGGAGAGAAAAAGGGAGGATTTTTAATGTGGAGAAAGCCCGAGATCCATTAACATTCAACACGGAGTGAGCAAGGGGCAACAACAGGTTGAGGCAGTCCATTACAGGCGCACGCACTGACAGATGTTTTCAAAGTAATTTTAAAGTAACGTGATTAATTTTTATATGTAATAATCAGTAATGTAATCAAATTACAATTTTAAAGTGGTAATTAGTCATTTGTAGTAGACTACTTTTTTTGAGTAACTTCCCGAACACTGTTCCTTGATAAGTATAGTATTATGTATTTAGTGAATATTCCAGTAACACTGGGTTTTTAACCTACCTTCTTTTGTTACTACATTACAGAATATTAAATATAATTTGAATTACAAATAATATTTACAATGTTATCTATAGTAACCCAAATAGATCATATATTGAAAATATAATATAGGAGGGGCAGGGACATTCAAATTAAACTGGGTCAAAACTTGGGAAGTTTCTGATTAATGAGGGCATAAAACCAATTGTATCTTTACTCCACCATCCCCTCCATCACCTGTCCCTTACTTCTATTTCAGGGAGTTGGCAACCATACTTCCATTAATGATCACATATGATCAAGTTTATCTATTCTAACTCTATGTAAGTGTATATGACTGGTAAGGATGGTGCAGACTTTTCTCTTTTACTATTTATCCTCCTAGAATAATAAAAGTATAAATATGTGTTACCATTCATCTGCCAGAGCCACACCCGGCTGATCGAGATCCCGTAGCCCTGCCAGACAGAAAACATTCTTAAAATATTATCTACATTCTCAAACCTTTTATGCAAAATTCAAACAGTTTTTTATTCTAAATGATTAATGTAGAAAGGATGCAATTTAAAATTGACATAAAAACATACAGGAATTTGAAGCAGTGGACCTGTTTACGCATTAAGCACTCAAACTATTGAAATGAAGGTCAGAAATTTGAAACGATGAATATATACAGTGCTTTCTACAATAAACATTTAGAATAAAAAATGTATAAATGCGGAGCAGAGAGAGGGAAATAAAAAAAAAAACTCAATTTACCTGCTTCCAGTGAGACGTTTCCCTTAAAGAAGTGCTTTCCATGGCCTCGAGACAAAGCCACTCCAACACTACATACACACACAAACATCATTCATAAGAAAAATTAAACTCTTTATAGCTATTTGAGAGGTTGCCAGGCTGTCCATATCTACCTGTATGAGGTTCCTCTGATGTCGGTAAAGTAGTAATCGTTGTGCATCGTCAGAACACGCTTCTGTAGAAAGGAAAGATGATGTTAAAAATATATCAAGCAAGCACCTGAAGAATATTTTACATAATCGATGAATGAGACTCGATGAAGAAAGCCGACGCCCACCCCTCTATCCACCGTCCTCTTCACCTCCATGGAGAAGGTGCCTGTTTTTCTGTTCACCATGGCGTTCCTAAGCTGTGACAGAAAAAACACGGCAGAGAGTAAATGTAATTCACACATTATACCACATCAGGTTCTGGATTCTGATTGGTTTATTTTCTGTAACAGCAGCTCTGACAGTAATGCAGCTGCAAATCTCAGGTTTAATACACTAATGAGAAATGTTATCATTTCTATAGCAATCTCGCTCACATGGATTGCCATAGTTAACCTTAGCAAGAATTTCAAATATGGGGAATATCCAAACTGAATATGTTCAAAACAGTAAACAAACACACCACTTCCCTGGAGTGTTTAAAAGGTTTATATTGTTGCTCAATCAACTGAATTTGCATACTGGAACACGATTGGCTCTTATTTTTTATGATGCAACAATAGCAATACAGAATCAGTGTCAAACCCTTGCAGCGATACTGTTTGTCGAGTCAAATAATTTTTGCTATGACCATAAAGCATGAGGGGCGTTCAAATCAAACCAGGACTTGTGGTGGAATTTCTGGTGAATGAAGGCATAAAAGTGATTGACATACAGAGGACTTCAAGCACAGTACAGATGAGACTCTCAGCTGCAGTACAAAAATTTGAATGGTTTAAACTTTTTTAAAGAAGGCTTTGCATCTGTGAATGACAATCCCAGTCGAGATGGCCCAGAGCCCACTTTAGACATTACCATGAACATTCAGCAAGTGGAACGCATGATTCTTGAACATTGGGGGATAACTTTTCACCAACAAGAAAGTGCAACACTATTTGCACATTACAGGAACTCACCTGGGAGTTATTGCCACATCCCCTGTACAGACCTGACCTCGCTCCACACCATTTTCACATATTTGAAACTTTGAAGGAGTTCCTGGGAGGCCAGCGAAAACTTTTTACCTTGTCCAAGCACTTGTGAAACTCTGGGATGAGTACATTAGTGTAGCAGGGGATTATATAGAGAAATAAAGTGAGTTTTTACTCTCAGAACTGTGTTCTGTTATCCTGCACAATCAAAAGTCCTGCTTTGACTCGAACACCCTCTGTATATAAACTTCCTTTCCTGTTTTTTAAAATAGTTTTTAATGTAATGTAAAATGTCCGTACAAAATTGTCAGCATCTTCCCACTCCACCTCAGACAGATCAACACTGCTGTAATGAGCCTTCCGTCTCTTCGGACCGTCCTGGTACTGTATACACACAGACACACACGCACACACAGACAAAAACACTCATTTATTACATAGTATACACTACAAGCAGGGTTTACAAAGAGAGTGCAAAAGTAAAAAAAAACAGAAACCAAACTCGGATCACAAGAGTCACATGATGTCCACAAGATGGAACAGGATGAATGTAGTAGAAGGAGATGTGATTGGTCTCCTGCAGGGGCTGCTTTTAACCCCGGTTACACACACACATACACCAATACATACATACATACATACATACATACACTGATAATCACACACATACTGCGTCTCTAAGAGAACAGCATACTGTTCTACCCTTTATGTTAAACCAGTCAGAGTATTTAGTTTTCCTACAGATTTTTTTTTTATCATGTTAAACATAAGCTTTAGAACATTTTTTGTGCAATTTTGGTATCTAAGATTTGCAGATTTCCTCCTTACAGTCATACAGTCCATAAAAACTGTACATACAGTATTCCACATACCGACACATTACACTGCAGTCTGTTCCCTATTTCTTAAAAGAGAGACTGTAATGAGGTCAGCCCTTCATTAACACTAGCAAAAAGCCTGTGTGTGTGTCAAGATCAGGAACATCATCACTCGTGGGTGTGGCTTGTGCAGCTTGGAAGGAGTCTCCAGTGGCAGTGCTTTGTAACATTCACAGTTAAAGCTGTAATTTTAATGTCTTTAAGACCAAGGAGTTTATGCTTTGTGGTTTCTCAGCAATGTAATTTAAAAAAAAGAGAGAGAGATGCTGGGACGGAAACTACTTTTGGCAAATTACGGTGATGTGGGACGAATACAATTTCTCAGACATGCAGAGACGGAAAATAATTAACTTTGGGGAGATAACAGTATTCTGACGGCAGACCTACAGCCAGCACGTCTACACATTCTGCCGCTCCACAATCATGTTGGAAAACAGTGCTATTACCCATGAGCACCACTGACAGCTCCGTGACATGTATTCAAGGGGCAGGATGGCTGAATTTGACACAGCTGGCAGGGCATAAGTACTCCCTGTTCTCTATTCACTGCGCTGCAGTAAAAGGCCATCAGGCTGAACATCAGTTGGGTGAATAGTGTATGAGGTGTACTTCACTCATGTTATGCTTTTTATATGACCCTGCTGGAGCTTCTCTGCAGACAGGCAGACTACATCACACTGGCACAACAGCTGACCCACCCCACCAAACCTGTACTACTGCTCCAACCCAGCATGCCCAAGAAGGAACTCCCGATTTCCTACTGTACCGTCACATTTTCCCTTCTTTTTTTAACAAGATAAAACAGCACATTTATCTATTTATCCCAGGTGTCCGTGTCAATGTTCTGCCTTGTTCAGCCTTTAGCATTTACAGTATCTTTGCTTAATCACACTCCACCGCTGATTATTTTCCATACACTGTATGTATTTCAATAAAAGAACAAAACTCAGGAAAAGTTTTTTTTTTTTTTTTTTTTTAATCTTCTTTCCCATGCATCCCTCACCCCCTTTGTTCGCTAAATCTAGCGGTTTACTTATCATTTATTATCTTCTGGGCCCCGACCCAAGTGGCAGCCCATCCAGTCTGTGTGTTTTTTATTTCTACATTCCTTTTGGTTTCAGTTGCTTGATTTTACTTTTATTTTCTCACTCCTAAGTTTTTAATATTTTGTCCTATGAATATGGAACATATTTCTGCGCAGTCCTGCTGTTCTCTTCTCATTTATTCAAAAGAAGAACTCCTGGCTCTTGGACAAAAAAGCCACACTGCTACTACATATCCCCTATTCTGGAGGAATGAAGGTGCTGGTATCAGAGCTGCAGAGCCGGCGCCAAGATAAAGGTTAGGGTAAAAGCTAAGCGGTGGATATACAAGTCCTCTATTCTCTCGATTATAAAGGGATCGTGGATTTGCTAGCTAATAATACCGATGAGCTAGCGGCCCTGGAGTACAGTATAATGTGCTTTACGGAGACATGGCTAACCAGCGACACACCAGACATCCATGGTTTCACTACTGTAAGGGTGGACAGAGATGATAAGAAATGTGGCAAGCGCAAGGGTGAAGGGCTCGCTCTGTTTGTTAACGTCAGATGGTGCAACCTGGGACATATCACTGCAAAAAAGGTTCTCTGCTATCAGAACATTGAGCTGCTAGCAGTGAGTCCCTGTCCATTATATATTTTCTGGAATTTCCTTCGGCATTCAATAAAGTATTATATCAATCTATCAATCTCTATTATTTTTTAAACCTAATAAAGACTGCGAGACCTAATCATCTAGATCCAGATCCAGAATCTGTCAGAGCCAATCAGCAGCCTATTTTAAGGCTAATTTCCATAAAATTAAGTAATTTTCATTGTTAATTGCTTCCTAATGAAAATGCAGGGGGGAAAATGTAATCCAATTTAATTAATTAATAATCCAGTTCATTTCACTGATATTGTTTTCCATTGGTAGAATAAAAATAATAACTTGAAGATGAATAATAATGAACACCCAGTCATGCTAATAAATAACAAATAAATAAAAAGAGTACAACAACAGTACAACATCTGAAACATACACTGCAATCACACAAAGGCACTGTAGTCACTCTTCTCTCTCATACACACACACACACACACACACACACACACGCACACACACTCAGCATGGTTGAGTGTCGGCCAGTGTGGTTTGCACAAAACACAAAACTATACGCACACAGCGGCACAAATACCGTGGCTAACACACTAACACGAATACAGACACATAGTTATACACACATACTTTACTCACACAGTCTCACGCACACACACAGTCACACAGTCACACACAGTGACTGAATGTTAGGAGAGGAGGATCTCTGTGGTTACCTCGGCTCTCAGCTCAGGCCTGGCAGGCACCTGAAGGAGCTTTTACTCCTGCATGCAATACATCAAAGGAAAAGGGTTCGCATTACAAAACTACAACTCCCAGCATGCACCTCTGCATCCGTCCAGCTTGTCATGGCACAGCACTTTCCCTGTATGAGTACTAAGAGCAGTAATAGGGGATTTGTTAAATGTATTGTCAGGTGTAGGAGCACACACGGTCTGTGCATCACTCATCATTCTGCGTTTTTCTCGTTTTTTTCGCACAACGTGTTCGGTCCGGACATGCCGCATATTCCGATATCAGATTATTTCCTTAAGCAACTTTTCTGTGGACGAGAGCCAAGGTGGGAAACCTTGCTTGGCTGTCTAAATGGGAGGGGCATACTCAGTCTTTCCTGTCAATCATGGTGACAAAAGCCAACTCCAAGTGTCTGGGAGATAAGATCTGATGAAGAGGGCAGATTGCGCTTTTCTCCAGGTGTGTTACACCACTCTCTGATGCAGTATGAGCAGCTTAACAAGTTGGGCACAGATTTACAGAAAAGCTTTTATTTTTTTAGCTGATTGGTAGCTACATTATCATTACAGCAAATAATGAAACTAAGTTTGATTCTGCGAATTGCATAATATCCAAAATGACGTCTGTGGCTGATGTGTAGTCTTCTTGTTGGTGTAAATTAAAATAATAATATCTAAAAAAGCATGTATTCCCATTTCATCTGTAGGTTAAATTAATTCCTTTTCAAAAAAAGATATATAAAGGTTTCTCATTTTTAACGTAATGATAAGCAACACACAGACCGTGCTTTTTGTGTTTTGGGTGACTTTCTACAGAGTTGTTGTTCAGCGCCGTAGGCAGTCATTGTGGTGCGTATAAGTGTAATCTCATGTGTACATGAAGACTCTGGTGTTTAAACATGACGACAATTTTCTTACCAAATGCCGGAGGTCTGGATGCATGAGGATGTAGCCGTTGTTGGTGACAGCAAACGCATAACCGTGGATCCCCAACTGGAAAAAGAATGCAAAGGTTTAACAAAACTTGAACATTTTGGTGAATTTTTGCAACAACAACAAAAAAAAAAACTGTAGGTGTGTATGTGTAAGACTTGAAAAGTGTTGAAGATACTACCTTGTGTTTTGGGATGGTCTTCATCAGGTCCTGGATGGGAATATCTATTCCTACTACACCCAGGAGAATGCCTTGATTTTTCTGATAAGTCAGATGGAAAGGAGAGAATTAGTGATAAAAATCACCAGTGTGATGAGCTATCACTCACACACACACACACACACACACACACACATACACACACCGTTTCATTCTTGGTGCTAAAGACAGGCATGGCCACCGTGGTCATTGGGTTTTGGCCGTGACGTGCAGAAAGCTGGAGAAACAATCCGACAAAGGGAGCATGATGTCAGAGTAAGTTACATACTTATGAATGTTATTTATAATAAACAATGTTAAATATAATGATAAAATTAAAAAGTATTTAAATTATGAAAACTATTATTGGTGATAGTATCTCATAACTTCTAATACACTCTGTTTAAGGACTTATAAAACACATCAGACTCAAGACCTGCTTGTCTCCTGAGACAAATCAAAATCAAGCACAGTTTGATTGATGTCATCTAAAGACCTGTGCTGCATGATCATTTATCATAATGTAGTGTAGTGGTGTTAGCCTGTGGTGTTTCGCTCTGTTGTTGTCAGCTGGTTGTATTAGCATCTATACATATTTCATTTTGGCGAGCCAGCCAGGAGTGGGGCTTGTCGAATAATAAGCCAAGGAAACTCAAAGAAACTCATATGGTGAGAATTTGCACCATACAACCACAGACTGCATAAGACTCTGACATCACAAACATGACTTGAGAAAAATAGGATTAATGTATGGACAAGGTTGGTGAAAATACACACTTTTTGTTAGTTTGTGTAATAAATATAATGTATGGTAAATAAACATAATGTGCTGCAATGAAATGTAAACGTCCTGCATCCTACAGAAACTCCTTGCCTCTGATCTCCACTCGGCTCTAAAGCTGATGCTGCAGCAAGATCACGCTTTGTGGAAGAAAAAAAAAATCAAGACTGAATGAATCCAAATAAAGCGCCCATGGTGCATTCTGGGAAATGCCCCTGTGCTCTGTGTAACCCCTCGTTCTCCTTCACCCTTCTCTCTTTCTCTCTCTCTCTCTCTCTTTCTGCTCTGTTGTCACTTTTATTACAGCTTTAAGAGATAAAGGCCAATGATCCACGAAATGATGAATGGAGTGTCTCTCAGAGCGAGATACAACGACCGTACGCCACAGGAGGACAGCCCTCAATGCTTTGAGTGTGTGTGTGTGTGTGTGTGTGTGTGTGTGTGTGTGTGTGCGATAAAATATATATGGGAGCATAAAATCATAAGTGTTCAGGTGCACATGTGTGATAGGGATGGTACGTGTGTATGTAGAAAATAAGGAGCATTATTAGACGGAGGATCAGCCGCCTGCTTATTCTTTCTCATTTTGTCTTTCCATTTTCCTCTTTCTTTGTTATTTACTTTAATTCTATAAACAGAATTATTTACACAAAATACAAAAGCAGATGTATGCGTACATTATTATATAAATAACTTTTCTGACTAATTCATTAATTTATACTTTTATGTTTGACCATTTGTGTCTTTAGTTTATAATTTAGACACGGTGTTATTCTGAATAATAATTTTGCATGTTTTTCTCCTTATATAATACATTAAATACTCCCTCTGAACACCTTTAACACCAGCGTTACAGTGGAGTAATAACACATATATCACATACTAGAGTGTATTATATTAAATCTGTACATTGTATATGTGAACACTGAGAAATGAAATCTTTTACCTGATGAGCCTGGGCGAGCTGCGGACGCAAAAGCAGACAACAACAACAACAAAAAAGTTATGAATTATTTTAGGCTACAATGAGATGATGCTAACAGTAAACGTGCAGGGTCTCATGACTCTCAGTCAGATAGAGGAGACCGGGGACAGAGCTAATGATGCTATTAATGTGCGATCATTTACACACGGTGCGGGGGGTGGAGAGAGTCACGCTATCACACACACACATACACACACACACAGATAAACATTAAGGTCAAATACATCGGATGTGAAGTCCAGAATAAACAAAAAAATGTGGTGTAATGACTCGGAGGTGACAGCGCGCTCACCGCCTGGTCCACGTAGGCCTCGGTCCACACCGTGTCGTGCTCATGGTCGATGACTTTCGGCCGGCTCATGACGTGCAGATACCTCATCACGTTCTCCTGAACATCAGCCAGGGTGGAGATCTGACTAAAATAACCTGCGCGCAAACACAGACACACAATTTTGTAGAACTAAAATATTTCAAATTGCATGTTACATATGACACACTGAGCTGTTTATAATTTAGAAAAATTTAATTACAAAGTTATTTTTAAAATATGAAACCTGTAATTATAAAACAAAGGAAAAAAACATCTAAAATCTAAAGAAATACGAGTGTTTGTACTGTAATTTAATACGTTACTTTTCGACTGCATTTGTGCTGCAGTTGCCGGTGTACACTCGGTGTGTTTAGCATTGTGTACAGGAGAATGTTGTGTGTGTTAATGTTGTGTGTTTGTATGGGTGTGTAAGAGAGAGAGAGTGCGGGCGTGTCAGCTCATCCATGTCGGAGGCACAGAGCACAGATCAGCAGGCAGCAGCCAGAGGCTCGGAGCTGACAGGAAGAGTGATTCAGGCTCATTTGAACTTTGACCCCTCTCTGTCAGTTCTGCACACTGAGAGAGCCACAGTCCCCATGCTGCCAAATCGGCAAAACCCCCTGCCACCCAGACACCCCTACCAACACCCCCAAAAACACACGCATGCGCTCTGCCTAACACCAACACGGAACACACTGAGTGTAAACCGACAACTGGGGACTGAATATACAGTCAATAATACTGTATTATCAATACATAATAATAATAATAATAATAATAATAATAATAATAATAATATATTTTGTCTTTGTATAAAATGAAGTGAAACAAAACATTGTAATTGCTAATGTTGGATGCAATACCTTAAATTGATACATTTATTCAGCAACAATAAATGAATACATTACAAAATTCATTTTAAAATAAATAAATAAATAAATAAATACAATGTACTGTACATGTAGTCAAATTTGTGAACTGAATATAATAAATGTAAGACGATCTAAATGATCACTTCAGGAAATGTAAATAAATATTAATTGCTTTATGGACAATGTAATAAAATATAATAAATTACTTCTTTTCTTTTTTTTTTTTTTTTTTTTAAAGAATCACATTCTGAAGTTTGAAAATAAAAAATTAAATTCCAGGCCATTTTAGAAACCTGCACATAGTGGTGTAGCATGATTAATTAAACACACATAATATGTACATTTATAAAAATTAACATTTTGTTTATTTGTGTATATTAAAATGTTAAATAATTAAAATAATTAAATGCATTTATTACACAATAAAGTGGAATTAAATATAATGTAATCTCAGCTGTGGTACCGTAAATTCAAAGTTGCATATAGTGTATAGTGTACGTCTTTGCTCTTTTGTTTGTGCAGTTTTTTAGTGCAGTGTGTGTGTGTGTGTGTGTGTGTGTGTGAGTGCATACCTTTGTTAGCGCATGCCATCCATTTAAGGTTATCTGCGAAGGCCGACTCTCGTCCAATCAGATAAGGGAAAATGCGCACCTATGCAGACAGAAGCAAGCGGCTGTTGGTGCGTCTCCGAACACTCCATTTATCTTTTCATACAGTTTTGTCGTTTACTCTCATCTCTCCCTCTTTCTCATTCTTTTTCCTTATTTTCACATTTTCACTCTCTTTGTCAGTGATTACATCCCGCATTAGACTCATCTGTGTATTTTACATCTTATTTCCAATGCATCACTCCATCATCCCCCCCCCTCCCTCCCTCTTTCTTTATTTCCCACTACATTGCTCCCGTCTGTCCAGTATAAATGGTTTTTGATTTCAGCTCATTCAGAGCAGTTCCAGTGCAGCAGCAATGCGACAGTCTCTCTCTCTCACACATACATACATAAGGTACACACACACACACACACACACACACACACACACATTCTGCAGAGCTAAAGATGTATTTTACCCCCCACTGATCTGAACATGAGAGTCAAATGTAGACACATGGCACGTGTCAGAAGGCCATTATGGTTAAACTCTACGCACACAACACTAACACACGCAACACTAACACACAATAACAACACACAGCATTAAACACTAACATATGGCACTAAACACTAACACACAGCATTAAACACTAACATACAGCATTAAACACTAACATATGGCACTAAACACTAACACACAGCAATAAAGACTAACATTCAGCATTAAACACTAACACTCAGCATTAAAGACTAACACACTGCAATAAACACCAACACTACACATTAACACACAGCAATAAGCACTAACACACACAAAACACTTACACTAATAAAAACAACAAAAACTAACACAAAGAACTTAATACTAACACACAGCACAACAATTCACACTATTTTATGAAACTAAACCCTAATGCACAGCCTTAAACACTAAAATACAAAACTCAACACTGCACAAAAAAAGAATACACAGTGTGTTCTAAACATGGCACTACACACTTTCATATTTAACATTCACAACTTTAAACACTAACACAATGATGAAACACTAACAGCATTAAAACGCTACACAACAATAAATACTTGTATGCAGAACAAAGCACTAAACACTAAACAATAACACAGCATTGAACTCTAACACACCACTAAACAATAAAAAAACAATAAAACACAACACTATACATAAACACACAATCATACCACAATAAACACTAACACACAACACATTCCACTAACCCAACACTAAATACTAACAACAATAAAACAAAAATACACAGCACCAAACACTCACACAGACACAACACTAAACAGTAAACTGTAACACACAATTCCACCAATCCCTAACACACAACACAAACCACTGTCACACAACATGAAACGCTATCACTGTATAACACACACGACATTAAAACAAAGGCAGGAGAATAAACTGTGTTACGTCACTACAGTATTTGAGTGAACATATCCTGGAGTCAGTTTTTCAGCGAGTGTGCAATCAGTGTGTATTTGTGTGTATTTCTGTAGCCGCCGGGGGTCCAGCTACACAACGACAGCATCAGCATTTTTAACACATTAGCATTAGCGTTTCAGGCCATCAGCGGCTTTAATTCCTCACTAGGTCTCAGAATGGGAATTAAGCCATGTGCTAGTGAAATGACCCGAGCGTTCCCGCTGGAATAAAACCACACCGCCGCGTGAAGCACATTTATAACGGAGACACATCAAGGAGAAAAGGGATATTCCTGTATGTGGGTCATTTTTTTTTTTTTTTTAAGAAAATGAAAGACACACGAATTGACTTGGAATGTGTAGGGGCTGAAATAAAACCTTTCACATGCAAAGTTCTTGATGTTCCCTGGAATCCACATTCCTAGCACCATACTGCATGTTCCTGGGGTTCCAGCTGCTCAGCATCCCAGTCTTACATTCACAGGAATCATATTTTTCAGTGATTCAGTGTTCTCAATTCCAGAACATACCATGTCCAGAGATCTTTTCCCCTCATGCCTCATGATGTTCTCATGCTTCAATTGTTCCATAGTCCTAGGTTCTCACTTTTGTGTGGTCATATGGCCCAAGACACTACAGTAATCTTTCAACAATCTATGTACTGTATGTTCTCAGGGTCCTGTTTTCTTAGCACCATATGTTCCTAGGATCATGTTCTCAAGGTTGTATGTCCTCAGGGTTCTATGTCCCTATGTTTTAAGACCTCCATTTTCTCTGGGTCATATGTTCTAATCTTCCTTTCCTCCAAAGTCTCTGTCTTCTCAGTATTCTTTGTTTTAAGCACATTATGTTTCCAGGGCCATACCATTGTTTATGGGGATCTACTATATGAATCATGGGGTCCACGCGACCTTTGAAGGTGTCCTGTGGTACTGTATCTGTCAGCAGATCCTTTATATTCTGTAACTTGTGAGGTCGGGAGACCATGAATCAAACTTGTTTTTCCAGCACATCCAACAAATGTCTGATCAGATTGAACTCTGGGGAATTTGGAGGCCAAGTCAGCACCTCAACTGGGCATGTTTCTCAAACTGTTTCTGAACAGTGTTTTCAGGCAGTGTGTAAGGGTGCATTATTCTGCTGAAAGAGGTCAATTATCGCACATCAGGGAACGATAATGTACGAAAATTACATTAAGGAGTGTAACTTGGTCTGCAACAATGTTTAGGTTCTGTAAGTGGTACATATTAAAGTAACATCCACATGAATTGCAGGATCCAAGGTCTCCCAGGAGAACATTTTCCAGAACATCACACTGCCACTGCCTGATTGTCTTCTTCCTACAGTGCATCCTGGTGCCATCTGGTGACTGGAATTGTATCAGTTAGGTTAGCCTTCGCTCCCCAGTGAGCCTTGGCAGTTCAATTTGCTGGGATGGAGTTTCAGCTGATGAGAAGCCATCCATTCATGAAAAATGTCTGAGAAGACATGCTGAGATCTGAGCAGAAACACGGGTGTCTGATGGAGGAAAGGAGAAGAAGAGTTGGGTGTCATCTGCATAGCAGTGGTATGAGAACTTGTGGTCCGTTATATAGCAATGTCTCATGTTTCCATGATCCAGTGTCCTCAGGGCTTCTTGTACTCAGAATCTTACGTATGTTCTCAAGGTTGTCCCATCCGCTCCTGTGAACCCAAGGATCCGCTCCCGTGAATCTCAATGACAAAGTTTATAAGGTTCTATGTATTTCCAAGAGTTTAACAGAGCCAGGATCCTATGAACTCAATGATCCATGGTCACAAGGTACAGTACCCTATGTTCCTAGGACATCATCGGACGCCCTGTGTTCCATGCACCTCTTATACCCAGGGTCCAGATCAGGTTACCAGGGTCCTAGTGTCCCAAGGACGTGTGACACAGAATCATATGTTTCCAGTGTTTTATGTTATGTGTATGAACCGGATTTAAAGAACATTGTGCAGCTGAAATGAACATCATATAAATCTTAGGAAATTTACAATTTGTAAGAGTTTGGCTATGTAGCTTTTGTTAAAATGTGATATGTGACACACCTTCCTCTCGGGCCAGTTGTACTTGGCGAAAACATCGTCATACATTTCAGTTGCTCCGTCCGTCACCAGCATGATGGCCCGACTGCACACACTCCCACGGCCTGCTTGGTTAAACTACACACACAACCACACAGGTGAGACGTACTGTACATTTATTTAAAATACTTGTATACAGTATATGCTGCTCTTCATCCTGATGCTCAACTGTCTCTACTGTATTGTGGGTGTGTGTGTGTGTGTATGTGTGTGTGTGTGTGTGTGTGTGTGTGTGTGTGTGCATGTTATTGCAGTATGCTGTGTAATTTGAACCTCAGGCTTCAGCACTCTCATGACAAGTCATTGAAAATCTCGGTGCGTCCGCACCTCGGCATGAATGATCATTAATCTAATGAATTGAGACCCATGACAATAATTAACTAGCTTATTGACCCGTGGAAGAGAGAAGGTGGCAACTGAGAGCTGACATCTCTCATACATACACACACACACACACACACACACACACACACACACACACACACACACACATTTATAGATCACATCCCCACAGTCCAACTTTGTCCATTCATATGGTCAGTGTGTACGCGGTCAGTCACTCAGTCAGAAAAGAAAGGGAAAAAGGAAAAAGATAAAGTTAAAGGCATAAGAAAGAAAGAAAGAAAGAAAGAAAGAAAGAACAAAGATGAAGTATAGTTATAAAGATATTTGAGTTATAAAACTCAAAATGAAACCGCTAAGAGAAAGAACTAAGAGACCAAAATAAAAAAACAAGATAGAACACACACACACACACACACACACACACACACCATCCCATTAGACCAGTGTTCCTGTTGATATTTATTAGCCCACGATAATGAAAATGACAAATACAGATATCGTAGGTTTCACTTCTCTCTCTCTCTCTCTCTCCTGATCTTCCTGTCCCCCCCCCACCCCTCCATTCCTCTCCACTCATCTGAGAGAGAGAGATAAAACGAGTCAGTGGACTGCCTTTGACCACTATCTCTTCTGCGTTGCGTTCTCTCCAGTGCGCCTGTTAATCAGTGATGTTAATTACTGCTATTAATCACAGTGTGTCTGAGAGAGGAGGAGGAGGAGGAGCAGGATCTCTCTCTCTCTCTCTCTCTCTCTCGCACACACAATAAGAGGATCCTTTTCCCACTGTCCAGATCTCAAGCACAAACTGGAGTCAGGTTAACTAGATAGCGAGTTCTGTTTATTTATGTTGTTGATTTATGTCGTATGTGGCACCTCGGTCCTGGAGGATCGTTGTTTTGTTTCACTGTGTACTGAACGGTATATGATTGAAATGACAATAAAAACCTACTTGACTTGATTTGACTTGACAAAGGAACTGAATTGGATTTCAGACAAACCCCGCCCCTTATCCTCATTTTTCAGAACTTTATATAAAGCATATGAATTTGTGATATAAGATTATGTAGGTGACATGGCCAGGAATAAGTGTAGGAATAAAAGTTCAGTGTTATTTTTATTGTTTTATTGTATATAACACTGGCTTTATTGTGTATGTATGCGTGTGTGTGTGTGTGTGTGTGTGTGTGTGTGTGTGTGTGTGTGAGACAGAATCACCTCACTGAGAACTGTAAAAGCTTCAGTCAGAGCGTCTCCCAGCAGCCCGATGCCTTTTGCAAACAGGCGGTCCAGATGAGCTCGGAAGTGCTGTGAGGAGGAAAGAAAAGCTTTCGCATTATTAATACTGTTCTGTACCCGAGTACACTTGCACTCTCTGATACAGCAGGTGGCAGTATGAACCCAATTTGTTTGTAAGCCACCAACAAACAGAAACAGAAGAAGAATAAGAGCAACAAGTGAGGCTGCTTTCTCACTCTGCCTCATATTATTCATATTTTAGAGAAAATGTAAAGCGTGACTCTCTCGCGTGCCTTCCTGCTTTACGACTGTGTATCAGTCGTGAGGAAAGAACGACAACGACAACGTTCAGAAGGAAAGAAACAAGAAGAAACAAGAAGAGAAGAGGACAGAGTCAATGGGTAATGTGTGAGTGGATAAAACTGTGAGTGAATTAGTGACAGTAAGTGAATTAATTGAACGAATGAGTGAATGAATGAACGTGTGTGAGAGACTCACATCTTTGTTGGTTTTGTCAGCCTGCACCAGAGTTCCATTCAGACACGGTTCCACATAATGAATCTCCTGATTGTACTGCAGAGAGAAACAGAGAGAAATGAGCAGCATCATTATTCACTCACACACTTACACTCACTCACACACACTTACACCCACTCACAAAAGTGAGTACACCCCTCTAATTTCAATAAACATTTTAGTATATCTTCTTAAAGGACAATACTTTAGAAATGAAACTTGGGTATATATTAGAGTCGTCAGTGTGCAGCTTGTGTAACAGTACAGATTTACTGTCCTCTAACAATAACTCAACATACAGCCTTTATTGTCAAAATAGCTGGCAACAAAAGTGAGTACACCATAAGTAAAACAGCTGTACATCTTTAACCATGCAAAGTCACATGACATATAACAACATGTGCAGCTCTGGTGAATTCCAGCCCCAGGAAGATTGAGGCCGTGCTACTGTAGATAACAACACTGCTCATGCAAAATATTGACACTTTGGACACAGTTTTGACATGTTCACTTACGGTGTACTCACTTTTGTTGCCAGTTATTTAGACAATAAAGTCTGCATGTTGAGTTATAGTTAGAGGACAGTAAATCTGTACTGCTATACAGTAAGCTGCACAATGACGACTCTAAAGTAGATCCGAGTTTTATTTCTATATTATCGTCCCTTCAGAACATATAATAAAGTGGTTGTTGAAATGTGAGGGGTGTACTTACTTTTGTGAAGGTGTACTCACTTCTGTAAGACACTTTACTCGCACACTCATCCACGCTCTCACTCATTTACTTACTCAATTGCTCAGTAATTTACAAACTCATTCACTCTCTCACACACCAATTCACTAAATTATTCACTCGTTCACTCACTCCCCCTCTCACTCACCTTCACTTCCTTTCTTATTCACTCTTATTCCCTCTCTCCCTTACTCCCTTATGCTCACTCACCACACACTGTACATTAACATCTCTCCATGGTGTGTGTGTGTGTGTGTGTGTTACGCACAGCAATGATGTTGAAGAAGTCGTCGTCTCCCAGCGTGTCCAGGATGGTGGAGACGGTCTGCCGGGCGATGGTGAGCCGGAGACCCTTCATACTTCCGCTCACGTCCACCAGAATCACCACGTCCTTGGGAGACGTAGCGGCCTGGATGTACCTGAGGAGGAAGAACACACTCCTAATGAGGATATAAGCACTGCGCTACTGTCAGAGCTGCTGCTAGAAGAAATTAATCAACAGTTTCTGACCAATCTAGAGGTTAACAGCGCTGTGGTCTAATCATTAATATCACCTCCCAGGTCTGATTCACTCATTACATCCCTACTTATGATTTACTCGGCAAGAGCTCGGGGCAAGACACCCGCTGAGGAGAAACACACACACACACACACACACACACACCTTCCATCACTAATCACTTTCTTTTTGTCTTTCTTTTGTTTCTTTCTTCTTCTTTCTTTTCTATGTCTTTTTACCTCTAAGTATGAAGTAAGAAATATGCAAAAAATAAAAAGAAAGAAAGAAAGAAAGAAAGAAAGAAAGAGGGAAAATCAATATAAAAATCAAAGACAAGAATAAATCAAAAACTAAAGAAAATTAAAAAGAAACAAAAAAGAAAGAAAGAAAAAGAAATGAGGAAGAAATAGACATAAAGAAGATATCCTATCACCAATTCCCTTTCCTCATCCCTCCCTCTATCACTTTCTCTGTAGTTTTATCTCTGATGTTATCTTTGGTTATGAAGGAGCCTGAGTCACATAACTGAGGGTTCTGTACGAGAGCAGAGCTCAGGACTCTCAGTTGTTTGGACTCTGACAGAGGACCACTCTGGTGTACGGCCCCCAGGAGGAGCTTTAGATCTTCCACCAGACAGAAAAAACTACAAACCCTACAAGGGGTGTAAATTAAATAGCCTAAAATAAAGAATAAATTAAGTACATATATTTTATTCTGCATAGTTATATGTTTAGTGACT
>JAQMYG010000016.1:21944121-21954754 GCA_030014215.1 Clariallabes teugelsi
TATGGGAGATATTCAGGTTTAAAAAATGTCCTCTAGAGAGGACAAATTTTAACTGCTGGTAGTCAGGAGGATATCAAGTAACAGGAGAAACATACGTATGTCTTGATTTTCGTGCCATGTGCCAATTCCAGTTTTTTTTTAAAATAATGGTACTAAAGGTACCAGTGAGTAGAATTCTTGGTCACTGGAGAGATACCATAGTGTGTACCAGGACAGGTGCATGCAGTGCATGTACACTTTCGCATTCGCACAGTCCAGGTAGAATAAAAGTACACTACATGCACAATTTCAAGTGGAAAAACCTTTTACAAAAAAATGAAGGCTTTAGGCTCTACATTTTTATACTGCGGGACAGATGTGGTGCAGGTGTTTCAGATGTGTAGGAAACGTGTAGATTTTGTATTCTACTTATCCGACTGTTTTTCTCCTGCTAACATTTTTCGCTTAATAGCATTATATATATATTTTTAAAAATAGATATGATGCAAATCTATTAATATTAAATTCTGTTTTCGAAACATACAGAAACATCCCGTGTTATTTCATGAAACATAGATTAATGTAAATTTATGTGTTTGGTGCTACTTCACGTCTGTTCTTTGCGGAATTTGTCAATGTTTGCTTGCGTCTCTTTATGTGTGTGTGTGTGTGTGTGTGTGTGTGTGCGTGTTATACAAATTGTTTTAACTTAAAAAAAAAAAAAAAAAAGGATTGTTTAAATAATTCAGCCAATAAAACTATTATGTATTATGTATTCTTTAAGGTAAAATATAAGGCAAATAAATGTGACCCAGTCTGCTAAAGTTTTTTTTGTTTTTGTTGTTGTTTCCCCCTCTTAAAAAACATATATGATGAAGAACACAGAACAAGTCACAAAATTCACATATTACAATGGATGGTACATGTGGCAAAGAAGTAACTAGAAGAACAGGAATTACAAAGAGTCCCTTTAATAACATAACGTCTGTTCTACCGTGTAAGAAAATCTTACTACCAAAAATATTTAGAACTTTACACACATATAATCTACCCTATTATATGGACGTGGAAAGAAAGAAAGAAAAACAAATGATGAAGCACTGAGACAAAAGATCGCTTGTGCTAAATAAAAGCAAAACAGATTATATATCAATATAATTTATGGACATACTGTATATCAAGACATGGAAACTTCTAAAAAAAAAATAATAATAATAATAAAAAAACCTAGAAGGAAAATTTCAAGAACAAAGAGGCAGCGGAAGACCTACAAGACAATGGCTTGGTAATATCTAAAGCTGGAATGATGCCTCATATGAACAATGCAAAAGAGCACAAGGTACGGGGTACAGTGGTGACTCACGACCTCCAACCTTCAGCATGAAGATGGAACTGGATGACGATGATGAAGATGATGGTGACGATGATGAAGATGATGGTGACGGTGATGTAAAGGCACCCCTAGAGTTTTCTAAATGTCCTGCAGCAGCAGATCGTACTGTACCTGCAGGTCGGGCTTCTCCTCGTGCTGTAAGTGCGCCTCCTCCGCCGCCTCCACCAGCCTCTGCAGGGCACAAAGACACGAGCACGTGATTCTCCATTACAGGAGCCGAGATCAGGTTCGAGAGATGTGGGGTCATATTTAAAATGTTAAACTACGAGATCGTGTTTGTGTTACAATTATATCCTAATTATCACTAACCCTGCGCGAACTGCAGCTACAGTCCCTGTAATCAAATAAAACACACAATCAGTCACCCTCCTTAGGCTAATTGGGGTCTCTGTTCCGTTAATGGGTCACTTTAGCTGTGTGTATGTGTGTGTGTGTATGTGTGTGTGTGTGAGAGAGAGAGAGAGAGAGAGAGAGATTGCCGCGGGACAAGAAATTAAACGTCGCAATTGAGGTCAGGGGAAACGGCTGCAACGTCAACAAAAATCACATTGAACTGGATATTTTTGACAATCAATTTACAAGTTCCCCTTTAAATGTTTTCAAATTTCAAGACTGACGCTAAATCAAGACAGCAATAAAACACTTTTCAGTTGGATCATGCCCTCGTCACAATGCTGTTCGGATTTTTAGGAATATGTTTTTAGAATGTAATTCTTTTTTGATAAACAAATAATGTGTATTGCACTTGCACCAAGTTATCAAAAATAAAAAATCAATCAAAAAGTATCTATTCATGCATCATGATCATTTTGAAATAAAACTGTAGACTAAAAAAATTCATGTTCATTAATCTGCATTAGCGCCATGTTATTAAACTGACCGCTTAAACAGAATACAGTATGTATTCGGCTAATAAATAAATAAATAAATAAATAAATAAAATGGCAGACTGTGTCAGAATATATAACCTATGTTGTATTACTGATATGTAACATTGCAACGGCAATGTTAAAAAAAAACTACAAAGGCGTTTTTTCTTCCTTTTGTTTAGCAAAGATAAATTTGACGTGTTTTTTCTGCAAAAGATTTCATATCAGTTTTGTAAATGTTAATTCAAAATTCAAGACAGCAAATTTGTCAGTCCTGCAAACCACACACACACACACACACACAGAATGCAGGTGGGCTTTATTCTTCTCTGTAATGCCGGTGCGACGCTGCGGCTCTGCGATAACGGGATTTCTATCACATCAATAAAACACATCACACCCAGATAGAAACACAGGGAGGAGGAAGGGGGACACGTTTACACACTCATTTACTCAGCATGATTTATACACATCTGCTAAAACCTGCAGCCTTATCTGCGGTATAAACTGAAATTAAAGAAAGGGAAATATTGTCTTTTACTTAGAAAAATCAAGGACATACTGCAATAGAGGAATAATCTAATAGAGTAGTAGAAAGCAAGTGAGTTATAATAATAATAATAATAATAATAATAATAATAATAATAATAGAGCTGCTCTAGGAATAACCATTTGGAGGTGTGACACCAGCATATCAACTACACACAGATTAGTTTTGCTTGAAATCCGAGCATTATTATAATAAAGAAAAATAAACTTAGAGCTCAGCTGTAACTAAACAGCACCGCGGCTTCATTCAGTGTGTTATTTGAATAAAAAAAATAATTCACAACTACGTTAGCAACTAATAAGCCCTAATTTATTTAATACATAATATACGCACTGAAAAAAAACAATAACATAATTTTGTTTTCAAACAGCAAAAGAGTTGATTCACAGTTTTACAATGAAAAAAAAAAAAAACGTGTACATTTCCTTCTTCACTTTCCTTTAATAATTTCGGGTTTTACTGCCCCCAGAGGAACACTACACTGATGCTCAGTGAAATCCAGCTGCAGCCCAGCTGTAAGAAACGAAATGCTTGTTGATGGATTTTTTTTTTTTTTAAAGGCAAGCAAAAAACAAAAACAGAAGATTCAAAAACTGTATGTGTATTTATTTAAAAGTGACATAATTTTGTCAATCTAAGTCGATTAATAACCTTGAGCATTTGTATAATTATATATAACAACCAACCAACAGCAGCTACTGTACTAAAACTATCCACTAATATAAAAGTATTTGGAGTAATGCTAATAACAGCTAGAATAAATGTATACTGAAGTCTATTTCAGTAATGTGTTAAACATTAACTGTGCAACTGTACTGATTTAGATTCAGAGTTTTTAACTGATTGTACTGATTCAGTCTCAGTCCTGAATCAACACATTAAGCTGTCTTGCAGAATTGATGGTGTGTTTACAATCAGACTCACTCCTGAAACCACAGAATGTTCTAAAGATCCAGACAATTACCTAAACTCCAACAATGTACTGAAGGCTGATTCCTAAAAAGCTCAGGCTTACTCCTAAACCTAGATGTTAAACTCAAACTCAAACTGGACTCAGCAGCCATACCCACCCGCGCGGCTTGAGCTTTGCTGCGGAACATTTCAGCCATCTTCTCAGAGATGCTCTGCACCAGCTTAGCTCCATCAGCTTCTTCCATCCGAACTGTGCGCTCGTACTCTTTACATTTCTGGCAAGTTACAAGCAAAAACATTCTCATCAGACACAGTCAAAAATAACACTATAATATTACTGTTTCATGGTTTAATTATATATATAAAAGATGATAAAAGATTTCAGATATTGCAGGATTAAATCAGATCCTAACATTTCAGGATGCAAATGCAATAGCTTTTTTTTTCCTTATCTAAATGTATAACATAAATCTTCTACACTCTATGTAGTGGATTATATTTCCAGCCTAAGATTTGTGGCTTTGGGATGCCTGTGATGGTGAACTGGGTAGCAGTATTCAGATTCCCAAATTTAAAAACCATGATTCTGGAAATTGTGAAATAGGTGCATAATAGTTGTTGCAGCTAGAATAAATGTAAAATGAAGTCTATTTCAGTAATGTGTTAAACATTAACTGTGCAACTGTACTGATTTAGATTCAGAGTTCACAACTACCCCTCTAAAAAATACCGTCATCACCACCAACAAGGTGTTTCTTTGTCTAAATGGAACAACTGAGGCTCTTGCAACACTTTTTAGTGAAATGTCTTCTTCCTACTTTCATCTCATATCTGCACAGGAAAAAGACCTAAACAAGTTCAGGTTAGGATCTCGACTTGGCCACTGAGATGTCTCTTGTCTTGATACAAGGCTCAATCTGAGCTCTCTGATTGGTTGTAGAGCTGCTGCAATTTGTGCAGTTGGCTGAAAATGAGACTGACGAAGGGGCACCTAAAAAAACGGTTTGGACCTCGAGCCACACGTGGACAGAGGGTAATTGAAATGGAGTCTGAACGCGGGAGAAAGATAATAACGCGTCAAGCCTGGGTGGCTTGGAATAATGAGCTACATTTCAGACAATGCTGATCTTGCAGAACACACACACACACGCACACACGCACACACATACACAAAACATGCTTTGAACACAGCACAGGCGTCCTGAACACAACCACCTGGACATAAATGAATCTAAAAATTTTCCATTAAAGATGTTTCTCCAAATTTATGAAATTTTCACACACATAAACACCCCACACACAATAGACCAAACATCTGCTCTGTTCCTTAATGAGCAACAAAGCACCAAATCCTATACAAATCCAGACGCATGTTCCTGCACACCGCCACTAACACACAACACACATCCCATTACAGTGAGAAGGAGTCGGGGGAGAGTTACTGAGGTGGAACACTTCATTTCACGCCTGTCCTCCCCTCCCTTCTCCACATCCCGTCTTCCCCTCTCTCTCCCTCTCTCCTTCCCTCTCTCACTCTCTCAACCATGCTGTAATTCACAGGCCTTCATCAGTAGCCATGATCGTCCTGCTGGCTCGAGTAATGAGAAGAAGAGCCAGCCCGTTTTTCAGGAGCTGTCAGACGCATCTGCCTTGTTTACAACAACAGTTAGAAGTCTTATTCTCTCCAGTTATAAACTGGGATGTAACTGATATTACTATCACATTATATTAAAAGAGCTATCTTCTTACAATATAATATCATATTGTATTTTTTTTTAATAATTACCACAAAAGTTGTGCCCTTAAACCAAGAATTATTGGATGTTTCTGCTAAAAGAATGTCTTATATGCTACAGTGTTGTAAAAAGATCTTTGAATGTCCTTTAAGAGTTTGATGTTAATTAAGAGTTCTTAGCATCCTATATAAACCTGTCTAACAGGGAAAGCTACAGTCATGAGGATGTACAAACATATACCAACTGGTGTAAAATGTAGCCGGATCCCCGTGGGAGAATGCTTCAAGGTTTTGCGTAGAACCCGATAACAGAGTGCTTTACTATCCCTGACGAGACTAACAAGCCTTTAGAGTCCAATGAACTCTTAAACAACCCTTAAAGAAGCCTAGAGAGTGTACCGAGTACCATGTTAGCTAAATGTTAAAAGCATGACAGGATCTTGTTCTGCACACCACACAACTGATATAAGCACTCTTAGTGAAAAAAGTGTTCTTTGTGGTTTTTAAGTGTTCAGGGGACATAATAGATTTTTAACATCCTTTAAGAGTTTAACCTCTTTCTGCTGGGAAACATTTCTTGGAAAGATTTTTCATTTACAACGATGCAGAGATACTAACCGTTTAAAATTTAAATACTAACATAATAATTAGCATTATAATATTGCAGTATGTTGCATGGAACATGCTGATTTTTTTTGAGCGACGAACATCCCGGGGTCACATTTATACACAGCTCCAGTTATTCAATTTATCTTTTCCTGGCTGATTCTGTCCAGAGAGAATTGTAGATGAGAAGAGAAAAAAACTCAGTGTGTAATGGGCCGTATCCAGAACACACTCACACACACACATAGGGTAACAGCTGAGTCTCTCTGACGCACACCTGAGTCTTTTCCAACTAAACCATCTGTGTGAACCAGCTGAGAGGCTGAGAGGCTGCAGAACACAATACACTTCAGCCTGAAGCTACTACGCTTGAGAGAGAGAGAGAGAGAGAGAGAGAGGGAGAGAGGGATGAAAGACAAGGAGCAGTGAATAAAGAAAAGCCACGCTGAAGAAAATAAGTAAAAGAAAAAACATATGCATTATTAGAGACAGAGGAAAAGGCAATTAACAATAAAAGAGAAAAACAAGTACAGAGTGATAAACAATGAAAAAAAAGCATGAAAGATGGAAATGAGGCTCTGGGTTAGTGATGAAAGGCTGTGAGTTGTTACCTGGATACCGCCAACGTAATACTTGAGCTGCCATATAAAGCCAAGCGAACCATCTACACCCTTAGAGTTTCTTCAGGTATCTTTTTGGAGGAACCTTCAATAGTCTAATGTATTTATATGTATGTATAGTAGTCTAAAGATCAGGTAAGTAACAGGTTAGCTAAAACCTATGATCATTCACTAAACTCTTAGTTTGATGAGTGTGCAGCATCTCAGGTGATCTTCTAGAAGAAAGTTATGAATACTGTATCACAGTGGGGCAAGGAGGTACAATTATAGATAGATAGATGGATACTGCACAGCCTATGCATGGCTTGGTAAAACATGATCACCAAATGCCTAATTTACACATGAACATAGTGCACGCTGTAGTGAGAATGGTCTGAGTTTTGGACATAATGACGGAGAAAGAACGCAGGTACCTTCTGCAGCAGTTGTGAGCCGGAGTATTTAGTGGCGATGGATTTGATTTCACCACCGAATGCTGAAGCCCACAGTTTCACCCTGCGCAAAACAGATGGGGAAAGCAGTTCATTAACCCACAACACTGAACAAAATGCAAGACATTTCAGACGCAGAGGGCGTCACTGCTCAACGCTATGCTGGTTTATCTGGTTTGTGTCTGAGTATCTGCTGTATTAGGAAATCACCCTAATTTATAGAAAATGTTTAGATACTGTAGATACATGACAAACGCATTATTCTGCAAATAAATTTATGATGCCATCTGGTGAATTTTCATGCATGGATTAGCTAAAACAATTGTGCACAAATCGCACAAAATACAGCACCCTTTAATGTGAGACATAAATTATAGAAACAGTGTATTCAGTTTTGTAGTTGCTAAAGCAAAAACACGCAATTGGTTTATTGTTTTCAATAGCTGCTATCTTAAACCTGAATTAAATTTGTGACATTTATTTGCAAAAAATAATGCAAAATAAAACAAAACAAATAATAACAAATAATCCATGTTTTGGTTTGATGACCGTAAATATTATTTCTCTATGATATACGTATTAATTATACTATACATTAAAAATGTGGGATTTTACACCAAATTTACACGGATCAGCCATAACATTAACACTGATTATCAATTATACCCCAGTAAACTGGTGACAGGAGTTTGGACACCCAAGGCCCACAGGATCCAGGGTCAACCAATCTGGTCTGATCCCACAGAAAAGCTAATGCAGAACAAACTGCTGAAAAAAGACAATGACAGAAAGGCACCAGAACACCCAGTGCACCACAGCCCACCGTGCAATCACAATCACAATCACAGAGCCCAAGACCCCCGTGCCCACCTCCAAAGTCCCCTGATCCCAATCGGATCTAGCCCCATGGGATGCACCGGATAAACTAGTCTGATCCACAAAGACCCCGCCCCACAACCCACAGTACCCAAAGGATCTGCTGCCAACGTTCAGGTGCCAGACACCACAGCATGCAGTCAGAGGTCTAGTGGAGTCATGCCCCAATGTGCTGGTCATATAGACTAATAACTAACAAATATTTACACATTTTTAATTTGCTAATTAGCAAATTAACATAATTGTTTTATATAAGAAGAGCTTCAGTGTAACCTCCAAGTGAGCTGTTTAACCAGCTGTAGTTTAAACACAGTTTACATTCAGCGGAACAAAAAAAGTTAATTATAAGTACACTACAAAAAAAGTTTATTATAGAATAATGTTTTCAGTTTATGTATTTGTTCTCAGTTTGTGATGATGATGATTATAATCATCATCGTCGTCTCGTTACAAGAAGAAACCTGGAAAATGTCCTGGAGGTTTTAATTCTATCAACATTTAATTAACACATTTTCTTTAAAGTGACTGTATAGATTATTGGTATTTTGTAGTGCACTTTGCATTATTGTTGTATTTTTTCGGTGTTAGGATTTTGTTAGGATCGTTTTTGCCAAGTTGTGTTGCTTACAAATGTGCACACAGAAAAAAAACAAGTTAGTTAAATTATTTCTGACAGATTTCTTTGCGTTGTTGAACACGGTGCTAAATTAATTCGCACAGAAGCTGCAGCTGTTAGTGATTTTTCTGCATCGTGAATTTAATTTCGGATTGTAGTCGTCTGTTACAAACTCAAAGCATTTAAAACTATTTATTCTTGACAAAGCCGTAATGTGATTAAAACTGCGTTCTAACAAATAAACTCGGTTAGTAAAGTGTTATAGCGCAGATTGATTTTCCCAAGAAAGAAAAAAAAACACTGCGGACATTTTCATTTCATTACTGATTCATGCTCATGTGGATTAGTAATAATAATAATAATAATAATAATAATAATAAACGCATTTGAAACGTGTAAATTTAAATGTTTTAAAAATTGACAGTTTTTTTATGTAACCAAAAATATACGGAAATTATTTTAATCTACAATCCAAGTTTAATAAATACAATTCCACATTCACCCAAAAACATTTCAAATAAATGAAATTGTATTTGATCTTTAATCTGCAAATATTTATATTCAATGTGTGCAATTTGGTAAGAATTATCCAATATTCTCTTTTTAAAAAAGTATTTTCAGCTAGTGTTAATTTGCTTAAAAATAACATCCCCATGAAGCACTAGTGTATTTAGATGTGTGTTACACACACGCGCGCGCGCGCGCACGATATGGTTCCCCGTTAAATACCTGAATCTGCCTTTAGTGCCAGATAGATCGGAGGGTTTTAAGAGTTCATTCAGTTTCAGAAAATCATATTTCTCCATACAGATTGCTACAAGTTGATTTTATTATTTTGCACCAAACACTCAGTACTAAATAGGACTAAAATAAATTAAAAATAACATTAAATAAATAAATAAATAAATAAATAAATCGAAATACATTTTAGGAAATAGGACTAAAATAGCACTACAAAACTAGCAACCCCATGAGGCACTAGAGTATTTAGATGTTAGTGTTTTACACACACACACACACACACACACACACAGTTTACAGTTAAATCCCTAAATCTACATTGAGAGTCAGATAGACTGATGTGTTTTAGGAGTTCAGGGTATTTCCCCATACAGGCTG
This sequence comes from Clariallabes teugelsi, assembly GCA_030014215.1. Lineage (NCBI taxonomy): Eukaryota > Metazoa > Chordata > Actinopteri > Siluriformes > Clariidae > Clariallabes > Clariallabes teugelsi. Next base: position 21,953,828 of record JAQMYG010000016.1, read on the forward strand.
ATATGAGCTGATTTTATGATCTTGCACCAAACACTCAGTACACCAGTTGTTGCTCAGTGTGTGTGAACGCGCACCGCCGGTACTGAGCGGGCGGATTTGGGTTTCTGATGGTGTTCAGATGATGCTGTGAGCCTGTGTGTGATCGGTACTCACACTCCGAGCGGGATGCCGTGCTGTGACCCCCGGGCCGCCGCCGCCGAGCACAGCGCGAGCCAGAAGAGCACCGGGCGCACGCGCAGATCCAGCCCGCCCCGCAGCCGCCGCATGTTCTCACCGCTCCGTCGGCTTCTCTCTCTCTCTCTCTGTCTCTCTCTCTCTCTCTCCCTGAACCGTCTCTCCCTCTCTCTCTCTCTCCCCGTCTCTCAGCTCTCCAACACCAGCTCACCAGCTCTTCTCCAGCGCAGGAATAAGAGCGAGCTGTCCATGGACCGAGGAGGTGAGACTGCGGTAGAGACGCAGAACCGAATAACGGAGGCGGGTGAAGCCTCAAATGAAGCGTTCAGCATCCGGCTGTGTGTCTATAATCACTGCCTCAAAGTCTTACCCCTTCTCCCCCACCCTCTCTCTCTCTCTCTCACACTCACACACACACACACACACACACACACACATTCCGTATAAATGCAGTGAGACCCTCAAAAGTATGTATCTGCATACAGTGTACTGTTCCATCTATATAAATAAAATAACGGTTTTTGTCTGTACATTCGATCAGAAATCGCTCTTTCAATTATATCTTTACGTTTCATACACTAGAGGACCAGAAACCAGCCTCAGAAAAAAATAACGTGCTGATCTTTAATGTAGTGATATTATTATTATTATTATTGTTGTTATTTGAGGTTAAAGCCCACGTCCATGTCTGTGTGTCTTTCTGTACAGCAGAACTCTCTGTCTAACTTATTAATACAAAGAAATGACATTCTG
>JAQMYG010000016.1:21955008-21972411 GCA_030014215.1 Clariallabes teugelsi
AATTAATATCTATTGGTGCAGGTGTTTGTTTACATTGAGACAGTAGTGCATTAGTAGATTATTTTAAAGTAGATTATTAAATCCCACACATAACACATAACAAAATTAGATTAAACTTATGGTGCAAGTTAAACTTCAGGCAGAAGATCTAAGGACTGCAGAAGATTCATTACATTTTGTCCAGCCGGTTTTGTGTGATGCTGTGACAAAATGACAGACACACAGACAGACAGAACATTTTCTGAGCCTGGTTTCGGGTCCTCCGATGTATGAAATGTAAAGATATCATTGAAGGATCGAGACAAATGTACAGACAAAACCTTTCTTTTATTGATATAGATAGTGGTAAGAGACGCAGTATCAATAACAACTGACTAAATGGAGTAAATAATTTAGTAATTAAAGCTTATCAATATATATCTGTATTATTTTCAACATTAACATTAATTAACTGTAAATCAATCATCATAAAGCGTTAGATTTTTTTCAAGTTGTGAAATGCGAACTTCCACCCAGTCAGTGTCCAGAGAGATTGTAATGATGATTTTAGTCTAATGTTTGAGTTTTGATTTCTTAAACTTTTAATTCATTAAACTGCTCAGACTATAAAAGCTTCAGTAAAGCTTCACCACTTCAGTCCACATGGAGTTCAAACAAACGCTAAAGTGAGGCTACTCACTCACTCACTCACTCACTCATCTTCTATACCGCTTAATCCTGTATTCAGGGTCACGTGGCCCTGGAGCCTCTCCCAGGAGGCTTAGAGCACGAGGCAGGGTACACCCTGGACAGGGTTAAAGTGAGGCTGATCTTCAGGAATTAATCAGTATTGTTTTGTCTGCATAAATATTAAAGTGTTGACATTATAAATAATGTTTTATTAAGTAGCTAAGCAAGGTCTAAGCAACATTAGCTAATGCTGGCTAACACTATTAGCCAGCTAAGAGCATGCTTAGCATGTTAAATAGCAGCATGAGGTCAGAGGTCATCTTATGTATTTCCTTTGAAAATATTATAAATCTAATCTAGCCTATTAACAGCACACCGCTAACTTTCCCAGGCATTTTATTAAACAGTTTTATAAATGAGGTAGTTGCTAAGTGTGAAGGAACAGAAATTACAAATGTGAAGAAACAGGAAGATTTTCAGAAGAAAGTGGGAACCTGGAATGGAGGTTTTATTTACACATTTTATTTTGTTTTATTGTAGTAATGCGTCTTCCTCATTACGTTATTTAAAAATGAGGAAATGTCCACCCTTTTTAACACCACTAACCAGTTCATCACATAGGTACAGTAGGTTTGTTCATTAAAACGAGACGATGATGGTGTTTTAGCTGAGTGTTGCTGTGTTTCTAGCATGCTCTTCTCTTACACTGCTTTTGCTGCTGTTTCAATTCTGCCCAGGAGAGTTTAGGAAGCTGGATTTTTAGTGTAGACTGTTTCATGCAATCGTGATAAAGCAGTACCAGTTATAAATTTTTACTGAATGTAAACCTATGTTAGCAATATGTTTACTCAATGTGCATTTTCTTGGGGACATGTACTATATCTATCTATTCTTTGGGTTGTTTCTGTGCGATATGCAACACTTACACTTGTAAGCTTTTTTGGGGATTTCTATTTGAAGTGTTGTTCACTATTGGGTACCTGGTCACTGCCTGAGTTAAGTTTTTGTTTTATAAAGTCATACTAGCGTTCATGTCCTGTCTCGTTCCTCATCTGTGACAACAGGAATTACATGCAAAAATAGTGAATTGTATTACCCTTTGTAAATAAGCAGTAACATAAACTGTAAAATTACTGTAAAAACCGATGTTATTCTGTCACACACTGTACTCCAATATACAGTAAACACTGCATAACATTATACAGAGATTATGTTTTATCATGTATACTGTAAATGGGCTTACACACACAAAGGTGTCTTTTAGGTGGAATTTAGTAAATGAGAACTGAGTTAATCTGAGTTTCAATTCAGTAACATGATTTAATCAGTTTAATCTTAATGTAAGCAGTGCCTTCAATTACGAACATGAATGTTCTTCCATTCACTTCACTTATTCTCTGTAGCGCTTATTCTGTACAGGGAGGCCTGGAGCCTATCCCAGGGGACTTTGGGCACAAGGCAGTGTACATGTTAGACAGGGTGCCAATCCATTACAGGGCACACACACACACACACATATAGTCACACACTACAGGCAATTTGAAAACAGCAAAAGAAACCCACCAATCGCAGGGGGAACATACACACTTCCCACACACTTCCGTGCGATCCAATACAACAGTCAACAGTTTATATGCAGGGATAATTAATGGATCTCCTCACCTTAGCCAAATGATCTGGAGTCTTAATTTCAAGACTGAAATTGTTTTTGTTTGTGTGGCTCTACACACTACATCATTTGGCAAACTCACTGAAAGTTGTGTCAGTGTGAGAAAGTGTTAATTAAAAATCCCTGAGTGTGAACGCCGCTACCAAACTCGTCTAAAAGACACCAACAGCATGACCCCATACTCAAGGCACGATTACAAAGAGACAGAAAGAAATTTCCTTATTACCTCCAGCTCACCGCGAATAACGTTTCTGTTTTTCTGAGCCTTGTTTTCTGCTCGAGCTGATTAGCGGGTCATCTTGATTGATGATGTAAAGCAGAACATGCTCGCGGTTTCATCGTTAGAATATTTTCATCTATAATCTGGCATGAACACACATTGCCACACAGTCTCATATAGAATTCAAGCGAACGTTTTATTGGGAGCTTGTACAGTGTGTTTTGTCTTCCTGAGTCAGTTTGGATCTTCAGCTTGTTAAATTCACAAGATTTAAACAAGTTTTAATACCAGTCACAGACTCAGATAGTAAACTATCGTAGCACGATACTTGAAATTTTGATGGTAAAATTATATGTAGTGTAAGTTTGCTGAGTGTGATGCTGGAAGACAGACATGTCAGGAAAAGAGGAGCAACATTTAAAAATCTTATCAAACTTTGTAGAAAAATAAGCTATCTGATTTAAACTCTGGACAAAATGAATTAGCTAGTAAGATTTTATGAGCTTCCTAATGATGGAGTTTAACAAGATAATGATCATATAGTCAGCCATATCCTGTTCCCCTAACAGTGAAGAAGCCCTCAGCGTGACTCTGGTCACAGACCTGGGAATTCCACGGCACTAGCCGAGATCACGGGCCGTGCCACGGGGCACTCTTATTGTTCTCTCAGCCATCATGACCATTTTGTCTTTGACAGCTGTTCATCCGTATTCTACACCGTTCAGATCAGCCTTCAGCACGGGCAGATGCGTCGGCCACTGAAATTCGCCCTGGTCAACATTTCTGCAGGCGTTCCAGATCCGCGGCACGCTGACAGGCGGCGTGCCATCTGCCGTGACCATCGCTGCATGCTACCACAGGAGTCCTGGAGTTGTAAATATGAATTTTACTAAACACAGATGATTTGCTTTTGATTTTCATGTCAGCACATTAGAGCTCATTTCAACTCCACATACAGGAGCTGAGCAGGAATTTAATTTATTCCCAGTAAAATCTCTGACCGCTGTGCACTGCTGTTTCTGTTGCATAGTTACAAAATATTGCAATCGATATATTTTTATAGGATAAAATTGTGTAAACTGAGCTGAACAAATAACAGGTAACATCCCTGAGATAACATGAGCTAAAGAATTGACGAGCTGTACAGCACACACAGCACAAAAGTCTTGACCCCCCATTTCTTCATATTAAATTTAATTACATGATCCTGATTAAATGAAAGAAATGGGAACAATTGTTCCACTGCGACAGGCTGCAAAGTGCCTAAAGATACAATTTAAAATGTGCTTGTTTATGTAACAATCTCAGCAGCGACCTCATTTCCCCTCTCGTCTGTTCCAACCCCTCAGTGTTCAGCATCAGCAGAATTAATCATCACAGGCCTGACCATCAGTCATCATCTGCACCTGTTTTTCACTTGTTCATGTCTTAGATTAGATGTGTTTTCATGCTTGAGTGATTCATGATTCTGTGTGGATTAACAAACAAAAAACATTCCTCTAAAACTGCTCAGGTACCCGGACTGGAGTAAAAATCAGAGTCTTTCAGGAAGCCTGGAGAACTGTTCCTCGTGAGTCTGGCTTCCTAAATCATTCTCTATAGCACTTATCTATCACAGGGCACACAAGCACACATACACTCACTCACACACTATGCGGAATTTGGGAATGCCAATTAGCATAATCTGCATGTTTTTGGACTGTGGGAGGAAACCAAAGTACCCAGAGGAAACTCACCAAGCACAGGGAGAACATGCAAACTCAACATGCACAGACCCTCGACCCTAGCGGCGCAAACCCACAGTGCTAACCACTACGTGCTGCCATTAAGTCTGGCACTTAAGAAGAAAAATATGAAAAAAAAATTAGGCAGGATGTCAAGACTTTTGCACAGTCCTGTATAAAATAGTGTTCATTGTGGTCTAGTACAAACAAGTGGGTACGCGAGTCAGTCCTGGCATTTTTATGTTTATTCAGTAACGCTCTTTATAAAATAAAATTTCATTTTTAATTCAAATCAACTCCAGGTCAAAATAAAGGGGGGGGGGGGGGGAGGGGGCGAGGGGGGGGTGAAGAAAAAAAATACAAAAACAAAAAAATGCATCAATACAAAACCTCCAGGGGTTTTCATACATCTGCTACAAAGAGTTTTTTTTTTTTTTACTTAATAAAAATGGTTATAGAGCCAAAAATCAGGACTTTCAAGTAGTGAACATGATCACACATCTTTCCAGGAGATTTGTACAGAATATACATCATAACCTTAAATTTCCTTACAGCGTTAATTACAGTAAGAATAATCATAATACTAACAGTAGGAATAATTCTAGAGCGACAAGTCATGAAAACGCTTCATTCAACAGACATTTCTTTGTAAACGTGTGTACAATTTTGAGCATTTTTTTCTGAGAAACCCGTTACCATGTGTAATTATGATGAGGTGCAAAGTTTTTTTTTTTTTAATTATTATTATTTTTCGCATTGTTCCAGGATTTAAAGGTGAGATGATAAATGACATGTAGTATGTATTTCACTACAGCTTACACACATTCACGGTGGGGGGGTGGGGGGTGGGTGGGGAGTACAAAAATCGCTTACACAAAAAACTCCAACGTAGAAAACAAGAGAAACTGAAATCACAGACGTTTGTGCAAAGACCAACAGCCATGTGCTAATATAGAAATCCCCAGTGGTGTAGAGTGAACCAAATCAATTCTCATACATATATTTATATTTCATTTTAGTTATTATATATATATATAATTATTTTTTTAAACATTTTTTCAGGAATCCCTGACATGAGGTAAAAGCAAGTTGTTTTAAACTTTCAAACTTTTAAAAAGCTTTTTTTTTTTTTTTTGAAAAATAATGCATATTATATATTTATATATATTTTTAAGAGTAATTGCTACAAATAGTACAATGTGCCTAGAATGCGCATTGGTCCTCTCACAAGATATATTCACATAAAGACTGGAACACTATGTATGTACATGTATTTCATCCTCACGAAACATTTCAGAGAGCCCTTTAAGATGTGCACATGCAGTGGTTAAACCCACATTTTGTTTCGTTTCGTTTTTTTTTTTTTCTCGTGACAGTGTTCGGTTGACTGAAAGCACAGCGCTCGCTCGACAAATCAGGACATTGCTCTCAAGTCCTGGAGCCTGCTTCGTCTGCGCTGAAACCCAACACTTCAAGGCAGTGCCTTTGCAGTCAAACATAATAAATAAATAACAATAATAATAGTAGTAATACATCTTTTGTGGTGATCTGGTGTTTTTTATTTAGTTATTCGGAAGTGATGAAGTGCCCCCCCCGCTCCCCCGGGAGAGAACGCCTCTTATGTAAAATACTTAAAGTGATAAAATACTTTTGCACTATGGCCCTGATTTACTAAAGGGTTGCATTAGTGTAAACACGCATACAAACTTGAAAAAAAAAGAAGAAGAAAAAAACGTACAAGCTGATCAATGAGAATCTTAGAAACGCACAAAGCGGCTCTTTGTCTCGTTTTCCTTTTCCTCAGTGGACATGTTGGGGGTAAAACACATGGAGGAGTTTACGCATGGAGACTGATTTAGCACCAGCAGCCTGAAGATTAGTGCAACCTAACAGCAAGTATTATATTTGCAGAAGTCTGTTTCCTCTAGTTCTCCAAGACAAAATGAATGAGAACGTTTATCAAGATTATGGCTTAGTATCTCGAAATAATCCCGTTCATCGTCATGTATTAATTAGAGCTGCAGCTAATTACCATGTCGGTTATGAATAGGGTTTTGACACGGAGGTTTATATTCTACGTGTCGTTTAAGTCGAGCCTGTTTAAGATAAACAACGAGGTCTGATTTCCGTTCTGTGAGAGCTGAAAGAAGTCTGAGTTTCTCGTTTTATTGATTTGAAACGAACTGCATTCTTGGGATTTAAAGGAGGAATCAGAGATACAGTGGTACCTCAGCATACAAATGCAAAATTTTGCCAGAAATTTGCCTCTCCATACAAAGCATTTTCGGCATACAAGTGATCAAAGCGGTCGTGAGTACTTTTGGGTACAAAACCCGTTTGCCTCAGTGGAAAGCCAAGCGAAGCAAGTTTACTTTAGTTTTTGTGGGGTTTTTCAATGGATAACGACCCTAAAAATATAGGCTAGCTAATTAATATTAATATAAATCATAAATGAGCTGTTGCTGATTGGCTGGAATAGTGTAGTGTGGTGCGGTCTGTGCCACGTTGTTTATTTCCTACATAAAATCGCAGGCTTGTGTAAGTAGATGGGGTTTTTTTTGTCGTTTTTTATTTTCATTTTCAGCCCACACAGAGAGCGGACCAAAGCTCATGAACTGTAAGAGACAACTGGACAAAATGAACGGATTAGAATCACTAACTCCTCCTTTAAAACTGTAACCAGGATTAGCCTGAGACGAGACAGACAGAAGAGTAAGACGGTAGTGAAGGTGAAGTTGTTCCACACGGTTTCGCTTTATTACATAAGAAAAAATAATATTTGTTACAGCTGCTCGCATTTATACGCTGTTTATTTGTTGATAAGTTCACATAAACATTAAAATTTTCATTATTTTTGCAGCCCTAGAGAAAGAATTAATACTCCCAGAGCAGCGAGGTTGGTTTCATGTTGTGCGTCCACCACAAGGTTTTACACACACTTGGCCTCGGTCACGGCAGCATCGACTGCATTCTTACCAATGTGAGGTCATTTATGCAGTTGTTTATAAATCGCTTGCGTCACGCCCGGTTTCTCCTGGCGCACAGAAAAACCAGCAAGCGTTATTCTGGCTCTTAGTAAATCAGGGCCTTTGTCTTCCTCAGCTAAGGTATATGTAGAAGCCGGAGACACGGAGAGTCAGACTGAGAACGGGAATCGGTATTGCTTCGCCGCTCCAGCCCCGCCCCGTTTGTCGGTTTCACGTTAGTGATCGTTACGCCCTCAGCAGGCTTGCTCCAGTCCGTAGCGCTAAAGGGAAAAATGAGACAAGCACGTGCCGGAGTTGGCTGTCCTCTCAGTCTTTTGTCGTAATACACGATATAAGCAGCATTGTCAATGCGTGAAAGCATTTAACACCAACATCACCTCCTGTGCACAAACAACACAACGAAAACACTGGGACAGAACCTCCTCGTAACACAAACTACACAACTACACGCACGACAGCTCCACGAGCCCTAGAGTAGTGTCCAGCATCGGAGAGTCTCACTTTATAATCCGTACTGCATGCTGGGGATTTCTGGGAAGGTACGAGTGATGGGAAGGTGTCATCTCACATAAACACACACACACACACACACACACACACAAACACAGAGAAAAAGATGAAATGTTGAAAAAAACAACAACAACGATTTGCATATTTTGTGCGGGTGTGAGATGAAGTTCCTCTCATTAAAAACATTTTTGTCACACAAACCGATTAAGAACGCATATGATCAAGAATGCAAAAAACAAACAAAAAAAACATTATATAAGAGTCCAGTATCTAATAAATTCACAATTAGTTTTTTCTCTCCATGATACAGTAACATCAATTAGGATCAATATTGCTGATTCCTTTTTCCTACAGTACATAATTACAAAATATTTCTCTTTCCAAAGTTTCTTCATGTTTTTTTATATTACAATTCATTTACAGCATAGTCGTTTTTACGAAAGCCCGAACAGGCTACACCTAGAGTTAAAAAAATAAACCTGCTGCCTGCTAGTGCATTCAACACAAGCGTTGCAATCTTTTTTATTTATTTATATGTTTTTTTGTTTGTTTTTTACAAAAAGTTATCTAATTTCCAGATTTTAAAACGCAGTAAGATCTCTGTCCCGAGCCCAGAACGCTCTTACTGGAGTTAGTTATCTAAAGAGTTAATAACTCTCGTTAACCCTTAGTTAATCAGGTGAAACTAAAGCCTCTAGGGGGAGATACGCCTTACTGAGCTTGCATTGAAAACATGCGTGATATGCAAAAACCCTTAATAAAGTGACTGAGGTAATGACATTTTGAATCTGATTGTCATCACCTTGGAGACAATAGCGGCGGGCGCTCTCGTTGGTCCGTACGCTGCAGCGACAGCACAAGCGGCCAATCACAGTTCAGCACATACTTCATCAGCAGCTTAGCGGCGAGCTGCAGAGCATCACCATCAGACGTCCGACACACTGTTTCCTGGCGAAGTGACCCCCCTCCCCCCCCCCACCCGTGATGGATATGCACCTCGACCAATAGGGAGAGAGTAGGCAGGGCAAGCTTGTCCTTACTCCAGGTGCCTTTCTACTCCACTGGAAAGGAAGGCACTTCTTTTGGTTATAAGCCAATAGATGCATTTCGGTTTTGTGTGACAACTAAAGTCCGCTAGCTGTGGCTGCTAACCGGATGCTATAACGTGGTGATGCATATCATTTCGTCCGCCAAGTCCTCCTCGTAACGAGGCCGGGATTCGGCTTCTGGCTCTTCGTCGCTGTAGGTGGTTGAAACATCCTGCACGTCATACTCTCTTTGAGTCATGACCGGGTAAACGTGAACCCCATTGACCGCGGGCGTGACTCCGCCGTTCAGCAGGTGGCTCGCCGCGCTTTCCATCTCGTCGATGGTCATGTCACAGGCGTCTGCGATCTCATGCTTCGTAGCCGACACAAACTTTGGGTCCTTAGCGTACCTGCCCAATCCCTCCGATATCAAAACCTGTTTCACAAAAGGTGTCAGAATATCAGACCATACCATGCGTCTACACACCACATGTAATAGATTTATGATTTATGATGATTCTCTTTGTTCTCAAACACACCTACAGTTAAACATGCTTAGTTTCAAGAACCTCTAGAACAAACAGGCTTGATATTAATCCAAAACTACCATGCATCCTCTCAAAAAATCTCTGACTTTCATGCAAATCAGGGTTAGTAAACAGTGCCCCTTAGACTCACCGCCTCCACAAGACTAGTGGCACTGCCTCTCTTGTGGTGGTACTGGTTCCGGTACTCAGGTGGGATTTGCAGGTGCACCGGTGAGTAGGTGCTCTGCTGGTACTCTGGCTCATCTGTGTACCACGAGCTCTTCCTCACCGAACAGTAGCTGCCGCCCATGCTGTCGCGGTGCGGACGGTCTACGTGAATCATGGGCGTGTAGTAAGGAGTGCGGTCCTTACTGGCAGGTGTGGCAGGAGGCGTGGCCCACGAGCGAGTAGAGCGAGAAGGGGAGAGTCTGTGAGCTCTACTCCAGTCCAGCCCTGCTACGGCCATTACCTGAAAAAGACCAAGGGGCATACTGTATATACAAAGGCACAGACCTGAAAGCAGGTTTATGGCTGATTATAGACGTTCATGAGAAAGAAAGCAGACGCTTCAGGGTTTCGGGTTTTATTTAATAATGATACTACTGGTTATTTAATTTTCTTTACGTTGCGGCGGTGGCATGAGAGGCATGTCAGAAGAGTTGAGTGCAGCAGTAATGCAGTGATACCTGATGTTGCATTAAATGAAGTGGAAGAGCGGTCCGCTGGCGAGGAAGCTCATCCTGACTGCTCTGTCTGCGCAGACACTCAAAGTTGAAAGACGGCCTCCGGGTGCCTGCGTGTGTGACGGATAAAGAGAGTCATTTACCAGTATAGAGGGAACACAGATACACCAATCGATTTATATATAAGGTATATAAAGCAAAGCCTGGCTCATTATTGCGAGCAGCAAAATGTCCACCTTGTGGTGTGGGAGGAAGCCGCCGTCTCTTCGGTGACCTGTACGAGTCGTGGTAAAGGGGTTGCTCGTCATCGTCATAGTAACTGTCAGGATGATGGTAGCCACGCGGAGTCTCGTACTCCTGATCGCTGTTGGGATACCTAACCAGGAAGAATTTCTTTGACCACTAAGATGAAGACTTAAACAAATCAGACAATGCGTTTTGTCTCATCTGAATGAGAAACATTTATTTTAATAACCCACAGGCCTCGATCTACTGTGCTGTGGTGATACCTGTCTCCCGACAGCATGCCGTCATCTTCATAGAACTCTTCTCCACTGTAATACTCCCCAGAGTGACGGTCTTCTTCAAACTCTTCCTCGCGGCGAATAGTGGGTTGACGCCTGATGCTGCCACGTGACCTGAGCAGAAGGTCAAAAGTTAAGAGAAGTACACGCTGTCCATCAGTGTTTAGGATAGAAGCAATACGACCATGCAGGGTCATGCAAATCTCCAGTGGGGCAGCGATGCAGCAAAGCCATCCTCATCAACAAACACGCACAGTGTCAGCACGAGCGATATGTACAAACCAAGAATGTCTAGACGCAAACATGGCTGGAGTGTTAAGGCTGTTTTTTGGAATAGTTTATCAAAAGAAGTCTAGGAGTAAGTTTAATCTAGAACACGCCCAGAAGCTGATTGTACCAAACTAGTCATAAAACTGAATTTTCACTAAACCTGGGCATGAAATTTAAGCTGAGCTGGAGGGCGCCTCCTTGAAACGATGTCATTTGTCAGGTGTAGCAAGTAACAAGCAATGTTCCCTCAGTAGCAAACTCAGTATTTTTTACAATGCATTATAGCTCCTTCTTTACAGTAAGTTCTATCCTTTTTTATGAGTTGAACAGATATTTCATAGGCATCAAGGTAAACGAGGGAATTAGTCATATGTTTAAGTTGAAGGAATGGTTTACTAATGTTCGGATGTAAAAAAATTCTCGAGGAAGAAAAATAGACCTGAACTCTTATGCTACCTTCACTGTGCTTCACAGCTGGGATGAGTTTTGGTATTAATGTGCTGCCGGCACCTGAACCGACGCTAAGGCCATGAGAACAAGTACTAAGCAAGCCAAAGGAAAACAGGCACTGCTGCTCACCTGGTTGGTTCCTTACTTTCTGTGAAGCATGGTGGTGGTAGCATCATGCCTTAAAGAACAGATGTGGCTTAGGAGCTACTATACTGGATGTTTAGATGATGTAAAAGGTACCGTATACTGTAGAGATTGGGGGAAATTCATCCAGTTATGTATCATGATTCTTTTGTGTATTAATTTAAAAAATGTTTATGTTTGCATTTGAGATGTCTTGTATAAAGGTCTTAAGGTTTTATAATTTAAGACTGCTATCTATTCATGTAACTGACCCAGTACTAATATAAAACCTATTCTAGAACTCACTCGCAATCTAGAACTCTCTACTAAGTCTGATTTTAAGGCGTCTAGACTTCTTTGGTTTGGCAGGGACAAAGCAGACTAGTGTACACACTAGAAGGCACTTCTAATTTTCCTAATAAGGCCTTAAAGGACAACTCCAGTTTTTTCAGTGCCATTATGGTTTCTTAGTTAAAAACATTTTACTCATTGGTGTCCCATCAGATTTTATCATTACGGGTTATCCTAAAGGAGTTATCCTTTAAATATAGCATTTAATTAGTGGTCTTTATTTGGCCAACAGGCACATGCAGCAAGACTTAGCCTCATTCTCTCCAGTCTCTCAGCCAATCACAAAAGAGAATGAGAAGAGAATGTAATAAGAATGCTGTTAACCACTGACTGTAGTTCCTCTTCACCAGGTGAATGTGTTACAAACGTCTAAATGCAGTTAATCCCTGCTATGGGAACGTGCAGTACCTAATGTGGAGCGTACCTAATATAGGTCTCATAGTAGCGCCTTCTGCTCCAGAAGGCAGAGAGGTGGTTAGGAGAAAGATAGGAAAGAAAGATAGAAAAGTACAGAAAGAAAAAGAAGTAAGAAGATTTCATATAAAGCATATGATATATGAAGTATATACAGCAATATTGTATACTGTATGCAAAAGGATGGAGTGGGTACAGTTCTGTACAGCAGTTGGATTTTGTCTTCTGTAAATACGGAAGTATCACACTGTTTACATTGTTTAATCCAGAAGCTAATACAGGAGTGTTGTAGGGGAAAAAGGTTGATCATGAAGGAAACTGATGGAAATGGGAAGTGCAGGATCGCTCAATCCTGAACCGAAAAGAAAGGAGGAGGAGTTTTGAAATATGAAACAGGAAATGCAAAATAAACAACGTAAAGTTTAAAAGTAATGATCCGATAATATGGTTGATGGTGACCAAGTCTCACTTAATGGGTTAAAAACGAGTTTGGATGAAATTGAGTTCAAAACAGCATAAGAATAAGAAATGCAAATTAGCTGACAATGCAATCAATGCAAGAAACACGACACTGTTGAATGATCACCTCTGTCCGTGCGGCGTCCTGGTCTTTTCATACTCTGCCGGGCAGTACGGTCCGGGGTATCCATTCGCCGGGGCGTGGTGGTAGTAGCGATTATGGCCTCCATTGGGCAGGCTGGACATGTTAGCATTGTTCAGATTGATGTTGGTGGACTTTGGTGACTTGCTGTAAGAATTGTGGTGATTGTGATGATGATGATGGTGGTGATGATGATTATGTTGGGCCATGGCGTTGGCGCGGTCCAGCCGGCCCACGGGCTGTTCCATGTCAGCGTAGTGCGGGGGAGGATGAACCTGCAGGGGGCGTTGCGTGGCGTTGGTCTGATGCCCGGTACCTCGGTGGGGGTCGCCGTTGATGTGGTTAATGTGATTGCCGAAAAGGCCACCGTTTCGCTGTTAATAAACACCCGCGAGTGTGAGATGATGAAGCCAATACATCTCAATAAAACTGTGGTCTATTTATGTCAGCTGATGTCTTTTAACAAAACACAGCGAACAGAAAAGAAGCTGGTTAAATGGGTCATGGTATGAGTGAATCCGATGAACTAATATATCGTCTAGAATCTTAATCTTCTTAAAACTATTTTGGGAAAAAAATACTAAATATGCAAATCAGTAAATGAAATATTTGGCTCATTGATGACATCTTTGACATCTACTGGGGTCGGATTCTGGATTTTCATCTGTGAGTCACTTCATATAAACTCTCCTGTTTAGCATCTTCTTTTTAACAAAGTGAAAATGTAAATATTTCTACTTGAAGGTCAGTACACACACCTCTCTCACCCCATTAATATTAGCCAGCTCAGCCTCTTTTCTTCCAAGAAAGTTGACACTAAATTATGTCTGCATCTGAAAACTTTAGAGGCGATCATAATATACCACAGAGAGCAATGATCTAACTATCGGTTAGGAAAAGAAAAAGAAAAAAAAAACACGCCCCAAAGCTGCTCTCCTGTAATGGACACTACAAAAGTGGCAAATTGAGACATTGATCAGTAGTGCAGAAGGAGCTTGTAAAAGTGTGAAGTCCTTTACCCTATAAATCTCCTCGTCCTCCTCAGGTATAAAGTCTACTAGCTCCTCATCCTGGAGGTCACACGATATGGCGCGGCGGATTTCGGGCCCAATATCATGCAGCGTGCGGAGACCAGCCTGGAACCACGACAACACAGGAGAGCTGAGAACCGGGGCAGCTTTCCGAACTTTCTCACGGTTCACACGGACGGGAGACACACACACACACACAGAAACGCTCTCACACACTAGTGTCAACATGTAACAGGGAAGGGACATGACCTCTCTTGGAGGAGAGGACGGAGTCGGACAGGACAATGTCAGTGTATTAGACATGAGGATGTTTCACACGAGACGGGACAAGGACAAACCCCCTCACACACACACACACACACACACACTGTACCAGCAGAGAGATCAAGACGCCACACGCCTTCTCTGTGCACTCTTTCCTGAACTAACAATTACAGCAAATGCTATCTGTTATTAAAAAGGGGACGCACCAGCGATGAGTTTAGAGTGAATTTAAACAAATGTGTTCGGCAAAAAATGAGGTCTTCTACCAAAAGCGTGAATGTGATTACACATGTGGTCATGGTACAATGGCGATGGAGACAGTGAAGATGAGAAGAGACTGTGAAGGGCATCTAATAGAAATGGAGTTAAATAAACATGCACACAGCATTCATACACACAGTAAACATGTACATATAACGTGCACATCGGCAACTGTAGCATCTGTACCCGTGGGGTAGATTAAACAAAGCCAACACAGGACACATGACCTGGGTGCAACCTGACTTTTATTACACCCCCATGTGGTTAGTATTTGTCATCACAGACAAGGAAAAGAGCCCTGCTTCAGCAGACTGAGTTAAAAACATATCAATGGTGCAGACATAAAACCACTTATTGGTACTAGCTACACATCAGTGTGTCTGTGCATGGACGGCACAGAGACAGTGATTAGTTTGATCTGGTTTTAAGCGGTAATATTCAAGCTGTTGGCTAATGTACAGCCGTGGCCAAAAGTAGTGAATGACAAAGCACTGACGGTAGCGCTCACCTTTTCTTCTCTGGACAAGTTATTTTCCAGATTCCCCAAACAAATGGAAAGGGGATTCATCAGAGAAAATGACTTTGCCCCAGTCCTCAGCAGTCCAATCCTGTACCTTTTACAGAATATCAGTTGTTGTTGTTCTTTCGGCTGCTCCCGACAAGGGGTCACCATGGCGGACCATCTGGTTCGCACACAAGCTTAGCACAGGATGCCCTTCCTGACGCAACCCTCCCATTTTATCTGGGCTTGGGACCGGCATTGCAATCCAGTGGCTGGCGTTAGAGCACTGGCGAGGAATTGAAACCGGCCTTCTCCATGGCAGGCGAGAAACCTACCATTGAGACATCAGTGCCAAATATCAGTCTGTCCCTGATATAAGTTCTGTGTCATGCCAACAGTAAACAGCACCCTGAGACCATTCAAGTGTGAGGTCGCTTTTCAGCCAAGGGCGTGGGCTCACTCACAATTTTGCTACATTCTCCACAATATTCTATGACAGTAAAATTGCAGCAATCTGCCAGTCCTTTGCTCCCAACCCAACTTCAACACCAGAACTTCAGGACCTTCCCTCCCCTCCCTTAGCAGAATTATCCAACCTGTCATCTGATAAGATTCAGCAGATCGTCTCATCATCCAACCCCATCCACCTGTTCATTAGACCCTTCCACAATGCTCCAGGCCATCTCACAAGACCTCCTTCCCTTCACCACAACCATCATCAACCATTCCATGTCATCTAGTCATGTTCCTGCTGCTTTTAAAAAGGCAAGGGTTATTCCCATCCTCAAGAAACCTTGCATGGATCCAGTAGAAGATAGTAACTATCACACGGTATCGCTTCTCTCTTTTATTTCCAACATTCTTGAAAGGACTGTTTATAACCAAATGTCTCTTTATCTCTCACAGAACAACCTTAATGATCGTAAGCAATCTGGATTCAAAGTGGCACATTCCACACAGACTGCCCTTTTGTCAGTCACTGAGAAGCTCCATGCTGCTAGATCAACTAAACTATCATCTGTTCTCATCCTCCTGGACTTGTCAGCTGCATTTGACACGGTGAACCACCACAAGATTCTATTATCTATTCTTACAAGCCTTGGAATTTGTGGAACAGCGTGGCAATGGTTTGCTTCTTACCTAAAAGAGAGCTTGTATGAGGTGACATTGAGGGGATCCACATATGCCTCACGCAGACTCTCTACTGGTGTCCCACAGGGCTCAGTACTTGGTCCTCTTCTGTTCTGCCTCTATACCCGGTCTCTTGGTAAAGTCATATCATTGCATGGATTTTCATACCATTCGTATGCAGATGACACACAACTTATTCTCTCCTTTCCTCCCTCTGACACTCAGGTTTCCACCCGGATCTCAGCATGTCTGGCAGACATCTCATCCTGGATAGCAGCTCATCAGCTGAAGCTCAATCTGAGTAAAACGGAACTGCTATTCATCCCTGGTGATCCATCCCCAGGTCAAGACCTTGTGATATCCCTGAACAACAATCAGATCACTCCTTCAGCCACTGCCCACAATCTTGGGGTAACTGTGGACAATCATCTGTCATTTTCCTCACACATCGCTAACCTTACTCGCTCTTGTCGATTTCTTCCTTACAGCATCAGAGGAATCTGCCTATTTCTTCTTCACAGACTACTCAGGTGGCTTGTTCAGTCCCTTCTTATTTCAAAACTGGACTACTGCAACACACTTCTGGCAGATCTGCCTCTGTCCACCATTCGTCCTCTGCAGCTGATCCCGAATGCAGCAGCCTGTCTCGTTTTCAACCTTCCCACGTTTGGCCACGGCTGTACTATACGTTGTGCTGTTGTACTGTTATAAACATCTCTGTGTTACCTTTGTTTAACCCATAATTCAGTTTTGTTTCTTTAAGCAGAATTCTTCTCAAAATTAAACATTTCAATAGCTGACAAGTTTGCAAAATCAAAAATGACACCGTCACCAAAAAAAGAAAAAAAAAAATACAATAATAATAATAGTTCTGCTTAGAGCAAAGGCTATGTTCACATTACCAGCCTGAAGTGGCTCAAATCGGATTTTTACCCTAATCTGACACAGATCTGATTTATTATTTTTATAAAGCGCACAAATCTGATGGTATTCACCTCGGATATGAGTCACTTGCATGTGCAATATCCGATACATGGTCATGTGATTTGAATGAGAACGTTCACATAGGAATTCATGTGACTTTTTCTCCTGTGTGAATGCTTCGGGTGCTCCCTAACATCATCAGTCAGCACGGACAGAGTGAGATTTAACAGAAGCACTAGCAACAGCTGCTAAAACAGCTAAAGCGAGGTGTCTGGCTTTATTCCTTCTTCTGGACCTCAACAAATACAATCGACTAACTGCTCGCCATTCTCAAGAGCAAAACAAAGCATTTTCTTAATAAATGTGAATGGTCATGACATCTGACGAAAAACTTAATAAATAAATAAATTAGGGCTGCAACTAACGATTATTTTGATAATCGATTAGTTGGGCGATTATTTTTTCGATTAATCGGATAAAAGCTAAACGCTTCTTTAATTTGATGTTTTGCTTATAATTATATATAAAACCATACCAACA